>JABSTQ010010547.1:0-538434 GCA_013358835.2 Ixodes persulcatus
CGCGGGCGTCGAAGGCGGCGAAGCAGCAAGATCGAACGCTGAGGCGAAACTGACTTGGCTCGCCACGCGAAGCACCTTATGTACACGCGTAGGCTTCTGGAATAATCGGCGTAGAAGGTTCGGCGTGTAGAACTTTCTAAACTCGAACAAGCAACACGGTTCTCGAATTTACCAGAACATTACATTGGATGTCAACAAAAAGGCGTCCCCGCGGCCAGGAATCGAACCCTGGCTTTCCGCGTGGGAGGCAGGCGCTATAACCGTTAGGCCACGCGCGCGCTGCCTACTTGGCAAGCTGCGCGCGCGGCATTACTCCCCCCCTTTAAAAAGTGCATCGCCCCGATGCAGCACAAAACAAACCAAACAAAAAAAGAACGGTAAGCTAAAGAGTCACTTGGAACACATAAGGTCCACAGTCCTATCGAGCGTAGTACGGCTTCAGGCGCACGACGTGGACGACTTCAGGTCGTGGTGGGCGGCGTGATGATGTTCTTGTTCCGTCGGGCATCACCTCGTAGTTCAGATCCCCGAGTCGATGAAGCACTTTGTAAGGTCGAAGTATCGTTTCAGCAATTTCTCACTGAGGCCGCGGCGACGGATGGGCGTCCACACCCACACCCTGTCTCCGGGCTGGAAGTGGACGTCCCTGCGACGAAGGTTGTAGCGGCCGGCGTCGACCCGTTGCTGGTCTTGAATCAAGAGTCGGGCGAGCTGGTGGACTTCTTCGGCCCGTTGAGCAACCACCTGGGCGTCGTCGCTCTCACTGTCAGCTGGCTCATGGGGCAGCATCGCGTCCAGCATGGTCGTTACTTTCCGACCATGTACCAACTGGAAGGGTGTGAATCCAGTGGTCTCTTGAACCGCCGTATTGTAGGCGAACGTGACGTAGGGAAACACCTCGTCCCACGTCTTGTGCTCTACATCGACGTACATAGAGATCATGTCAGCGATTGTCTTGTTAAGTCGCTCCGTCAGCCCGTTGGTCTGCGGGTGGTACGCAGTTGTACGACGATGGCTGGTGTGACTGAGTCGGAGGATTTCTTGGGTCAGCTGTGCCATGAACGATGATCCGCGATCTGTAATCAGAACTTCTGGAGCGCCGTGCCGGAGGACGATGGACTCAATGAAAAACTTAGCAACTTCCACGGCAGTCCCTGAAGGAAGGGCTTTCGTTTCGGCGTACCGCGTGAGATAATCGGTCGCGACGATTATCCATCGGTTCCCTTGCGTCGATGGTGGGAATGGCCCAAGTAAGTCCATTCCAATTTGCTGGAACGGGGCAGATGGCGGCGCAATAGGCCGAAGAAGTCCTGCCGGTCTCGTCGGTGGTTTTTTTCGTCGTTGACACTCGTGGCAAGATCGGGTGTAGTGGTGCACTGTCTTCGCGAGCTTGGGCCAGTAGTATTTTTCGCGTATCCTGGCGAGAGTTCTGCTGTAGCCAAGGTGTCCCGCCGTCGGGTCATCGTGGGAGGCTTGAAAAATTTCTTCTCGAAGACTGGAAGGGACCACCAACAGCCACGCCGTGTTGTTGTCGCTGAAGTTCTTGTAGAGCACACCTCGTCGGAGGGAGAAGGTCGGCAGTGTTCGTACAAAACTGCGGGGAACGGCACTTCCTTGTCCCTCTAGGTGCTCGATGAGTGCTCGCAGCTCAGGGTCATCTCGTTGGAGTGCTGCCATGTCGCTGACATCCAGAGCGCCGAGGAAACACTCATCGTCGTCCTCTTTGGTGCAGGCAGGAGCGGCCTCGACTGGGGCCCTTGACAGGCAGTCGGCGTCATTGTGCTTCCGGCCGGTCTTGTACACCACAGGCATGTCGAACTCCTGCAGTCGTAGGCTCCACCGGGCGAGGCGTCCGGAGGGGTCCTTCAGATTCGCGAGCCAACAGAGCGAGTGGTGGTCTGTGACCACGCGAAAAGGACTTCCATACAAATATGGGCGAAACTTTGTTATTGCCCAGACGACAGCGAGGCACTCCTTTTCAGTAGTCGAATAGTTCCTCTCCGCGTTAGACAGCGTCCGACTTGCGTATGCGATGACTCGCTCTGCGCCGTCCTGCATTTGGACTAGTACCGCACCCAGTCCGGTGTTACTGGCGTCGGTGTGGATCGCGGTTTCAGCAAACTGGTCGAAATGGCCAAGAATAGGGGGCGTCTGGAGTCTTCGTTTGAGCTCTTCGAATGACCTCTGGTGTTCTTCTGTCCACTCGAACTTTACGGCGTCCTTTGTGAGGCGTGTCAGCGGTGCGGACAGCTTGGCGAAGTCTCGAACAAAGCGCCTGTAGTAGGCACAAAGTCCGAGAAATCTTCTCACGGCCTTCTTGTCAGCCGGCGGCGTAAATGCAGCTACGGCGCGGGTCTTCTCGGGGTCAGGTAGAACGCCTTTGTTGTTCACGACGTGGCCAAGGAACTTTAGTTCCCCATGGGCGAACCGACACTTTGTTGGTTTGAGTGACAGGCCGGCGGTCTTGATGGCTTGAAGCACGGCTCGAAGTCGTCTGAGGTGTTCGTCGAAATCTCGTGAGAATACCACGACATCGTCCAGGTAGACGAGGCAGCTCTGCCATTTCAGGCCTGCCAGCACGGTGTCCATGACGCGCTGGAAGGTGGCTGGTGCTGTACAAAGTCCGAACGGCATCACTTTGAATTCGTACAGTCCGTCGGGAGTGACGAAGGCAGTTTTCTCTCGGTCACGTTCGTCGACTTCAATCTGCCAGTAACCGCTCTTCAAGTCCATCGACGAAAAATATCGGGAGTGGCGCAATCGGTCTAACGTATCGTCGATGCGGGGGAGCGGATAGACGTCCTTCTTCGTCACAGCATTCAGTCGACGATAGTCCACGCAGAACCGCAGGGTTCCGTCCTTCTTCTTTACAAGTACGACCGGGGACGCCCATGGACTTCTTGAGGGTTGAATGATGTCGTCGTCGAGCATCTCCTGGACTTGATCTTGAATCACTTTCCTTTCCTTTAAGGAGACTCGATACGGCGGCTGGTGAACAGGGAGTGCGTCGTCGTCGGTAATAATGCGATGTTTCGCCATTGGTGTTTGGCGAACTTTCGATGTCGTGGCAAAACAGTCACTGTATTCGGCGAGGAGATCAACCAGTTGCCGGCGCTTCGAAGCTGGGAGCTCGGGGTCGATATCGAGCGGCGGCGGCGTCGTGTTCTTCTGCTGTGGCGACGAGGTTTCCTCTGAGACTGCGGTGACCACGGCTGGCGTCTGAAGCTCCTCGACGTAGCCCATGGCGGTACCCTTCGTTAGGTGCTGCGGTTCCTCTCGAAAGTTTGTCACGAGAACAGTTGTTCGTCCTTCTTGAAGATCCGTTACGCCTCGTGCGACGCCAATTCCTTTTTCAAGGAGCAGTTGAACGCTGCCTTCCAGAAGAGCTTCACCGTGCATGGCTGCGTCGGTTATGACGGTGACGAAAACACTCGACCGCGGCGGCAGATTCACATGGTCGGCTATAACTCGGATCGCGGATGACGTCGTGTTGGCCTCCACCGGGGGCAGGACAGGCTTTCGCAGCGTCAACTGGTTTGCTCCGAGGTCGATGACGGCGCCATACTCGCAGAGAAAGTCCTTTCCGAGGATAACGTCCCTCGAACAGTCTTGCAGAACGACGAACTTGACAGGGCACGTCTCACCGTGGATCTCGACGCGAGCAGTGCATCTCCCGACTGGTGTGATGAGGTGTCCTCCGGCGGTTCTTATTTGTGGTCCATCCCACGGCGTCATGACTTTTCGAAGGCGGCGGGAGAGCCTCCCACTCAAGACTGAGTAGTCTGCTCCGGTGTCCACGAGTGCTGATGCGTCGTGGCCGTCGATGACGACGTTTAGGTTATTGGACACCGTTGCAGGGGCGTCGTTTCGGTCTCTGGTAGTGTTCGAGTGGGGGCCCTCCGACGTTCGTGGAGGATCTTGGCGTCGGTCGTCTTCGGCAACTCCACCTCCAGGGGTTGCCGCGCCTAGTTTCCCCGGCGAGGAGCGAGGGGCGACAGGCTTTCACGTCGTGGTCGGTGCATCGGCGAAGCTGGGCGTCGCGGCGACGGCGACCGGAACTCTCGGCGGGACGCAGGCTCGGGGGACTGAGGTCGTCGCAAGTACTCGTCGATCTCCCGAGGTCGTTCACCATAACGAGGGCGCGGGTCGTTCGGGTGGAACCCGCGCAGCCCAAGTCGTCGGTATGGGCATCAACGGTAGGTATGGTCTGCTTCCCCGCAATGGAAGCACAGAGGGCGTAGGTCGGGCGTTCGCCACACGTCGGTTTTCCGGGGTACGCGAGGCTCCGTGCGGGCGTACTGCACCGGGTCGTCGTGGCGTCTGTCGTGTTGCGGCGCAGGAGATTGACGTCGGGGCGGCGCGACATAGGTGCGAGGAGGAGGCGGTGGCCGTCGGGCCACTGCGGCGTAAGTCAACGTGGGCTCCTCGGTGGCTGCCACGGGGACGGGAGCCTCTGGTTGAATAGCTCTCTGAACTTCTTCCCGCACAGCCTCGGCGATGGAGAGCGTCGCTGGTCGGCTTGCCGCTGGCAGCAACCGGCGGATTTCCTCCCGGACGACCTCCCGTATGATTTCGCGGATGTCCGTTCCAGGAGCGTTTTCGCCGCTAAGCAGAGCGGTTGCAGTGACGCTTGGATGCCGCTGGTAGTGGGAAGCGCGCGCTTGGAGGGCGCGCTCGATGTTTGTTGCCTCGGTGACGAAGGCGTCGACGGTTGCCGGCGGGTTGCGGACGAGGCCTCCGAAAATGTCGTCTCTCACCCCGCGCATGAGAATTTGTAGCTTCTTCTCTTCGGTAGCCCGAGGGTCGGCGCGGGCACTCAGGCGCAGAACGTCCTCTACGAAGCCGGTGACGCTCTCGTTGAGGCCCTGGGTTCTGGTTCGCAGTAGGTCCTCGGCTCTCTCTCGGCGGTGGGGGCTGGTGAACGTAGCCTTGAGATTGGTCTTGAAAATGTCCCACGACGTCAAAGAGGACTCATGATTCTCGTACCAGTGCTAGGCGGTACCCTCAAGCGAAAAATAGACGTTGTGCAGGCGCTGCTCGTCGGTCCAGCAATTGTGGCGGGCAACGCGTTCATACTGGTCAATCCAGTCTTCGACGTCTTCGTAGAGTTCACCGTGGAAGGGGGCAGCCGTCCGCGGTGCGACGGGCATGTAGATGAGGGGAGCGGCGGGGGCTTGCGACTGGTTGGCCATCGTCGTCTTCTTCGGCCTGGGCTTGTCCGGCAGCAGACCCGATTCAGGGGACTGACCTCTGGTACGACGGCTTCTTCGGACTCCGACGTCTTCGGCGAAGGGTAGCCTTCCGGGGCTGAGCACGTCGCTTGGCCGGGATGTCCTTGGAGGGGTACGATCAACGGGCATAGAATGGAGTACCCCGCACCTCCACCAGATGTCACGAATGGCAAGTGATGAGGCGATAATAACTGAGTAAACTGAACGTTTAATGGGGCGAACTTGTGCCCAAAAATAAAAGGGAAAAGAAAGATAACAAGAGAGCGTCGCGGGCGTCGAAGGCGGCAAAGCAGCAAGATCGAACGCTGAGGCGAAACTGACTTGGCTCGCCACGCGAAGCCCCTTATGTACACGCGTAGGCTTCTGGAATAATCGGCGTAGAAGGTTCGGCGTGTACAACTTTCTAAACTCGAACAAGCAACACGGTTCTCGAATTTACCAGAACATTACATTGGATGTCAACAAAAAGGCGTCCCCGCAGCCAGGAATCAAACCCTGGCTTTCCACGTGGGAGGCAGGCGCTATAACCGTTAGGCCACGCGCGCGCTGCCTACTTGGCAAGTTGCGCGCGCGGCATTACAAATGCGAAAGCACTTTAATGCGAAAGAATTATCTGTCCCATGGAGCGAAGCCGGCGTTGTCTGTAACCGTCTGCAGCTGGAAAGCGGCACCAGAAGCGGAATTCCCATTGGCTGCGACGTATCATATCAGATGCTTCGTCAAGGAAGCCGGCCGGCCGCTCAAGGACAAAGCGGACGCGCCTCAGAAATAAAACACACAGAAAAGCACAGCAACGCAGATGCATCGTCACGGAAGCCGTGGAGCCGGAGGGGGCGCCGCACCTACGCAGTGGGGGAGCGTGATGTCACCGCCGGCGCACCATTTGGAAAAGAAAGACGGGGCGCGCTGCTTGTAGAAATGCGCTGCGTGTAGTAATGCTTTCGCATTCCTACACGTAAGCAATCTTAAGTTTCTCTGCCAATTTTGTTTCTGAACGATTTCTTACAATATAGTGCGTCTTAACATACACCAACCGTAACGAACTACCATCACACCATCCTCATTGGAGACCTTTTCAACGATGGCAGAATGGTAGGTTGGTGCCGTCAATATTTCACGCTCGGAAAAGGGCAAGACCCACGACGCTAGGAATGATATCTTCCAACAAATCAACTATAGAACTTCAGTGGCCATCGCAATTCACTGGGACATGTTGAGCATCAAACACTAGGATTCGTCAGAAATGACACGTTATCTTTATTCATGAGCTTAATGTTGCCATCAGGCATTACAGCTGAGGGAATAAACACGAAATACACCGACACAAAACGCGCGTTAGCGCGTTTTGTGTCGGTGTATTTCGTGACGGGTTTTTTTTTTTTTAGTTAGCGCGTCAAAAACATATCATAGGACGTGATGATGACCGTTCGTGACGGGAAGGAGTTACTATAAGGCGCAGTTTCAACAACACAAAAAAAGAGATGTCGACGTACGTCGCATCTAAAAAAACTTTTCCAACTAGGACAACATGGTCGTTTGTTTCTGATATGTGGAAAGCGGCTCTTATATAATGATCCTTGTCCCTACCTCTTTTTCTTTGGTTATAGATGTGAGAAAAAGTTGAGAGGAAGGCGTTTTTTACGATCATTTATTAAGTGCTAGTTGAGCCTATGTTTACAATCTGTCATACTTAGTCGTTAGTTGTTGTTTCCTAAAACAAACCTCCAAGCCATATTTTTAATAGTTCTCAGGTTTATGGGTGGAGAATGCAGTGCAAAGGTCCCGAGTAAAGCAAGCGTGTTCAAGAACGTAAAAAACATAAAAAAACATCGTTTTTTTAAACAACAGGGATACGAGCTTAGGACTGCGACGTAATAGTCAGTCATTCGCGACGCTTTATAACGTGATACGTACATACATTACATTGTATATATATATTGTTACCGACGACGCACATCTTTGGGCAATAGGGGCGCGCGCTGCATGCTTGGACACACGAGCTGGGAGCGATTCGGCTGTTCCGCTTTTGATCGCCTCTGATTTTCCCACATCGCACCATCAAATACATCTCTCATAAACACCCTCACAAGTGGTGGAGGTGCAGACGATTCCCAACCTCTCGGTTCCTGTGCTATCGCGATTGGCCCTGGAGCTTCGCAGCGGACGTTCAACGGACAACGCAATGCCGAACGAGGCGGGCAACGCCAACGGACAACGACCACCCGCTGCACCGCCCATCAAGAACCGCCAGCGAGATCCACCAGTTTTCAATGGAGCACCAGAAGCCGATGTGAACGACTGGCTAAGAAGTTACGACCGGGCTAGTCTACATAACAGGTGGGACGATACTCTCAAGCTCGCGAATGTGGTTTTCTTCTTGAAGGATACCGCACTCCAATGGTTCGATAATCACGAAGAAGAGATAAATTCCTGGGACGGATTTCAATTGGCTTTTGCGGAAGTATTTGGCAAACCCGAACGCCGCAAACAACAGGCGAAAGATAAACTTGCCCGAAGGTACCAAACTACAACCGAGTCCTCCACGTCCTACATTGAGGATGTCCTTCGCCTGTGTCGGCGCGTCGACACTAACATGACCGAAGAAGACAAAATCCGGCATTTGTTCAAAGGGCTATCACACGAGCTATTCTCAATCGTAGCTCCGAAATCCCCTCCAACTGTTCAGCACCTCATTACAGAGTGCAAGAAGTACGAGGAGTTGCAGAGCGCCCGCATAACAAAGGAACCCTTCGAACGCCTGCCCGAAGTATCCCCACAGACCACAACGGCGTCCGACCTCCCACAATTAATTCGGCAAATCATCCGCCAGGAACTGCTGGCGTACTTCGGCACACCACGATCGTCAGATGTCACCCCAAACCAACGGAACGACACCGAAACTATACAGAAGGTAGTACAGGACGAAGTACGAGCTGCTCTCCAACCGCTCGCTCCGCCTACCCCTACGTACGTGCCAGCACCACCAGCACCCACACCCTGCTGTCCAATGCTGTACGACACGCAGCCCCGCTACCAGACGTCCCTTCCTACACCACCGCCAGCCCCCCCGACGAATTTATGGACAACAACGACGCACCGACATATGGAGAACAGAAGACCAGCGCCCGGTGTGCTTCTATTGCCACACAGCTGGTCATATCGCCCGTTACTGCCGTCGACGAATTGATAATAACCCCTATTATCATGCACCTGGCAATCCGTCTCCCTATTCGAGAGATTTTGACGACAGCCGCTCCTCCGACGCACGCCGCTCTGCAAATGATTCACAAACACCTCAAGACCACCGCGGCCGATCACCCTCGCCGTACTCCAGACGTCGCCGATCAGTGTCACCCTTCAACCACGCAGCCGCAGCGTCGACGCCGTCGTCAAACTAAGGAGGGCAGCCTGTGTTGCCACCGGAGGTCAGGCTGCACTGCCACAAGTTGCCGAAAATCCTCCTTTCATTGGACCGACGACACTCAACGTTTATATTGCAGGACAAACATTCGTCGCTTTGATCGACACAGGAGCCGCCAAATCATGCATATCAGACAATGTCTGCCGCCGCTTACGTAAGGTAATTACTCCAGCCAACGGACACCTATTGCGCATGGGTAACGGCGAATTGGTGCAACCTCTCGGATGTGCATCTGTGTCCATTCTCATTGCAGACATATCATATATTGTCGTATTCCTCGTCGTTTCTAACTGCGTCGCTGACGTTATTTTAGGCTGGGATTTCCTGACGTCCACAGACGCCTTCATAAACTGTGCTAGAGGCGAACTAGAGCTGAGCTGCATCGACCCCGTCACTGATCACTCCCATTCGACAAGCATGAAACTTCGCACAAACGACGACCTTCTTTTGCCACCACTATCTGCCGTTGCCGTAGCGCTCACAGCCGACCCGTCGTTTATAGGCACCTCTGGACTAGTGGAACCTGTTGAATCACTATTTGCGAAGAAAAGTATTGTCGTCCCATACTCCATCGTGTCCCTAGTAGAAGGCAGTGTTTGTCTTTGCCTCACCAACGCATCTACGGAGTCGCAAATACTTCCCCGGAACACTCGTGTCGCCAATATGACCATGTATGAGGAACACCACATCGCAACTCTTTCGGAACATTTGTCCCCCCCCACTTGTCTACCCGCTTCTGCACGCGATATGAGTGACAACTTTACAAGAATGGTGGACGCTAATTTGCCTCCCGAGGACCAACATCGTTTAGTCACCCTGCTTAAAGCTTATTCCGATTTATTTGACTTCAGCAGCCAAGCCCTTGCCCAAACATCCCTTGTCCATCATCACATCGACACTGGAGAGGCACGCCCACTGAAAAGCAGACCATACCGAATTTCACCCACAGAGCGCAAAGTTATCCAACAGCACGTCACCGAAATGTTGGAGAAGAAAGTCATCCAGCCTTCCTTTAGCCCTTGGTCGTCACCCGTCGTCCTCGCGAAAAAGAAGGATGGGTCCTGGCGCTTCTGTGTAGACTACCGCCGTCTGAATAAAGTAACCAGGAAAGATGTCTACCCACTGCCCAGGATCGACGACACCCTAGACGCCCTCCAAGGGTCATCCTTCTTTTCATCGATGGATCTCCGGACCGGGTACTGGCAAATACCAGTCGCTGATGCTGACAGACCTAAAACAGCGTTCGTCACACCTGACGGCCTCTACCAATTCAACGTAATGCCGTTTGGTCTGTGCAATGCCCCAGCGACCTTCAAAGGATGATGGATACATTGCTCCGCGGCCTCACCTGGGATATATGTCTACGCTACCTCGACGACGTCGTCGTTTTCTCAACCACGCTTGATCAACATTTACACCGGCTGAGGCAAGTTCTTGGTTGTTTTCGCTCCGCACACTTACAATTAAACTCGAAGAAATGTACGTTCGCTGCTCGAAAAATGAAAGTACTTGGCCATCTAGTCAGTGCCAATGGCATCAGCCCGGACCCCGACAAACTTAGAGCCGTCTCTGAATTTCCTGTTCCGCAAGTTCAAAAAGACGTCCGTGCTTTTCTTGGACTATGCACATACTTCCGAAAGTTCATCCCTGGCTTTGCTCACGTCGCTGAACCTCTCAATCAACTCCTTCGCAATAACGCCGCATTCAAATGGGGCCCACTTCAACGCCAATCTTTTGAGTCCCTGAAATCGGCCTTGACGAACAGTCCCATTCTTGGACACTTTACTGAAGGAGCCGAAACCGAAATACGTACAGATGCTAGTGGACATGGTATCGGTGCCGTCTTGGCTCAAAACTTTCCAAACAGCCAACGTGTTATCGCCTACGCGAGTCGCACTCTTACCCAATGTGAACGGAATTACACTATAACTGAACGCGAATGCTTGGCTGTTGTATGGGCTGTGTCGAAATTTCGCCCCTATGTCTACGGCATTCACTTCCATATAGTGACCGACCACCACGCACTCTGCTGGCTCGCCAGTCTGAAAGACCCCTCAGGACGCCTTGGGCGATGGTCCCTCAAACTGCAAGATTATAGATTCACCGTCCTCTACAAATCTGGAAAAAAACACCTCGATGCCGATGGCTTGTCTCGATGCCCTCTACCGCTCGTCGCTCCTCATCAAGACACAAGAAACTTGCTCACGACAGCACCTCTGACACCAGTTGACATTTCTACAGCTCAGGCGTCTGATCCGTACCTAAAGCCGATAATTGATTACCTTCTTGGGGTAACCCCGCATGTCTCACAGAGCACAGCACGCTCAGCGCGGTTGTTCGCCCTTCACAACGGCACCCTATTCAGACGAAATTACGAACCAGAAGGACGTCCTTGGCTTCTTGTCATTCCACGAGAGCTGCAAAAAGATGTTATTCGTGCAAATCATGACGACCCAACGGCCGGACATCTAGGCTTCTCCAAAACATACTTTCGAATCCGAACCAGCTACTTCTGGACCGGAATGTACCGTGCCATCAACAAATATGTCCGTTCTTGTCACCAATGCCAAGCCAGGAAGAGTCCAACGACAAAACCATCGGGTACACTGCACTCCATCTTCCCACCGCATCATCCCTTTCAGAAAGTCGGAATTGATTTCTTGGGCCCATTTCCCATCACCACTAATAACAACCGCTGGATCATCGTCGCTATTGACTACATGACCCGCTATGCAGAAACCAAATCTGTTCCTGAGGCTACCGCAAGAGAAGTTGCGAACTTTTTCCTCACCTCCATACTACTACGCCACGGCGCTCCGCAGTCCATTACCAGCGACCGTGGCACCCCCTTCATTGCAAAACTTCTGAACGAGGTCCTCAGGCTCGTCAGTACGATTCATCATGTGACAAGCGCTTATCATCCGCAGGCTAACGGCCTCACCGAGCGGCTGAATCACACACTAGCTAACATGATGTCCATGTACATTGCCGACAACCACACCAACTGGGATGAAATCCTACCTTACGTCACCTACGCCTACAATACCGCACGTCAAACAACTACAGGATTTTCTCCCTACTATCTCCTTTACGCTCACGACCCTCTCACTACTCTCGACACTGTTTTGCCATATGTTCACACACCTCTGGACCCCTTCGCCTCTGAGATCATTTGTCGAGCCGAAGACGCCCGTCGACTCGCCCGGCTACAAACTCTGCAATCGCAACAACTACAACAAATTCGTCACGCGGACACCCACATACCAGTGTCTTATAATATTGGCGACCTTGTTTTACTCAAGACACCAATTCGCCAGACTGGAAAATGTGAAAAACTCCTACCTAAATTCACCGGTCCATATCGCATCATACGTCGTCTTTCCGACATAAACTATGAGCTGGTTCCGATATCTCCGCCCCGCGACCACCGCTCCAGACCACAAGACATCGTACACGTCTCCCGCATCAAGCCTTACTCGCCCCAACCCTAACGACTCTACAGTGCCGGATGACCGGCACTACCACCACCGGGGGGAACTGTTACGAAGACGACGACGCACATCTTTGGGCAATAGGGGCGCGCGCTGCATGCTTGGACACACGAGCTGGGAGCGATTCGGCTGTTCCGCTTCTGATCGCCTCTGATTTTCCCACATCGCACCATCAAATACATCTCTCATAAACACCCTCACAATATATATATATATATATATATATATATATATATATATATTATATATATATATATATATATATATATATATATATATATATATATATATATATATATACAGGGTGTTTCAGAGAACTCTAGCCAAATCGCTCCTGCGAAAACTAAGCATCGCACAGAAAAAAGGTTGATGCCATGTTGGCGTCTGCCAAAGAGCCTATTTAGGAAAAATAATAAGGTTTGAAAAAATAGTTTTTGTTTTCTTTTTTAGAAAGTAACTTTTTATTTGTTCATTTTAAGGCCATAGTTTCAATTAGAGACTTACTCCGCATCATCAATAACCCCTATCTCAACCCTTTTTAGTCAACTATCAAGCATGCCGCGCATTTTACCACATTTTGAAAAACCCTTCAATTCTGACGCGTACTCTGGTTTTGGATTCTTATCCAAGCGCATCTTGGCGGTCACTGTCGTGCCCTCCGAGGGCTGAAGCGCGGAACCAAGGCCAGACAACTCGCTACACTTCGCTGTTTGATTGGCCGAAGGGCCAATCAAACAGCGAAGTGTAGCGAGTTCATGGCGTGCTCTGGGCAGTTGAAAGGACTATACTTCGTCTCACCCTACGATGGACTAAAGGCAAAAGCTACGAACCACCAGATCCACTCACGAGCCACTGAGAAAGTGCCTGGTATTTCGTTTCGATGGACGTTACTGAGTGACTCATCAATATTACATTTTGCAAAGCAAGCCACGACATACTGGCTCTTTGCAGTGTCGAAGCTATAGAAAGGATGCAGCGCATTTTGATAAGGATCACTAGGGAATTGTAGTAGACCGTTTTTCTTTTCCGCTACGGTATTCGTGAAGAAAACGCCGCAGCTGCGCATGCGTGCCATCAGCCTTGTCTGCATAGTTCAAGGTCTTGTGCCGAATTACGGAGCGCTATCCGGGTGCTTAGCGGCCTGCGGAAACGGTCTACTACAATTCCCCATTGTTCGTCCATCCTTAATCAATGTTAAGCATGTCATAGTTTAGCGTGGAGCGGGATTGGGCCTGGTGGCCCGTAGCTTTGGCCTTTAGTCCATCGTTGGATGAGACGAAGTATAGCCGGTATTCGCCGTCTCTCAGTGCGTGCTCCTACGCCGGCTAGTCCTATCAAGCGCAGAGCGCACGCCATGACGTTGCGCTTTGTGCGCTGTTTGAATTGGCCCTTCGGCCCATAACATCGTCCGCGATCGGACATAAGATGAAACGAAGTATAGTCTCACCCGCCTGCCTCTCTTCCCTCTCTCGTAAAAAAACAAAGAAGTATAGCGCGCGCGCGCGCACGTGGCCACGCGGTAAGGAACGCCTCGCTGTTCGAAAGAGCACGCCATTGCAAGATTGAGCTTTGACTTTTGAGCTGGCTTTGGTTGCGCGCTTCAGCCGTTGCAGGGCAGGACAGCTCTCGCCACGATGCGTTTGGATTAGAATCCGAAACCAGAGTACGCGTCAGAATTGAAGGGTTTTTCAAAACATCGTAAAATGCTCGCCATGCTTTATACTTGTCTAAAAAGGGTTGATATAGGGGTTATTGACGATGCCCAGTCAGTTTCGAATTGAAGCTATGGCCTTCAAGGAAACAAATAAAAAGTAACTTTCTAAAAAACAAAAAAACTCTATTTTTTCTAAACGTTATTTTTTTTTCTAAATGGGCTCTTGGGCATACATTAAAACGGCACCAACATTTTTTCTGTGCGATACTTAGTTTTCGCAGGAGCGATTTGGCCTGCGTTTTCTGAAACACACTATATATATATATATATATATATATATATATATATATATATATATATATATATATATATATATATATATATATAAATATATATATATACAACGGGCATGGTGGCGGGAGGCCGAAGACGTGGGTATATAACTGGGAAGAAAAAAACCTTTGGTGAAAACAGCAACAACGGACGATTTAATCTTCGACGTTTTGGCCGGAGTCCGGACTTCGTCAGGAAGAACTTTTACAGATGAACGCGGGTGCTATTAATACAATGCTACGGTCGAGTCCAAGTTTCAAGAACGGTGGGATGACGGTTGAGTTCCAGATGGGCAAACGTTTATACAATGCTACGGTCGGGTCCAAACTTCGGCGGGATGACGGTTGGAGCTTTGGTGAGAGGGAAGCGTAGGGCAGTCCGTATCCGGGTGAAGAAGCTTGACGGTCGGGGCCAAGTTTCAAGGACGGTGGGATGACGGTTGTAGCTTCTTGAGAGGGGGCGCAGGGTGACTTTGTGGCCGGGCGGGCAGGGGTGACCTGAATGATAGCGTACAATAGACGAAAGTCAACGTGCAAACTAAAATGCTGTCTCAAAAAAAAAAAAAAAAAAAACACGGCACGGTTATTTGTGTTGTTTCGTGGGGCATGCATGAGTCAGACCTGAAATGGAACAATTTTAAACCTAAAAAAAAAAACGAATGTCAAAACCTGCAAATAAAAGAGAAAAGTTGATGGTCCAGTTCCGGCCACAAACACAGTACCACTGCTAACAATAAGGTCTGGGACCTAAAAAATGTCCCCTCATCGCTGTTGCTATTTGTCTGTTAGCATTTTAATCGATGCCAGAGTACCGGGGCTTTCATTCATTTCTTGTTTGTGTTGAATCGGTAAATTAGGTAGGATTCCCGCTGTTCACGTTCGCGATTTGATTTAAATCCAGATTCTAGGAGCGTCACTGACAATTTATCAAACGAGTGTTTTGGGAGAGCGAGATGTTATAATAGAGGCAATGTCGGAAGATTTATGGCGTGAGATTTGCGATTATTAAAGCGCAGTCTAAATGCCGTTCTAGTCTGCCCTATGTATTGCATTTTACATACCGTACACTCGAATAAGTACACGACATTCCGCGAGGCACATGCTAAGTGCCCTTTAATTTTGATCGAGAACTGCGAGTGCGTGCTGCTGGCCGTGTTTGGGTGCTGCATCTGTTTACAGATCAGACATCCTGGGTGCATGCAAGGCCTACATTCGTTAGGTGGTGGCGATGAATTGATCCGAGAATTTACTAGCGCGTCTTTGAGGTTACGCGATCGTCTGTGGACTACCCCAGGGGCGGATGGAAACGCGCGTTTAAGGCGCTCGCTTTGTTCAAGAATGTTATAATGTCGTCTTAAGATATTATTTACATTAGGATGGTTCTTGCTATAAGTTAGATATAGATTTGTGCGTTGTGTGTCGCTTTGCGTGGGGCGCGGGCTGATAAGGTCTGCTCGGTTCAGTTGCTTGGCTTTTCTGATTGCATTGTCGATTATACGGGGTGGATACTTTTGTTTCTCGAGCACTGACTTTAAATTTTGGCTGCTCGCATCAAAATCTGTCTCCTTGGAACAAATTCGTTTGAAACGATGAGCTTGGCTATAGGGAATGCTGTTCTTGCAATGGCGTGGGTGGTCGCTTTGATAATGCAGGTATTGCTGTCGATCTGTTGGCTTACGGTACAGGCTCGTGGCGAGTTTACCTTCGTCTATTTTAACGTTGACGTCTAAGAAGTTTATTTCGGTTTGAGAGTACGTATGTGTAAAGCGGATGCTCGGATGAGCAGCATTGTATCGACCTATGAAGTCCACCAGCTCCTCCTCAGTGTGCGACCAGACAATAAATATATCATCTATAAACCTTTTGTATATTAGCGGCTTTACGGGACATTCAGAAAGGAACTGAGATTCTAATTTGGCCATGAATACGTTGGCGTAGTTCGGGGCCATCTCGGTGCCCATCGCGGTTCCGCTAACCTGCCTAAAGTATTTATTGTTAAATTCGAACGTGTTGAGTTCTAAGACAAGCCTCGCTAGAGTAGCGACGACGTGTCCATCTGGGGTATCCGGTTGTTTGTGGAGTTCGTACATGTCAACTAAAGAAATTATTCCATCATCGTGTGGGATATTCGTATACAGCGATGACACATGAAGTGTAACCAAATATGATTTTTTTGGTATGCGTAAATTTGATATTTCCCTTAAGAAGTGAGTTGTGTCTTTAATGTACGAATCGAGACTTGTAGGTATATGTTTAATTAAACTGTCTACATATCCTGATATGGGTTCGGTTACTGTACCTATTCCGGATATGATTGGGCGCCCTGGGTTACCAGGTTTGTGAATCTTAGGGAGCATGTAGAAGCGGCCCGGGGGAGGCTGTACCGGTTTCATTAATTTATGTTCGTTAGCGGTTATTCTGCCCTCGTCTAGGAGATCCTTAAGGACCGAGGTTACAGTCTGAGTGTGGTGCACCGCAGGGTCACCTGCGAGAGGTCCATAAAACTTTGGGTCATTTAGTTGGCGGTATCCTTCTCGGGTGTATTCAGAAGTGCTAAGAATTACAATTGCTCCTCCTTTATCGGCTGGTTTTATTATTATGTCTGTCCTATTGCTCAGGGTTTTTAAGCTAGCCCTTTCGGATTTAGTGAGGTTATCCCGTTTTCCCGCCTGCCTGCGATATTCCCGCATAATGTCTTTTTGCACAGCGGCTATATACAAGTTAAGACAATCGTTACGGTTAGCTTTTGGCGTCCAGTCGCTCGTTGCACGCTGTTGAGAGGTGTTGGAGCTAGGTTTGTCCAAGAAGTATTCCCGCAATCTTAAATTTTGAGCAAAGTTGTCGAGGTTGTGTAGTAATTGAAATTCGTCAACAAAACCTGTGGCGGGACAGAAGTTCAATCCTCTCGAAAGGAGTTTTTACTCTTTTGTTGATATAGTCACTCCAGATAGATTAACAATTGTGGTGCCACAAGGGGCACTAGTGCTCGACCTATCGTCTGTTATGCTAATGGCCGGTTGAGTATGTTCACTATAGTTAAATGATGTCGTAAGCTGAGGTAAAACAGGGTTAGGAACCTTATCGCGCTGTAGCTTACGTAGCTTGATTATTTCAAGTTCACGGCGTTTCTTTTTATCGAATTAAAAAAGGGCGCTAATTTCGGATGTTGATAAGGGGCCATTTGAACGGAGAAGTGTAGCGGTCGCAGTAGTTAACTGTTTCACTTGTTTGTCACTATGATGAATCGCTATTTGGACTAATTTAAGGGAAGCCTCAAGGGGAACCTGTTGCCATTCCGATCGGTCATGTTGGCCGAGGTTTGTGCAGGCGGGAGGAAAGGAAAGCGACATGCCCTTCGGGGTAATGCCTGCGTTAAGGTACACTAGCAAGGTTGATTTATGAAGTTCGTGCCTAATGCGTTTATCTGAGGGCTTTCGTACATTAAGTAAAGTGGTACTGTAGTTTGGAGCGGAGGAACTGGACTCACCGAACTGTCGTCAATCTTCTTTCGGGTGCGGGGAGCTCTCCGCGGCGGGCTTTCGCAGGTTGTAGCGCTGTCTTGGGGTACTTCTCGGCTGCTGCGGGAGTCGCTTGGGTGCCACACTCTCGACAGGTGTCGGGTGCTCATTGACGTAGTTTACGCTCTCGCTGGCTGCCGGGCACGGTGCTCCCGGGATCACCACAGGGGCAGCTGGGCTCTCTGGACTTGCGTTGTGGGACCTGGGACTCTCGGGGTGCCTGGGTTCCTCTGATGGGGCCATCCTGGTGCAGTTGGGGGTGGCGGCGGCGGGGATCTCCGATGACCACCCTGGCGACGTCGTACTTGTTCCACGTTGCAAAATAGACTCCAGGTTTGCCGCGAGGGGGGCGACTCCCGTGAAGCTCGGGTGCAGCCCGTCAGCCGCCAGGACTTGAAGAGGCGGCAGCGCCGTGAAGTCGTGGTCCAGGAAGGTCACCTTGCCTGGTTTCCTGCAGTAGTCCTTGACTGTGTTGTTGAATTTCCGGGCTTCGGTGTTGAACCAGTGGACGAAGCGGTGGTTCGACTGATCCAGGCGTCGATTGGTGTGCCGAGGCAACACGAGGGACACATCAAGCCTCTGGAGCTCCGGACGTGCTCGCAGCGTGTTGTTGACCAGACGACGGTACCGTCTTAGGGTCTCGTCGGTGCCGTATCGTTCCAGTTCGCTCGTCCCTACGTGAAAGACGAGCGTCGTGACCTAACGTGGGAGGTTGGCGAGCTCCTTCTCGATGTCGAACGTGGATGCACCACGGATGGTGATGAAGGCGGGTGCGGCTCTATCGTACGGGTCAAAGTGCTGGTGGAGATATCGGGTCTGCGAGTTCCCGATGACAGCGGAGGTTGGCAGGTGCTCGGGGTACATCCGCGTTAGCTGCTCCACCTTGGGTGCGCCGGGGGCCGGTCTGGATACAACGGGCACGGTGGCGGGAGGCCGAAGGCGTGGATATATAACTGGGAAGAAAAAAACCTTTGGTGAAAACAGCAACAACGGACGATTTAATCTTCGACTTTTCGGCCGGAGTCCGGCCTTCGTCAGGAAGAACTTTTACAGATGAACGCGGGTGCTATTTATACAATGCTACGGTCGATTCCAAGTTTCAAAAACGGCGAGATGACGGTTGGAGTTCCAGATGGGCAAACGTTTATACAATGCTACGGTCGGGTTCAAACTTCGGCGGGATGACGGTTGGAGCTTTGGTGAGAGGGAAGCGTAGGGCAGTTCGTATCCGGGTGAAGAAGCTTGACGGTCGGGGCCAAGTTTCAAGGACGGTGGGATGACGGTTGTAGCTTCTTGAGAGGGGCGCAGGGTGACTTTGTGGCCGGGCGGGCAGGGGTGACCTGAATGATAGCGTACAATAGACGAAAGTTAACGTGCAAACTAGAGTGCTGTCTCAAAAAAAAAAAAAAAAAAAAACACGGCACGTTCATTTGTGTTGTTTCGTGGGGCATGCAAGAGTCAGACCTGAAATGGAACAATTTTAAACCTAAAAAACGGCCGGAACTGGACCATCAACTTTTCTCTTTTATTTGCAGGTTTTGACATTAGTTTTTTTTTAGGTTTAAAATTGTTCCATTTCAGGTCTGACTCATGCATGCCCCACAAAACAACAGAAATGACCGTGCCGTGTTTTTTTTTTGTTTTGAGACAGCACTCTAGTTTGCACGTTAACTTTCGTCTATTGTACGCTATCATTCAGGTCACCCCTGCCCGCCCGGCCACAAAGTCACCCTGCGCCCCCTCTCAAGAAGCTACGACCGTCATCCCACCGTCCTTGAAACTTGGCCCCGACCGTCCAGCTTCTTCACCCGGATACGAACTGCCCTACGCTTCCCTCTCACCAAAGCTCCAACCGTTATCCCGCCGAAATTTGGACCCGACCGTAGCATTGTATAAACGTTTGCCAATCTGGAACTCCAACCGTCATCCCGCCGTTTTTGAAACTTGGACTCGACCGTAGCATTGTATAAATAGCACCCGCGTTCATCAGTAAAACGTCTTCCTGACGAAGGCCGGACTCCGGCCGAAACGTCGAAGATCAAATCGTCCGTTGTTGCTGTTTTCACCAAAGGTGTTTTTTTTCGCAGTTATATATATATATATATATATATATATATTATATATATATATATATTATATATATATAATATATATAATATATATATTATATAAATATATATATATGAATTTATATCACGCTATAATGTTATGATACGATACAGCGAGATACCGCTACACAACGAGAGTCCACGTCGAAGCCGACGGAGGGATTTGTACAAATGGACGTCGAAGTACTTAGTCAAAACTTTTTTTACAGCAAAACTGTTGACTCCATTGTTGTCTGCTGTATACTAAAGTGATCTTGAACGCTAAAAAACAATCACTAGTAGGGAGGTTTCGTAGATCGGTTTCGCCGTCCCGCAAAGCTCTCCGCAACCTGCTACGATACCCGGAACTCTACAGCCAAGACCATCGGCACGCATGCGCAGTAGCGGCTTCTTCGTCGCGGAGGGCTTAGTGGAGGGGGAAACGCGGTCTACGAAAACTCCCTAGTGATATTGCCACGCGCGTCGGCGAGCGACCGCGTGCGTAGCCGAGTGGTTACCGCGCTTGACTGCCGCGCGGAAAGTCCAGGTTCGATTCCAGCGAGCGGAATGTTATTTTATTTATTCTTTCAACGTGGCGTTCTCGTGAGTTCGAGAACATTCTCGTCTGATCGAGTTGCGAATGTTCTACGTGCCGAACGTTCTACGCCGAATGTTCCAGAAACCACGAGGGTACGTAAGGGACTCCGCATGGTGATCGGAGTCAGTCTCGCCCCAGCGTTCGATCCTGCTGTTACGCCGACTTCGACGCCCGCGACGCTTGGTTGTTATCTTCGGTTTCCTTTTAGTTTTGGGCACAAGTTCGCCCCATTAAGCTTTTCAGTTTCCTCAGTTATATTCCTCATTTGTCACCTCTTCATTCGTGACAATATACACTGGTAAGTTCGCACATATATTCCGCTGATTTTTCTCTTTTTTTTTTAATCTACGTTTTACACTCCACTATTTTCCGATTTTCTTTTAAAAACAAATTGGGTTGTGTCTATCTTTATAAAGCCTCAAACTTAGTCTGCCTCAGCGGGAGACTTGTCTCCCAGCGGTAGATTAGCAATTTAGCCAGTGCAGTACAACCGCTAGCCTGAAGTCTTTAACGTTCACCACGCAGGAGTGAAAGACATTCGCACGCCGATACGACGCTCATCCAGATTGAAACGGGCAGGGGAGTATATCTGTTATATGCTGACGCTGAATTTTCCATTCCTATCACTTATCAACCACGCAAGCCGCAGTGGCGCGTATCACGTGTTCGTCATATGATGAAAGGACAATGCGCCAATAATCTTATGTTAATTTCCGTCCTGGCGTCCGACTGATATAAGACTTTGGCGACGAGGCGGACCGAACCGACGAGGGCGCCGCCGAGCAAGGCCAGCAAGACGGGATGGCTGTCGGCAGGATCGGTGAGTATCGTCTCGGCACGAACAAGTCTTGGGAGGAATACGTTCTGCGAAGCGAACAAGATAGCGAAGGACAATCAGAAAACAGCAGTTCTGCTAAGCTGTTGCGGTAAAGAGGCGTACGGGCTCATTTAAACTCTGGGGAGGGCTCGCAAGACCGACAACAGCAAGTTACGACAAAACCAAGACTTCCGTTTACAAGCACATGCATCCAAGGCCTTCGGAAATGTATGCAAGATTTTCGTTCTACAGAAGAAACCAGGCTGCCGAAGAATCAGTTGCGGACTACGTCACGGCACTTCGGAAGCTAGCCGAAGGCCGCGGTTTTGGCGACGAGCAGCTCCCGTTGGACGTCATGATGCGGGACCGTTACTTATGCGCAGTCAAGAAGGAAGCAGTCCAGCAGCGACTTCTAGCTGAGCGTGACCTTACGTTCAAGGTGGCATACGACATGGCCGTGACAGCAGAAGCAACAGCCAAGCAGCAGCGGGATATTCGCAAACAAGACCGAGACGAGACAAAGGACGGCAAAGGCCTGATACAAGCAACCCCCACAAAGCAAGACACCGCGGTGGAGGAATCCAGATGCTATCGCTGCAACGGTAAGCACGCTCCGCATTTATGCAGTTTTAGAACAGCAGCATGCTTCAGCTGCAAAAGGGTGGGGCATATACCATGGGCCTGTCGTTCTAAAGACGAGAGTAGAGCATCCCAGAAGACGACGCACAAACAGAAGAGGAAAAGAGATAAGAGCAAGAACCTGTACGAAATGAGCGCATTACTTTCTCTGTGAACTAAATGAACAAGAACCAATTCATGCATGTTCAAATATGATTGAAGGGCAAGAGGCCCCAATGGAGGTTAATTCAGCGGCATCTTGCTCAATTGTGAGTGAAGGTACGTGCCGCCAAACCGAAGCAAGCCAGGGTAAAATACCGCTGCGAGAAACCGGCACAACACTCGTAACCTGGTCAAATGAGGCGTTACCCGTGGTGGGTCGAGCAATCGGCTCGGTGGAATTCAAGGGCCGGAAGGCAAACCTGCCTTTGTTAATAATGAAGAAGCAAGGCAACAGCTTGCTTGGGCGAGACTGGTTCAAGCCGTTAGGAAATGGGTTGCGTGGAATTCAGCAACTAAAGGTGGAAGACGTGTCTTCACAATTTTCCAGTGTGTTTCGCAGTAACCTTCCTGGCTTTAACGAACCACCAGTGCACATCGAACTGAAAGACGCTGCCCAACCGGCGATTCTCAAGAGTCGCCGAGCTCCACTAGTCCTCGAGGACGACGGGGACAAGTAAGTAGATCACTTGGTGCAACAAGGAGTATGGGAGCCTGTAGAGTGCTCGAACTGGGCAACACCACTGGTTGGGGTATATATAAAAAAAAAGACGGGACATTACGCCTGTGTGGCGACTACTGTAGCACCGTAAACAAAGCTGTTAAAAACAGCGGGTATCCTATGCGTACTACCGCGGAAATTCTCGCAGCTATGGGTTCATGCAAAGTGTTTTCCTATCTCGAACTTGCTCAGGCATATTAACAGCTTACGCTAGACGACAAATCGGCCGAGGTGATTACAGCCAACATGATGAAGGGGCTTTTAAGGTCAGACGGCTGCCACTTGGAATTTCGGTGGCGCCGTGGGTGTTTCAACCAGTCATCGACGCGTTGTTGGCAGGTATGCCTGGCGTGAAAGCTTATCTTGGTGATATCCTGATTACCGGATGCAATACGAAAGAGCACGCGGAAAGACTAGAGATTGTGCTGTCGCGTCTGCGAAACGCTCAGTTAAGAGTACAGAAGGACAAGTGCGAATTCAACCAGACGAGCATAGTATTCTTGGGTCACATGATTCATTCCGGAAGAATACATCCGAGCCGAAGCAAGACGGACGCCATCCAGAACGCGCCAGCACCACAAATAAGAAGGAGCTGGAAGCCTTCTGAAGGTTATTTAATTTCTGCAGCAGTTTTCTCAAGGGCAAGCTGAAGCGGCGGAACCACTGTATCGACTGCTGGACCACGACCAAGAATGAAAGTGGACAGATGAGTACCATGCGTGCGTTTGAGGGGCTGAAGAAGCTACTTAGCTTCGGCGCTGTACTTGTTCCTTATGACCCCACGCGTCCTTTGATTATGTGCTGCGAAGCATCCCCTGTAAAAAAAGGGGGGGGGGGTGGCAATGCTGGCCCATAGTGCAGTTGATGGAAAGGACTAACCCATAGCATTTGCTTCACGTACTCTTGGCGTAAGTGAACGTAGCTATGCCCAGATTGACAAAAAAGGGTTTGACGGTGGTCTTTGGCGTACAAATATTTCACCAGTATATCGATGGTCGAGAGTTCCCGGTGATAACTGACCACAAGCCGCTACTCGGTCTGTTTAACACTGACAAGCGAGTGCCTAAAGTTGTGTCGCCCAGAACGCTTCATTGGATTTTGTTTTTGGCTGTTGGAAGCGATCAAGTGCCCACCGCTGCAAGCGACGGACATCACTGCGATGATCAAGAAGGACAACGTCTTGTCCAACGTGAAGGACTGTATCCTTAGAGGCTGGCCGTCGACGCAACTGGACAGCACGTTTGCACCTTACGAGGTGAGCAAGTCCGAGTTACGATAACGTAATAAGGCAAATGAGCTGGTTAAAGTTAAACATTCCTTAAACCCAAGACGGAGGTTACAAAGAGGGGACAAACACAAGACGTCTCAATAAGAGACGTCTTGTGTTTATTCACCGTTTGTAGCCCACGTCTTGGGTTTTAGAAGTAAAAAGTCTGAATTGTCGTTGCATCGAGACTGCACACTCTGGAGGAATCGCGTTGTCATTCCTAAAGCCTCAAGAGAACGAATACTACAACTTCTGCATACAATCATTTGGGGATGAGTGCCATGAAAGCGAGGGCTCATGGGGTGGCCAAAGATGGACAACTAGATTGGATAGTTTGTGCGGTACTGTCAGTCATATCAAAGTGAACGGCAAAGCGACCCCAGGACTCCAGTCCATATTTGGATCAAGCCAGATCAACCGTGGAGCAGACACATCGATTTCACTTCTCCAGTCAAAGGAGAAGTATTCCTAATCATTGTAGACGCGTACAGTGACTGGGCAGAGGTCAAAGTCATGTCATCGATGAAAGCTACCGCTGTAATCACAAGCTTAAGAAAGTTGTTTTGGCCACATAGTGTGCCAGACGTTATCGTTTCGTTTAACGGCACAGCCTTTACAGGGGCAGGGTTACAGACTTTTTTGAAGTGTAACGCTGTGTGTGCTGTTTTCACTGCACCTTACCATCCTTCCAGTATTGGTAGGACGGAGCGGATGGTAAGAGAGGTTAAAGAAGCATTGAAAAAGCAGCAGTAAGGCTTAACGCAGCGCAAGATTTCGCGGTTCCTGTTTAAACAACACACGACGCCACATTCTGTAACAAGGTAATCTCTGACAGAATTGATGATGGGGCGAAGTCTGAGGACAGCTTTGGGCAGATTTGATCCGGACCGTCAGCATGCGCCTGAGCTACACCGACCGAAGACGAAAAGGTACCGTGTCGGCGACCCTGTCTACGCTAAAAGCTTCTCTCCAGGCCCAAAGTGGAAGGCGGCCAAAGTGGTGGCAGTCAGAGGCCCGGTGTCGTACACTGTCCAGCTGGACAATTGCGAGCGTCATCACAGACACCGGAACGAGCTGAAGAGCGCCTGGACCAGGCCCGAAACAGACCCAGTCACAAGTGAGGACTACCACGCCAGGCTTCTTCCAACGTCTAGGCGGCCACAGCAGCTGCAGACACGCCCACGAGCAACTCCAGGGCCAAGTTCAGACCAAGCCTATCAAGATACAGTCGAACCGCGAAGATCAACACGAGATCGACGACCAGTTACACGTAATGACATTTGTGACTAGCCAAACATCGCTTTTGTTTGTGCAACTAATATTAGGAGAAAGGGTTGTTGTATACTGACGCTGCACTTTTCATTCCTATCGCTTATCATCCATGCAAGCCGCGTGTTCGTCATTTGATAAAAGGACAATGCGTCAATAAACCATGTTCATTTTCATCTTGCCGTTCAACTGATATACAACAGGATCAAACCCAGGATCTCCGGATTCTGCAGCGCCAGCTGTCGCTCCACGTGCCCCGAGCTGGTGTGCGCTAACCACTCGGCCACCGATCCCCCTCACATCCCACGTTCGCAATTGCATTGAAAAACATGTTTCACGAAAGCCGGTAATCAATATTACAGAAATGTCGCTTACAGAGCTTCTATATTTTATAATCACTTACGTCACAAAGAAAAATAAGCGAGGAAGAGAGAAAGGAGAGAGAAAAGCACAAAAAAAAAAAAAATAGGCGCGCGCACGCGCGCGTGGGGAACTTTTTTTGGCGTGTTTTGGTATTTTTGTGTGTGTGTGACTACAACTTGCATCGTGTTAGACAACAGCAAACAGATAAAATATTAAACGTAATCGGGATCGATTTATATACGGTGTTTACGAGTTATTTCGGTTACTTTGGTTGAACACACTTAACCCTGATTTCATTACTCCTTGCAATTGATAGTACATTCTACCTACATTAGTTGCAACTTTATGCAACGCATTTACATTCTGAGTGTAGAGTCGTTATTCTGTTGGCCTGAATAACCAGTGACGGTGGAAAACATAGGTCGCGTGAATTAATCATCTGAAAGTGTTTCTGATCAAACACCAAAGGTTTGGAGCCTTTAAACGTGTTAAGTGAGAATATCACTAAATAGTAAGATGATAAATATCCTCATTATATACAAAATGTTTTCAACACACAATTTTATTTGACAGTCCTACATCGATCATCAAGATTATTATATTGTTAAAAACAATTTTATATATGAAAAAAAAATTGTAAAAATCTGCCAATAACCGCATGCAACTGGCGGCTCAAAGGCAACAAGAAAATCAATTTAGCAGTGTAAAAATAGTATCCCAAAAAGGCTTTATGTTTTCGACTTTTCTGGCTGGGGCAGTCGATCACGATGGGAAAAAACCTGAGCGATCTAGAAGAGGCTGCCTACGCGCAAAGAAGGATAGGACAAAAGTCACCGATATGGATTCCGGTAAGACTTCAAGCCGGAAATACCGTTGCCACCTAACTCTTGCGTATGTTTTCTATGTGGTCCTCATAAAAATAAACGAAAGCTTTTTGACAGTACAGAGCGTTAAGTAAACAAAACAAAAAATGCAATACTAAAACTGCATGAAGAAGCAAAATCGTCGATAGGACCGCAGTGATGACACATTAAAAATATTTGCAGAGCCTAAACATTCGAATATTGCAGCGAGGGCTGTGCCCAAGTAAACAAGTCTTGCGAATTGGGTCATCATCAGTGAAACTTTTCCCAAGCGGCAAACGCACTGGAGCTCAACAAGACTACGAAGCAACGAGATTAGAGCGAGAGCGCCTTGGCGTCGCCGCCTTGCATTCATCACGTTGTCAGACGCTGCCAGACGCGCTTGTGGCGACGCGGACGCAAGCAAAGTGTTTCTGCGTGAAATCACTATATGGGCACCCTGCAGATCTAACTCAGTGCCGATACGCGCGCCTCTCGCGGAGGCGTCACGCGTACTCATCGGGAAGCGTCCTCGGCAGTCGCAGTTCGACTACTGTGGTACACCGGTGGCTGTTGCAAGATCCACATGCCTGTTTGGGCTACCACACTGGCGGAAGTGAAGGAGCAGAGGAAGCGACACGGGAGCTCTAACGCTCTCCCTACGGTGACTCAAATGTGGCCGCGCACGGCGCTGTTCGCTGGGCGATCGGTAGCGGCTCCAAGCGGACGCAGGGCGCTCATACTCTGTTTCAGTTTAAGTGCATACGCGGCCGATGCTACAAGCACGAGCATGTGGCCATAAACGGTGCTTGCACTGCACGAGCGCGCGTCCCTGGCAGGGACGCCGAAAGCCCGGAACTCGCGCTTGTAGCATCGGCCACGTCTGGACTTAAAGGGGCCCTGCAAGGACTTTTTTACTGGTTTTTAATTGGCACCGAACCTGAGCGCACTGAACGTAGTAACTTAATGAAACCTTTCTTTCTCGAAATTCACTTTATTTTAAAAGTTATAGGCAAATTAAAATTACAAAAACAATAAAAAAATAACCTCCCTCATGACGTCCTTGGTTGCTTGAGTGGCCGTGAACAAGAGGAGGGGTAGTGGGCTCACCGCGAGCGCTCACGGCTGCCGCACTCCGTGTCGTACTGGCGCGAGAGGGCGCCACTAAAGCATGTTCTGGGTAGGCTGTATGCAGCGGGCAGCCAGAGCGGCTCTCATTGCATTTGCTGCGCGATTAAACACTACTTCGGCATGACACTTCATTGGCCACAAACGACAGCAAACACGGGGTAAAGATCAGTTCAGAATGGGAGCCACTTCGCGCTGCCATTACGCAAAACGGCCAAACCGCAAGACAAAGCTTCTCGCCGAAGGCCTTGGGAACGCTCGGAGCCGGTCGGATCCTCCTGTCCATACGACCGCAGCGCCGACGCGTACATCCGGGACCTTTCCGTGTCGGCGCCTGATCCCACTACTCCTTTCTGGTATGCGCCGCCTTTTCCACCGCTTGGTGGCGGGTATGTCGACGGGTCATTTCTTGTTTCCGTACTTTATAAACTGCATTTGTTCCTTTTCTGATCTAAAACACTGAACAAAAACTACTTTTATAAATAACTGAAACGTTTCGCGACACTTATATTTTGTATTTCGACTAAAAAGAAGCTTTTAGCGGCTCTGACCAGTAGTAAGCCCAGGACCAAAGACGCCACATTTTGCGCGCTTTCGGTACCGCGGGTCGCCCTCGTCGGTGGAGGAGGTTTCCGCGTCGTCCGGTTAAAATATGACGCACTGATATTTGGTTACTCTCTCCGTGCCCGCTGGCTTGCCCAAACTTCAAGAGAAGTGGAAACCGCAAAAAAGGTAGATGCTTAAATATGATTGCAGGGCCCCTTTAAGCTGAGAGGAAGTATAGAGTCACTGACAGCGCGAGAAGGGCCGACCTCCAGCATGCGCCTCATGCGCGCATGCGCTTAAGGTGCACGCCGTTATCAAAGGTAGGAAGCTTCCTGGCCTTGGCCTTGACCTGGCCTTGACGGCCCTGCAATCGCATGTGCTTACCCGCACGTGCA
This sequence comes from Ixodes persulcatus, assembly GCA_013358835.2. Lineage (NCBI taxonomy): Eukaryota > Metazoa > Arthropoda > Arachnida > Ixodida > Ixodidae > Ixodes > Ixodes persulcatus. The sequence goes on from JABSTQ010010547.1 coordinate 28,299, forward strand.
GAGACATGGCAGCGGCCAGATGCCCTGCTTGCAATCGTCTATAGACATTCCAAAAAAGGGCTCCCGGCCCGTTTAATTTTCAGTGTTCGTGCGCATGCACGTGATTTGCACGTATACCGAAGCGACGAACATGCTTGTGCTAGGTTCAAGAGATCGCAAACTGGGCTGGGGACTCGTAATTATTGGAATGGTGTATAGTGAAGAGATTTGAGGAGTAAAGGAACAGGCCTTCTATGTGGTATTGGCTAGCGGATGTCGTTCAGTTGCCGGCGTACCTATTTGGCGCCTCTCTTGCATAGGTCCGGCGACAGGCAACACGTTTTTACAACGACCCTGCCGTATCGGACTTGAAATCCTATTATTCTGGATGCCATCTTTAAGGGATGAGGGAAGCACTCACCGCGAGCGCTAGAAAGCTTTGTCCCGTAGACGATTCACATCGTTCAGGACGTGGCGTCATGGCCTCTCGCCAATGGGTGCTTCTTCAATCATTCACGAAACCGTTCACTCAAACGTTTCCCCCATTACCGGCAGTGTTCGCGGTCGATGCAGAGAGCGCGCACCCGAAGAACTTCAATTCATCTTCGCTAAGAGCCCGCTGCGCCAGAACTCTGAATGGGGACCCCGTCGCGAGAGACCCTAGCAGCGACTACAATGGTTCCGGCGGCGGCAGAAAAGGTGCCAAGGTAAAGAGCAGTGCCTCCCGTACGGGTGTTTCGGCGCAGTGATCTTCTGCCAGGCTTATGACAGCTCTTCATTGATCTTTCGGCACTACTTTTTTTACGTCTAACCCTTAATCATGCGAGTCTTGACATGTGTAGAAACAAAAAAATGTCCTTCTCGCGGGGTGCTTTATCTGGAAGAATGCCGCGGCTAAAAGGACACAGCTGCTGTCTACAAGAAAAATGAGCACATTCGTTTGTTTGAATGTTTGCAAGGATCACTGTTCAAAGACTCGTGGGTACAAAATGCTTTGTTTGGGCATGAGTCTCGCAACCGTAGGCATGCCTTAGGAAGGCCTGCTTATGACACGATCTTCACACGCAAAAATCAAGATGACGACCTCAAGAGGTTACCTGCACACGTGTATAGGTATTATATTTCTCTACACCCCACGACAATATAATTGGATGCTTTGTTAAAGGAGTCACGAAAGCGCACTGGTGTTCTACTAAAGGCGCACTTAGGATGACTGATTCTGTGCATGGTGTATTCTACGGAGCTATACACTCAAAACAAGCCCGTGCGCAGTCAAAAACAAGAAAACATACGAAGACGGAAAGACATTTTAAAAGTACGAAGTTTCTGCACATTTACCACGCTTGTGTGGTTTACTTGACAACCGGACAAATTCAGAAATATTGCTAATCGAATAACTTTGCGTTTTCAACGCTGCTTGATTTGTCCAATTCACTCGTAAGTGGGCTGCATTCTATCTTAAGGTTAAACGAAGGATACATTCTAGGAGCGTCGTTAGCTTCATTTTCCTGCGCAATACGAATGCAGCTAGTCAATCACGGCCAACGATACAAGGACCCCAACGAATGAAGAAGCTCAAAATATGACCAACACATTGCAATGTGCGGGGACAGTGAGTACGACGTGTCACATTTTCATCGTCCCTGCAGCACGCGTTGCATCGTTTAGATCATGCACCCATTTTCCGAACTTCGCTATTCGCTCAGATCATTATGTCGGTCGTCCTGATCGGCTGTCTTCTTGTTTTACGGAAACGCGAGCTCAAAAAAACGTTTTCAGAGTGTAAACTATACGTTTGATTGCGCTGCGCACAAATTATGCGATTCAGCATGATTTCAAAAGGTTCAGTAAATTTGATATAAGTAGATCTGTGCAAGTAACGCAGTATATGTATAGGATCTTCGGGGCTTTGATTTAGAAAATAAAGACTTAAGAAAGCTGCAATCACTGATTCAGGCAACGTGTTTCTAGAGAGGTTTTATTAACGTCTCAACGCTTTCTTTTTTGAAGTAAGACGCAATTATTCATTGCCATTCATACTTCCATATATGCCCGTCTGCACAATAAGATGGATCGATGGGATAGTTTGTATATTTCAGCGCCCAAAGACGCGGACAAAGGAGGAAGACACCGCGGAGCACTGTGATGATGGATCTCTCGGTAACTTCATACATTCCAACAAAACTAAAAGCGCTAAAAAAAAAACATCGACCAAACAAGAAAAGATTTTAGGCAGATGGTTTTGTATTTTTCCTCTGGACTGCGTGTCTTTCTTGAAGCTTTCAGTTGTGCATTATGTTTAAAGGAACGTTTTAGTCATCCAAAAAGCAGAAAAAAAATGTCACACAAAGCAGCAGATCTCCCTATATTTATGCAAAGCCGGAGTGTCAGAAGAACACGGAAGAAAATTTAAATTATTTTTGCTCTATTTTTTATGCAGATTTTTTCGCTGAATTCAAAATACAACTTTCATCAGACTCGACAGCAGGATGAAAAAAAAAAAAGACAGATATTGGGCATCAGAAATGATGTATAGCTACACACTACCTGTCTTTCTAAGGCGAATGCGAAAGTTTTAACGTTGAAACAACTTGCAGCTTGTATTCTTTAATTGTTTATCTTGGCATAAGTGAAAGAAAACACGACTTCAAAACACTTCAATTCCGCTGCTTAATCCCAAATTTAAAAAAAATATACTATTTTTAATCCGCATGTCTGCAGTCACGCATGAAAGTGAGACGTCATCTGGGTGGAGACTGCTTTAAATTACCAAGGTGTGCAACTTTCTTCACAATTTAAAAGGGCACTGACACACCAAGGGTCGTATTTGTTTTTGCTGTTAAAAACAATGCAAGTTGTAGTCAGAGACATGCAAAAATATACCAGAACGCACAAAAAAAAAAAACACATTTCTACGCACGAGCGCTTTTTTATTTTTGCCGTTTTTCGCTCCCGCTCCTCACCTCCTCGCTTATTTTTATTTGTAACGTAGCCGATTATAAAATTTAGAAGCTTCGTAACCGGCATTTCTATAATATCTAATAACGGCATCCGTAAGACATGTTCCTTAAAATTGGAGCGCACTACGGCCCTTCTTTTTGAAATACCGAAAATTGGAGTCCGGAGTGATGTTCCATCCTGGCTTTTTATTCTCCCTCGGAAAACATGGCAGCCCTCGACGCATGTAGCACTGAGGATGATCGGTGAGTTGGAGATTCGGATGACGTTATTTTTTTTAGGTGTCCGAAGACCTCACAGCCTTCGAAAAGAAATCGTCAGATGATCAAAACAACTGGGTTTGGCGTCTCTGTAACGTAGTGTCGGTCGTGACTCCGCTGGGGCAGCCTTTCACGCAGAACCGGCCCGACGTGGCCCCTCGCGTCGCTCACAAAAGTCCACTGCGCGTTCTCTTCGACCTTACACCGTTTCAAAGAACTTGAGATCGCTGAAAGAGCCTTAAACGAACTTCAAACTCGAAAATGAAGCGTCGTCTGCTCACAGCGATAGGCGACACTGGCGGAGCGGTTGACCCAGAGCCCTTTATACTGGGAGAGTTTGGCACTCTGTTGAAGATGCCGACAGGTCCAGGAACCACAGATGGAAGTAAAGCAACCAGGAGGGGGCACCTTGCCTCCATCTTTTTGTGTTATCAAATTTCGAACCCACTCTGGATTAGGCACGCAAGTTATGCTGTGACCCACCATTGTAACAAAAGTGTTTATCGCTAATGTAGGTGTTTTTGGCGCTATAAACCTAGTCAAAAGCTCAAACTTACTTATCTGCTGCGATCTTATAAAATTATATGAACTTAAACTTATTTTTTTTTGTGAAAAGTGAGTTTTTGAATACTGTGAATACTAGGTCTCAACAATGATCGCCGCTAAATGCCTTGACGGGCGTCACCTAGGAGAGGCGCTGCGAACCCTCGCACTGAATCGCCAGATTAATTTTTGCTTGAGAAAGCCTAATTTTCTTTAAAACACAAAGAAAATAAAGCTTATTTGTAAGTTATGTTTTCGGAGATCAATAAAGGATGGCGAGTGCTTGAATATAGTGGCCAACTGCAGGCACAACAAAATGTCAGAGTAAAAGAAATGGTGGTTATAAAACGACTACTAACCGCGCATTAGGGCTAGGACACGTAAGTGGAGTGGCCAAAAGCAAAATCTTCCATTTTGTGTTATCGTAAAGTCCGCTCGTTCTGCCGGGATGGAGGCTCCGCCCATCGGTCCAAACTCCCCCAGTATATAGGTCTCTGGGTTGACCGCGGGACGCGGGCGAATAAGACACGCAAGTGTGAGAGAAACTCGAGTTGCAGGACGACTCAATGTTTGACGTCACTGCACTGGCGCGGATCAAGCGGGAGCTTCAAATTCGGTTTTTGGAAACTGTTTTTTTTTTTTTACTTCGAAAATACTGAGTTCCCAAGTTTTGCATTTTGAGGGTAATATCAATGTGTCGTTTTCAATTATTTCGGATACAACAAAAAAGAAAAACGATTTTTATATGTCAGTGCGCCTTTAAGCTTAAGTTTTAAAATAGTGTCCTTTAATTACGCATAAAACCGTTAAGAGCCTCGTGTTACTGCCGAAGTTTTATTGAGGTTTCGGGCCGTCATCTATCCAAAGTCAACAAAACCATTCCCTCTCCACTTCCCCGTGTGCTTGCCTTTTCCTTGCCTTGACTTCAATCGCCCGCCAAGATCATAGGCGGTGCTGAAAGGGGGCGGTGTTTTGTTTTGCCTGAACTGGAACTTGAAACGTTTACACTCGCTAAGGGAGGGCTGGACGGACTTAAAACAGAGCTAGTCGTCAAAACGTAATGGCAGTTTTTTTTTTTTTTTCAGAACCGCCTGAAGACAGGTGAGAGCAATCCCTTGCTTTAGCAGCTTAGCACCTTAGAATGAGCGCTATCAAAAGCCCAGATGCTCTTTCTTGGACGCGATTTGTACAACCAGCGCACGTTTTCATCTGTAAAAGTAAGCTGTAGGTCTAAACACTGAATGCACTCGTCCCTGCGAAGCTTCCAGGTGAACTTCAGTCCGTCCGACATGGCATCAAACGAGTTGACGACCTTTGTAGCAACATCCTTAAATCACATACCCGAGTGATCATTCAGAATTACCAGAAAATCGTCTACATATCTAAACATCCTAAGCACATGCATTTCATTAAGGTGCGGGTGTGATTTCCTTTCAGATTTAACCAAATTTGTTTAAAAAAGCTAGTAAAATGACTGGAAGGGAAATGGTCGAAGCGTATTTGATAAAGTCCCCAGGTGACAACTGCTTTAGCGCACCTTCGATTTTACTAAATGACAAGAAAATTTGTGGCTTTTATGTAGATGTGTTGAACCGATACGAATGTTTGAAGCATTGCCATCTGTTGTCTCTGCTTATGTGATGCCTTTATAACAGGGGGTTGGCAAGATAGGCAAGAGTGCTCAAGCATGAAGGCTGGGTTGACTGCCTCGATTAATTCAGTTGAAAGTTAGCGCCAGTCCGTGTTGTATGTGTCTCTTCCTCGTCCGAGTTTTTGCGCTTTTAAGTCCCTCAGATTAGTGTAAAACCCTGCATTATCACGGCCACACTTTTTCGCGAATCGGGCTGCACGGTTATATATTTCTGACCACTAAATATCGCGAGTTATAAAGGCTGGAATTCGCCACTACCAAAAATTTAAATATTCGCGCCCACTAAATTTCGCGATTTTTACAAGTCGTGAAATTCGCGAAAATTATGGGCTCACGAACATTAAGGGTTTTACTGTTTACGGCCAGGAGGATAGACTATAAGGGGCGAGTCGTAACAACCAGTAGGCTAATTGAAAAAAAAAAATTGTGTATTAACTTGTTTAATTATTGAAAATAGACATGGTTCCAATTAGAAACTTGCTCAGCGTCATTTAGAACATTTACCCTATTGAAAAATCTCATTTGTGTGAGACATTTTTGTGTCCGATAAACACATATGAATCATACAGGATATATAAGACCATATAAGAAACTTGTGATAAGTTTTTTATAAGTTTCTTATATGATTCTTATATATCTTATATAGTTCTTATATGGTTCTTATATGTTCTTATATATCTTATATGATTCATATGTGTTTATTGGGCACAAGAAAGTTATACAAATGGCTTTTACACTAGGGTAAATCAGTAATCTCTAGAAAGACTTTGAGCGCATGAAAAGCGCAGCAGTGCGCTGAAGTTAGCACTCTTGCAGCAGGAACAAGGCTACCGGTGCGATAAAGCACCCGCACGGTTTTCCCGTCCCTTATCATAGCCCGAGCCGTACTCAGTAGCCGTTACACGAGTGCTAGCTTAAGCGCACGATTACGCTTCCCTCGCACTCAAAGTATTTCTAAAAATCAGGAATTAAGTGATTTGCGATGACAATCAGCTAGTTTCTAATTGGAACCATATGTCTATTCTCACAAATTAAAACGTTAATGAACACATTGAGCTAGTTATTCCACTTATCGTGACGATGGGCACCCCTATATTGTGTCCCCGTGGCCATAAAACTCACCTGCTTAAACATCAGAAGTGTAGCCTTTCCAGTTCTTCATTCTTAACATCTATGTGAAGCTTAACAACAACAAAAAATGTATATAATAACTATGGAGTCAGGCTCCGGAAATTTTATGTGCCCACATATTTCAATTAACTTCCTAAAAACACACTTACTCCTTCTTAAGTTCCCTAAAAAAGAAAATGAGGAAATAGTGTGCACACGTAACTGAAGGCTACGGATCGTTGGGCGAGTTGGTACTGAAACTTTGAGAACATGATAGCGCTTCAAGACAAGCACGAGAGTAAGAACGAGACAACACATTGCGCTGACTTGAACTGCTTAATCCTCACAAAGGCAAGTGAATAAACCCACTGCATCAACGCGCCATTCAACCAATCCCATGCCTCGCCAATGTTCTCAAAAACTGTGTCCCCTTGCCGCCCAAATCGATCGACGCCAAGCTGACATATCGATTCCCGTAGTTTTTTTTTATCAGGTCTGCCTCTATGATTTCTCTTGTTGTCTTATCTCTGCGTTTTCTAATAACAGCGCACTATTTAAATTCAGGTTTGCACCTACAGTCATGGCAGTGCATTGACAAATGAGTCATGTCCGTCACGCTGTCCGCTCACTTTCTCATTGTGTTCGCGTAATCTATCATTTAGACATCTTCCCGCCTGTCCCACGTACTTTCTGGCATGAGATGTGTTGAATGGCGCGATGATGCAGAGTATTTACTCCCTTGCTTTTTTAGGGACTAAACAGTTCAAGTTAGCGCATTGTGTTGTATCGTTCTTACTCTCGTTCCTGTCTTGAAGCGCTATCATGTTTTCAAAGAAGGATAACCAGTCGTTGTCGAGATATTATTTTTATTACGTCTCTTCTGCCGAATACCTGATTAACAATTAATTGAAATTTTACTACATTCTTGAAACTTCCTTAGTACTTTATCACATAAATGCTTACGTATCATTATGTGGTGATACTGATTAAATGTATTGGTTTATTGATTGCCATCGCGTGTTATCCCTTGCGATAGCTTGGTTTTGTAGCTTGTGGGAATCATGAATGCTTTTTTGTTGTGTGGTCATTTTAGCGTGTGGCTGACTTCTACAGTTCTCTTACTGTTTTATTTATGCTACAGTTTGCCCGTGTTGCGTATGAATTGTAATGAACATAGTTCTGTTTTTGTGGTCCTAATATATGTTTGGAGGATAAACCTTCTAGGGTTATAGGCAGGGAGCACCCGCTTATAATTATCATTCAAGATTGAATTGCGAGAATAGACTCGATTCATATTCTTGTTGTAGTTGTGGTTTTGACAAATATAAACATTTGAATGGGTTGCCCGTTCTCAAACACAAGCACGCACCTGCTTTTGGGAAGCGAATTTTTTTGTACCTTGATGCGGATTTGCGAAGGAAATATTAATATTATTATAATTATTGTAATTTTTATTAATATTATTATTATTAATATTGTTATTATTTTTATTACTATTATTATTATTATTAGTAGTAGTAGTGGAAGTAGTAGTAGTATTATTCACAAACACTCCTACCACTGCGGCCTATGAAAAATATACCTCCAGCTTATCGCGATGCATTTTTTTAATTTCAGTGCATGAACAGTAGTGCACAAAACACACGCATACTTTTTTATAGTATAGTAAGAGTGTACCATATGGGATAGAAAACATCCCACAAATTGCAGAATAAATTAATGTTCTTAATGACTTAAGTGAGCGTCTTGCTACAGCACAGTTTCTTAAAACCAGGGCGGAGTTTAACTCCGGAACTCGCAGTTCCGGATTGATGTTGATGTGCTGCCAAAACTTCGTTTCCACCGGCGCCACGTCAAACAAAAAAATTCAATTTCGCTATTTTTTTTTTTGTTTTTTTTTTTTACTTTTCGAGTCGCTTTAGGGTTTTCTATGCGGTCACGATCATACTACACTGTTGACGCAAGATCTATGCCTTGCAGTTTTCCTTTACATGGTCTCGAAGCAACCAGTTGAACTCATTTGTTCCACTTATCCCTTTTAATAAGGGCTGTAAAATAATTGATTATTGCACTAATCAACGACTAATTGTTTAATAGACAAATCGGTCAAAAGCTGGCCCTTTTGTGGAGTTTATTCCGGCCTCGTGTTTGTCGCAGTCAAGCTCATCGAGGATTTAATCACTGGCGTGACAGTTTCTTCTCCAGGGCATCATGATTGGATAGCAGATCACAGCGATTTTTTGCACCTAAGCATGCATCGAAATATCGTACACCTAGGTTCCATCTGGCTCCAAACGTAACATCCAAAACACAAGCAGCATGCAAATGCGTTTGTTTATCAGTGCTATACTATATCTCAATGTAACTTTTGCTGAATATTCCCAGCATCAAGGATCCCGCGGCTGATGTAGGTATACTCTACGCACATCCTGGCTACTGCGCAAGTAACTGTTCCAAAGCAAAAACCTAAAGCAAACTGCACGTTTACGCGCGTTCATCGGCATCCTATTGTTTTTATTTACGTCAAACATTTTATTTGAAAGGAAGTGCTTGAAGCCTATGCATACTTGTCGTCCCGGCATTTTTGTGCGCCAGCGAAAAAAATGTCTATTAAAACATTCTCAAGTAAGTAATAAAACTTCGCACCCATTACAAAGCAAATACCTCCAGCTTATATAACAATGTCAACAATTTACCACTAGACGTTTCGTATCCCATGGTGGAGACATCATCAGTGCTGCCTAGGAACAACCCGACTAGCTAGCAGCAACCAAACGCTTGCTCTGTCCTTGTTTTCATTCGTTGTGCTGGTTCCGACGAATTCATCTTCTTCCGTGGAATACGGGAGACATCATAATTACGACTCGCGTTAAATGATGACTCTAAGTTATTTCAGGATGTCAGTGTACACGTCGGGGAGGGGGCCGTGGTTAGAATTTTGTAATCATAGATCCCGGCCTTTGAAATATTTTTGCACTTCGCACCCATTTAATTATTTAAATACCATGCAGTGGCATCGCCGCTTGTCGTAAGTAGCAAGGTATTTTCTATTTGGCTTCTCTTCTGCAATCAGCCCATGCCACATGCATCTGAATACATAAGAAATTCAATTGCCACAGGCAGTTCAATTGTTTTATTACTTACTAACTACTTACCTGAAACGTACTGTTCCTGAAACGCTTGCATCAAAGATATTGCAGCAGTTACGGTAATTTATAATAAAGCTATAATTGTCTAATTCTTTAGAAATTCCATCAGCCTCCAAATTAGATTGATTAACGGAATAAACATGCGATTAAACAGGCTGTAGTTGAGCTTGTTGTTGCATAATACTAAAAAAGGCCAGCTGAACTTAGGAAAATAGAATATAGAGAGAGAAAGAGACAGACATACCGCTGGACTACCAACTGTCATTTAATACTTCCTCCTCTTTCTGAACCTTGACTTTTTGTATTTTTTTTTCTTTTTGCTTTTTTATCCTGTTTTTCTTTTGATACCCCGTGGATAGGGGTGTCAAGTTCCTTGATTTGAAACTGGAACTTAAAGATAGGCACGTTTGCTGGACGTACGAACCCACGCCAAGCAAAGGATTTCTTTCGTTTGATTCAGGACATTCCAAAACCATAAAACGAAGTGTTGCAAACACCGCTCTTCTATCGGCCTTAAACAAATCGTGTCACCATAATACTGAGTCCAGTTTTAAAAGACAAATTTCTCGTTTACGAGACTCTGGATATCCGAATGTTCTCTTGGTCAGCGTGTGTGAAAAGATCTCCACAAAAGTGAAGTGCAAGACATCGGGCACAGGTGGAACGCAGCAAACAAAAGATAAACAAAAGATTGCAATATTACCCTACATTCATGGGATAACACACAAGTTAAAAAAGATAGCTGCGAGGCAGGACATCAAGGTTGTCTGCTCTGCGCCGAACAATGCCAACTCAATGTGCCGTAAGGTAAACCAGGACACCAACCACATGAAAACCTGCAACATCGCTCACAGGACACAATACGCCCCATGTGAAAAGGGGGTTGTTTATCACATTCCCTTATCGTGTGGCAAGTGTTATATTGGCCGAACTGGTAGATGCCACAACGACAGGACAAGAGAACACGCAGCATCGTTAAAAGGCACAAATGCAGGTCATCTACCGCCACATTGCCGCAACTGTGCGTGCAGTGCAGAGTTCAATAGCGTCACCATCATTGCAAAACACAAGAACCAGTATGCACGAGAGATGTTCGAGACCTTGGCCATCCAGGAAGACGAAGCCACGTGCGTCAGCGAGCCCTCAATCAAGCTCAATACCAAAGAAAAACAATATATGCGGGGTTTTATGACCCGGTGAAGTGCGGGTGATTCAAATTTTAGTTTAGTTAGGTTTCGGATACCAACTGTGGTATTAATACCAACTGTGGTATTAAACCACAGTTGGTAGTCCAGCGGTATGCCTGTCTCTTTCTCTCTTTATATTCTATTTTCCTAAGTTCAGCTGGCCTTTTTTTAGTATTATGCGAATACATATCACCGACTATTCGCTTTAACCCTCTTGCTGTGTCAAAAGCCCTCTTTTTAAGGCGTTATTACCGTTCTTACTCTGAGGCAGTAGCTGTATTTATATTTTACGTTTTTTTAGTCGAATTGTAGAATCAGTGAAGTGATCGAAGATAAGGTAGTGTAGATTGCCGCAGTGGTGAAAACTATATCTCGTGTCTACGGATAGCGATACATATTACCACAAATGTTGTAAAAAGGCTAATAATAGCAAAGGTGATATGCTTCTTGAATTTAGCAGCTTGTGAGTGACTTGCAGGTTAGACGTGTGCTTTAGCAAACAAAGCAAGAGTGCATGCGTGCCAAAGTCATTTAGCAGTCGTATTTTAGTTCTTAGCTTCAACCATTACGGCTAACCAAAGTCAGGGAGACATCGTGGAAATACCGCTCCCGTACGATAGCCATAAACATTGGTTACTCCATTTTATTTTTGTTTATTAAAGCGATAGCGTTAGGAGCTCGTATCGCAGAAAATCCGGCGTCGGCGTCGGTGTTGGAGGGAGAGAAAAATTCCGATTGGTCGATAAGTAATTCATATGTCTTAAAGAAAAAAAAAAATTGAAAATTTCCAAACGCACCGCCTGAAACTTTTCCATTTTTTTTTTCTTAGGATCGAACCCACGACCCTTCGGCTGGGAGCCAGACACGTTCCCCACTAGGCCACGCAGATATTTTTTTTTCTTTATTGCAAAAAAGTAAACCGCTAATGTCAAGACGCATTAAAAATGCACTACGGAGCTTTTGTAGCACATGTTAAAAATTTCTAATTTCGAGAAGGCACTTACAGAGGCCTAGCCACTCGAGCTTAAACTCGCTGGTGGCAAACACACTTTCTACTTGCTTCACAAGGTTGAAAAAATAGAAACGGACTTCTTTCGCCTTGGGATCGGCATGCCGCACTGCCATGCGCGACCGCCATATACTACAAAGGCCCAGCAGAAAAACAAAACGACAAAAGGTACGCAGTCGTCGTTAGTTACCTCCAAAAAACAAATGCCCGATGGGGTAATGGGCACTTTTTCTTAAGCGTGGGCTGGAGCACATACCAGAAAAATACGGCATCCCAGCAAAAGGTAAAAAACATGTTCAATTGTCTCAGGTTGCTTACATAACAAACAATTCACAGTCCACGGTACATAAATACCCTTTTCCCTTATCCACACTTTGACCGGCAACGTATTGGTGCGTAAGTTAAAAAAAAGGGTTTTCATCGTTAAAGGCACTCACATAATTTTCACCCTCTTCAGCACATCTTGGTTGCCATTACAAAACAAAAAACAGTTCTATACACTGGCGTCGAAAAACACTGACTATCGAATCGCGCGGCAGCGTTTTGTTGCTCACAAGAGACAACTATTCGAGAAAAAAAAAACGAGCACACGAAACCCCTACTTAGTCAATGATCTCCTTTTGAAACCCCACCAGTACGAGTGGGCTCGCCACCACACGAGGAAACAAGAAATAATGACAGATGAGGTGACAGTTTGGTCTGGATGAACATTCGAATGAAGCGATGTTCCTGTTCTCGAAGAAGAAAGAATCGGGACACGAGTTGCTATACAAACAATTGTGAAAGCCCATGTCCCCGTGACTCACCCGGTCGTCACGTCTTATGCGTTCCTAATTAGATACCCAAATGAACAAAGCAACAATAGGGTGAAACTTCTGAACATTTACGCGAGCACAGTGAATCGAGTGGAAAACATACTATATCTTTGAAATAAAAGAAAAAAAACGTTAGCAAACTGTCGCTCTCGCGAAGATGGACAGATCACGCTGTTCCATCGGGAAGCGCGGCCGGCCAGGTCGGTGGCGATTCCCGACCAGTATGTATTGTTCTCGCGGTAACAAATTTAAATATACGCCGAGGTACGCGCGGGGCACGCGATCCCAGCTAACGCCTTCCTACTCTGAAGGAGTTGTGGCCCATGCGCCGTGCCAAAACCCTCGGAACTCGTTTCAATTTATAGCGGCACCAGTAGCCTCACAGAAAAATTTCTTCAACGTAACAGCGGAACCACCGCTTAGCTTGTCACTGCAAAACATCGCGATATCGTCTGCATAACTAATAACCTTTATCTCGGTATTTTGCAGACGGAAGCCCCGACAATCTTTACTATTCAAGACACTTAAAACAAAAAAGTTCTAAATACAAATTAAATAACAGCGGGGACATGGGACATCCTTGCTTTACGGACGTTCGTGCGTAAATTTGCTACGTTACCTTTTGTTTACGACAAGCCTTGTAATACAATCATTATATGCCTTTTTGGCACCTTCCAAAATAATATCACTCACGTTCACATGCTTTAAAAATGCCGCTGCCAACTTCCGAATTTCTCTTTGACAACATTCGTCTTCGTCGTGTACCATGCGCAAATAAAGTTCAATGAGCTGCGAGCTTACACAACGACTTCTTCGATTGTTTTCCCCTCGTACAATCTGGGTCCACTTGGCCCCGGTTCTAATTTCCCTGCGCACGCCATTTAATACTCCCCATCCTTTGAGGCGGGAGCCCAGGCAGAGCGCGCCTCGTGCGAGTTTGCGAGACTCCCGCGGTTAACCTCTCGAGGACAGGTGCGCTCGTTCTCATTCATCCTGCCCCGATGTCTGCCGCAGAGCCGCCCTTCTCATCGACCTCGCCGCCTTCTCACGCACTTGCTCGACTCGAAGGGGGTTCCTAATTTTAATCTGCGCCGCTTTCGGCGCCCCGTTCCGAACACCCACCTCGTTCCGGGCGCTGGACCTATTGGAAGACTATGGCCCGTGATCCAAACCGTTCGTGTAAAAATAGAGTGCTCGAATTTCATAAGCTCAGTTCCAAACAAATGAAAGTGGAATTTTGTCGATCCCTTTTACGTTCCCATTACTTCTGTTCGACTTGATCTTATTTTAATATATAAGCCCGATGGTTCTAAACCTCATGGGGTAGAGTTTCCTCCGCTGAATATAGCGTGAAATTGAATTGATGCGTAATTAAAGGCCGATCAGGGTTTTGCAGCTCAATTTTCTGGTCAGATGTTGTGCTACACAATTGCGGCACATATATTCGGGCGTTTCTTGAAAAACAATTTGTTTCTAAATACATAATGTGTATAAAGGAACGAGGTCTTTCTAGTAAGTATCGTGCCATCTATTAGTTCAGAAAATATAGGCGCCCAGGGACAACAGCCACTTCATCTCTTGAAAGCTGCTTATCGGGTGTGTTATGCTTTGATGAGCAGTTACTGCTTTATTGGAAATTCTTTTTTTCAAACGTTGTCTTTCTCCCGATTATTCATCTGTATTTTGTGTGTGTTATACATTGTATGCAGTTGTTCTTATTTGTAACATCTCAAAACGTTGTATTTCTCTCCCCTCTTACGCAATGTATTTTACAAGAAGACCTGTTAGGTATTTAAATAAAAAAAGTACTCTACTCGGGAGCTTTTACAGTCATTCCTTTCAAAACATTCTGCGACGCTCTCTTCAAAATCACCATCAACTTATTTTTTTTACCTTGTCAACGGATTTAAGTATTTTCAACTGCTATTTAAAATGTTGGAAAAGCCAGGCATCGCAGAGAGTCATGACTGGATTTAAGGAGGTTAAGAACACCTCGCTTACGCACTGTTTTCCTTGAAAACCCTGAACAAGAAGGGAACAACGGGCAGGCGCATTGTCGTGGTGAAGAAATAAGTCACCACCTGAAAGACAGCTCGCATCATTATCTTCTTACAGTGTCCTTCATTGACATGGTGAACAGAACAGCGCACAAAAATACAAGGACAGAGAACTTACAACTTACAACACTTCTCCAATCCTTCCTCGAATCGTCCCCGCAAAGTGTCCGTTGATAATATTAAAGTTTTAAGGGAGCACACTACCTTAAATCTGCAATTATTTTAAGTCACATCTTTTCCACGTAGCCTTATCAGCCTTAAAATATTCTGTTGAATGCTGTAAGAAATTTTCACTACTGTAACTCAATTTTTGTTTTTCGTAATGAAACAGTTCCGACATGTCTGCCGTCTCAACAGTGCGGCCTTCTCAACTGTTACACGCGGTTATTTCAGTTTTACGTTTTGCCCTCAAGTCTCGGTTCAGGAAAACTATTATTTGTTAATAAAATGATGCACTGAGCCAATTTTTTTTTAAAGTTTCAGTACTGCAGTTTTGTTAGGAACGCGGCTGTGAGCTTACTTTTCCACTTTTCATGTGTTCTTTTTAATGGAAAGTTGGAATACCTGCAATTAAATGTTGTTGTCCTATATGTCCGTTATTGTCCTATATGTTTTACCCCCCCCCCCCCCAAAAAAAAAAAAAAACAAACAAACAAAAAACACTAGCAATTCTCAATAACTTTTCTAAACGATAATTTTCATCAGGTGACGCATTGTTTATTTGATGTACTTTTACATAACTCTTTGAAGAATATTCTTATAAGCTTCAAACTGCGTGTCATCCTCTTTCTCAGGTGTGAATATGCCCAGCTAATTTCATAAAAACGAGACCAACGGTTAAAAGGCTTGCCATCCTAAGTAGTGCCCTCCCTTAAAGGGACACTGCAATCATACAAAATTCTAAAGGGTCTAAATGCGACACGTACTGAAAAAAAACTAGAAAAAAATATTTTTTAGCAATGGAAGCGTTGCCAGACACAATTTACGAAGGTGGAGGTCGCATCCCGCTAAGCCCCGACCCGTACTTACAGCGTGCTTACATCCAACGAGGTAGAGGGGCTTAGAATGATAAACCGGAAGTTCGAATATCACACCCCCCTCCCCTCTTCAGTTTCCGTCATCTAGTACGCAAACGTGACTACTCGTTACGTGACCTTAAAAAACCCGTTACGTCATTGGTAAGATGGCAGCGCCCAGAACTTGTTGATGTTATTTGCTTCAGTACGCCTTTTGGCGCAAGATCGCTCTGATTATTAGCAATCATGAGACAGCATCAGTCGTTTCGCCGTAGCGGTGCTCGGATTCGAGGATGTGTTCGAGGAACGATAGAACATTCAGAATAAAATTTTCGCATAAGAAACTTCTTATCACTATCATATAACTTCTTTTATAACGGTATATTGTTCTTATATCTTCTTATATGGCTCTTGCATGCTCTTATAAGATCTTATTTGATCAAATGCGTATATTGGACGCAGGAATTTCTCATATATAAAATATTTTTTACTAATGTAGTAGCTAGGCTCTTGACCTTGCCGATAGGTATCAACTGTCCACACTAACCTCCAGTGTATGATCCGACACTTGTTATGGCGAATTCGGGTGGTCGTCTCTCTCCTCTGACCTTGATTCAGCAGAGCGCCCCCTCCTCGCCGCCAGAGCTACTCGGGATCCTTTTCAGCCGATCACAACTACCGGGTTCAGAGCGCTCTGATATTATCAGACCAGTCACTGAAAGTAAAACTTCTTGACATCGGTGACCTCGGTAATTCATAAAAAAAAAAGATTTTACACCGTACGGTGGACGATTGAGCAAAATTTATGCTCGCAACGTGATGAAACAGCGGTTGTTTTACGCATCGGCATGTAAAAAGAAAAAACGAAAAGAAAACATTCGTATGCGAATTGATTTTTTACAGAACGGAACGAAAGCCAATGGTTGGAAAGAGTTGTTAACTCATCGCGTTTTCAGCAGTGAACGCGCTGCCTTAGTGGTCATGCGTACGGCAGAGCAGGCAAATGTAAAATGGTTAATAAACCGCATTTTTCTAACGGCGAAATATCGTGCAAGCAGGATATAGCACATATCGCCATGTGACACAAATCATAGTCCATTATATTCAGCTTTACCTTTACTTTGCAACACAAAGCTTTGAACCCACTTTTACCAAACCTGAAAATTTCTTGAAGCGACCACAAAACCCGGTAAAACAGCGGCGAGCTCTGCGAGCTGTTTCTTTGTTGGTTAGGCTTAGAGGATTCACCTGCCGTGAGATGAACTATCTGGTGAAAGCACTGGGAATACTTCACACGTTTACATTTTCCTGTTACGGTCACAAGCGAATGTCGTCCCGTCCGTTGTCATACTCTCACCGTCGAGTGCACCAGCACTTTGTAGAGCCGCATATCAAATGCGGTCATGCCGGACCCCGCACACCACAACAGACCACTGCCAGCCATCGTCAACAAAACCACGCGATCCCCATCACAGTACCACGTGACGTCTGCGCCGCTCCGCACTCCGACGGCTACCGACGGAGTGCTAGGGAGCGCTCTAAGAGGGAGAGGTGCCCTCGGAATGAACCAGCCGATCAGGCCACAGCACTTTCTTTCCACCACCCGATCTCGCGCGCTCTGGAAAGAGTGCACGAGAGCGCGCAAAAAGAACCACGAGAATTCGCCATTAGATGTTTGTCTAATCCATCATTCCAACATCTAGAATCTTTTCAAAATGCAGTCTCGCTCCTTAGAGGTCCAGAGATAGCACCACAGCTATCAAAAATTAGTTAAACTTAGTGCAACTCGGAAATAGGAGATTAACTGCACCTGCACATTCTTCCCTTTTGTGGGCTTTATTGCAGCCATATTTTTTTTGCATCAAGAGTGCATTGTATTAGATAAATTACTTGTGATAATTATATAGAGAGTCCTTGCATGAAAAAGCAGTCTTGTTGCAAAATGTTGACTAACGTTCAGACTCTTTAATAAACGTTTTCTTTTAAAAGTGTGTGCTGCCTATACGCCTCGCAAGTGGGCTCGCTTTTGTCTTCAGCGCATGAGAAAAGAAGTAGCGGTGACGTCAGAACGCCGAGCCCTGATTGGCTGATCGCGACCCCCTATCTGAGCGTCGTCTGCTCCTTTGCAACGGCGTCTGCTCCCAACGTCGTCTGCGTCTGTCTTACCTTTCCGGCGACTTTCCGAAGTGCAGGTCTTTACGAGCGAGTTCGACTTCGCCTATCAGAGAGGGCAGACGAAATAACTCGAGCGGTACGTTGTTTTTCTCTAACAACTAGCAGACGCGCATCAAGGAGGGAAGTCAAAGGACTGACTGGCGAGGTGTCCCGAGGCGCCGAGGTTTGCTTGCTAAGAACCGAGAGTGAGCGTGTTAGTGTCCGCAAGTTCCCTCCCAAATATTTTTTCCCTCCTTTTGTGTGCGGCGAGACTCCTCACTCTTTAACGGCCTCGGCGGGTTGGCGCAGTTAACGTCGTCTGCTTTACGTCTGCTAGTCAAAGTGATGGCTGCTTTACCTTTCCTGCGTCTGTCGAAAATTCACCGCTTTTTCACCGGCGAGAGTCACCGTTGCCTCGGAAAACAAGGAGATGACAAGAGGAAGAGGTTGACCTCTTAATCTAAAATTGAGGTCAGCGATCAAAGTATAATACGGGAAGGGTTCACAAGGGTCGCGCGGGTATATTCCATTCAGCACGCCAGCCGGTCGTGGGCAGACGGTCGCCGAGTCGGAGTGACTGCTAGGCCTATCTGCCGAGCTGGCTTGATCGGTGTCGGTGGAATCGTGCCGTTGCAGCTTTTCCCGGGTGTTGGCGGATCCAGCGTTCTTGTGCGTCGTGGTCTGTTTCAAGTACTTTTTACTTTTTTTCTTGCTGCTTGAAGTCGGGACGCGTGAGAAGCGCACGTAGAAAAATAAACGTCCGTTGGCCATCGTGACCGCGACGCTGTCGGCCACGCTGATTTCATCGTAAGAAGTGCGTAAGACAGCTTCGGAGCTGTCGTAGAATTTCGTCGTAACCTGCGCAAAACTTACGAAAATTTCGTTTCGTGAATACGAATTTGTTCTTAAGTTTTGTCTTACGCATATTTTTGGCGTAAGATCGTTTCGTGAATCTGGCCTCTGGCCTCTGCACTTTCGAAAGTCGCAGGGAAGGAAAGACAGACGCAGACGATGTTGCGAGCAGACGACGTTGCAAAGGAGCAGACGAAGCTCAGATAGGGGGTCGCGATCAGCCAATCAGGGCTCGGCGTTCTGACGTCACCGCTACCCCTGCGCAAGAAGCAGACGAACTTGCCTTCCGCATACTTCGTTTCACCATAACTTGGCAATGGGCAATGGCTACTGCCCCCTCCAGCCAATCGGAGAGACAGAGTGAAGGTATGTGACAACCCTCCGAAGGAGAAAAGCACTCCGCTGGTACGTTGTCATGTGCCTCTCTCTCTGACGTCCATATTGGCCCACTGGAACTGTAGCCTTCGCCGTTTGCCAAATTGTGATGAGAGGGACTGTAATAGCGACTGCGATAATTACCCGAGGCCTTCATACTTTGGGCATGCACTCTGGTCATGTATTCGACAAGAATAATATGCCAGAAATCAACGTGAACTCGGCTCAGCGTATATTGGTCTCGATTGCTGCATTAGCGTTCGACGTGAAGTGGGTCTCATTCACGTGCTTTACGCCGAAATGGATGGTAATGACTATACCTTCGGCATCGGGTGGCAGCTTGCGCCACCTAGCCTAACATTTCGTCATCATCAAAAAAATGGTTTCACTCAATGTTGCTTGACGGGTCTTTGCAAAGAGTCTATTGTCATGTGTATATGAAATGTCCTGCTATAAAACAATGACTATATTCAGAATCAATACATAAAATTAAACTAGATGCCTTAGAGCTGTGTTCGTATTGTAATTAACAAGTTACAGAAATATTTATTTCTTACAAGTTTTCAGTAGTTGCGCCTGTTTTGTATTCATTCCTTGGGTCTGTTTTGTGCTCATTAATATCAGTGTGCAATGATGCTATCCTCATGCGTGTATAGTTTTAAATATCCTATCTGCAATGCGCACGAGGGCCCTTGAAGAGAATAAATGAATAAATAACATTTTCACATCAATGGAGTTTCCTTTTTGTTCGCACGACATGTTCCGGAGACGTGGAAGGAGTACACAGTCGGGTCTGTCAACTTCATTATTATTGAAGGTCAGAGACGCGAGTGTCCTCAAAAGCTTCACCGCGTGCAATGAACACGATTTGTGGTGTGTTGACTCTGAAGGCGTAAAGTCTGGAGTTTGAGTATGATGCGTACCTGGTTAGTATATCGAATAGTTTTTTTTCCACATGGTTACATGATTATCGATTCTATCAAACGGTTTCATAACAAGTTCTTCCTGCGGCAGTCTCGTGACAGCCTCAGGCGTTCAGTCATTGTTCCTGTGCTCCTTGTTGTCGAATGGCACCCCAGCTCCTGGCGTGCCGGTGTTCAGTTCGGTGGAGTGGTGACCTTGACTGACCCCGCCGTCTTGTGATCATACGTCATGTGCCGCCATTGACATCTGATGCGCTGAAGCTGCAGGGCTGGGCTGTAATCCGCAAATTTTCCTTTTAGTTTTCGTGATCAATATAGCAAGTTCGGGCATGTATTAACTACGCGGCTGTCGCTTTTGCTTTACCGGTGACTTGACGGCTGGTGACAAGGTTCGTTTGCTATGCAAGCCACTTCACCGCAAATGTCCTCTGAATGCCGCGACCCCTGCAACAAGTGTCAGTCTCGCGTGTCAAAGTGAAGACGGGGAGGCTTGGCGCCCAGTTTCTGAGAACGACTAACCATTCCATTTCTTCAAGCCACTCAGCGGCATTCTCCCTCAAAGTTGGGAATCGTGTCCTTCGTGGAGTGCACACAGATAATTGTTGTCGGCAAATTATTGTTGCCCTTGGACGACGACCGACACCAAATCAACTATCATTTCATTGTCGCTCACGTGCTTTGTCGTGCTTAGTGTAGAAGCATGTTTCGTGCTTAGCTCCCGCCGAGGTGATGGGGATCGGTAGCTCCGGGGTAGGCACAGGAAGCAAAGGCAGCCGAAGGTACCCCTCTATGTAACGCGGTCGCTCCCCGAGACGTGGTCAAGGGTCGTTCGTTACGAACCCTCGCAGGCCCACGCATCGGTCGCGTCTGGCGAGCGTTGCAGACGGCTTTATACGGGAGCGAAATAGCAGACGGAGGCTAGCGATGGCGGACGCCTACGCACCGCTTTCATGGCCGCGCCTTGCGGGTGTTGCAGACGACGATGGACAGTGGTGGAATAGCAGACGATGCCGGAGGCTGTTGCGTGTCTGCTCGCACAACTAGCAGGTGGTGTGAAACGCCGGGATAGACGCACCGAACGTCGCGACATGGAGACACTGGGCCTGCAAGTGTGTTCGGCCGCACAGCCAAGCCTATATAGTAGTAATGGGCGAGGCCGCTGATTTGTGGGCGGGGATTAGAGCGGGCCCTGACTTCCACCTAAATAGCGTCTAACAACGTAATTATTTCGCGATATTGTTTCGTTACAAAATAAACAAATTAAAAAAAAAATGTAATTTTTTTAAGTCACAGTAAATTGGACTGAGCAGATGAAAATCGATGTGATTGTTCACTCATGCGCAACAATTTGCCGACATCGGCGATGGACGACCTACATCGTCAAATATAACATCAACTACAACAACAGCTACAACATCACCAGCTAAAACATCAATACCTGACGCCATTTCCGGTGGTTAGAAGAGCCCATAACTATTATCGCTGAAAAAAGCACAAGTACGTGGAAAACTAAGTAGCGTCATTGGAACAGCGTTGCGCTATCGCACAAGTCATGCATCCGGTGTTTGTAATCCCTACCGAAAAAAAGAAAAACAGTTTAAACGGGATTATGAAATAAGGAAACTCTAGCTGGATTTTTTGTTGGAAACCTGAAATCCAGTTTGCAGACAATGGTCTGCAAACAGGATTTCAGGTTTTCAGCAAGAAATCCAGTTAGATTTTCCCGTTCTATAGACCATTCCATTTAGCGCTCTCTGGGCGGCACTATTTTGTTCGACAGCAGCGCCCTCTCTTTACATCCGGGAAATTCAGCGGGTTCGGCGGGGTAAAACGAGAGAGAGGGCACGCGCCCGACTCCGGTAGCAGACGACAAACCGGGAGGTTGCCATTCTCCATCTTTGGGCTGTATCGGCGGGCTGTACGGAACATCGAACTCTCGCTTGTGGCTGCCGTTGTGAAGTGGTTCGCGTTCTTAGAATAGTTAGAATAGTTATGGCTTTTCCAAAATCAGCCTATAGCTCTCTGTTGTTCTATTTCGGTAAATGATCAACTAGCATATCTTTTTTCCGTTACTTAAATAGCAGTTGTGTCAGCCGGCAGTACTACCGTCAACTAATGCGTGTATTGCGGCAGGAGAACATGTTTTTATTTATTATTTCAGACTTCCACTCATGGTCGCTAAAGGCCTACACCAGTACGAACTTTGTATAGTAAAAAAGGTACAGCAACCGGGTTCACTTTTCGCCGGAGAGACCGGCCAATCTGACACAGTTTTCCCTATTTTTTTTTTTATTTGCACGCAGGTAACAGCGCATTTGGACCCGGTTAGTCTTTTTATAGAGCACAGCATTACACGATAAATTTCATATCAAACTTCGCGCATCTGCGCTTGAATTTTCCAAAATGACGCGATATTAAACAGAGTTTGCACGCCAGCCGGATGCTAGGTATACAGCCCACTCGGCGGAGTAGACGACATGCGGGTGAGAGGGGGAGGGCATTTTTTTCTCTCTATTACCCTCTCTGCTATGACCCTAATTGAACGGTCTATAGTCCGTAGGGATGCCACTGCACATCGGGTAATGTTTGCACCACACAGCCGAAGGCTTTGTGCAGACTCAAAAAAAGAGGCTCCCCAGAGGGGCTGTTCTCCTTCCTCATTGATGTATGATACTCCTCAATGTCCCGCGGTCGCTCCCCAAGGCGTGGTCGAGGTTCATATATGATCATATTAAGTAACCTAGGTGACGGAAATTCTAAAAAAAAAAAAAAATAATAAAGTGTGTTTTTATCATTGTCATCGCATGTTTGCGTGCCAATGAAACTTCGCAGACAATCGCACAAGGTGCCATGTTTCAGAATTTTCATAAAATGTAAGTAATGTAAAGAACAACAATTATTATTTAGGAAAACTGAACTGTAGCCCGATATTGCTTCAAAAAATAATTAACTCCTAATTGCAAGTTTCAGAATAAGGAACCCGAAACTTTTTGCGTGTACAAAAAAATAACGTTCTCGGCATGCGTCAATCCTAAACACGGTTTGGGCTTAGCGCTTGCGCAATGGTGACGACGCGTTCTTCTGCTTACGCAAAGTTTTTTGGGCACTCTATTCAAAATTTAGTTAATGGAATTAGTTAAGTTATTTAATATCAAACACGACCATACCGGCGGGGCACGTAAATGCGAGTGACAACCAAGCTCTTCACGATCTACATTTTGGATCCAAAGATTTTATTTCTTTTCTCATTCTATGCAATATTTTTTTTGTTTGTTTATACTATAAATTTGGCGCTAGCGTACTCGAGCGAATGAACAATGTCGACCATTCAAGCACTCTTCAATCTTACCTGAAATCATCCAACACCATGGCGTTAGGTGATTTCAGCCTTCAGTTTCCTGGTGGAAACATCACCCGATGTGCAGTAGCGTTACAAACACCAGAGGCATCACTTTCGCGACGGCGCAATGCTTTCGCGACGGCGCAATGCTGGTCAAGTGTATAATGAGGCCTAGAGAAATCAATCCAATCATTTTGTCAGCAGACTGTCCACATCAAAGGCATACTGAACAGAAATTTCGAGCTCATATAAAATAGGGCTGGGGCGATGGGCGGGACGCTGACGAACCCCAAAAACATCGCTTATACAGCAATATCTCCAACGGATGGAAGTATTGTAAGAAAATGAATGCGCGAATGAACATGGCGGACGAGACAAGCGACGTCCTCGATTCTCATTCCCTCTCCTCCTCGCTTCGTCCCGTTCAGCTGCTGAACCGAAACGAGGAGGAGAGAAGCGAGGCCGCTTCCCCTCATTCTCAACAGTTCCAGGAGGATCGTGACGTCATAGCCCTAACTTGATCGCGCCCTTCTTTAAAAACAAATACGTTCATCTGCCCGAGATATCGATGTATGAGTGAAGTCTTGGAGATCATAGTGTCCCGTTAAACGCTTCTGCGGCCTTATTTGGGAAAATTCGAATTTCGGTTCAGTATCCCTTTAAAGTACAAACCAGAGAAAGTAGCGCAGTGCAGCGCAATTCACGAAGCACGACACGAGACCGAATGCGCCGCAATATTCAATTTGTATAGGCAATATCAGCCATATCAATAATAAAATTTAACTCGCAAGTTTTTTTTTTTTTGTTTTTGTATAACGCTCCAAGGTGTCTGGGAGATAATGCGACGAAGTACGGGCAATGTGGATTCAGTGCTCGAGTACCACTAGTCGTTAAGGCAGAAAAAAAACCAACTGTAATGAATGCAACGCATATTTTGCTAAAGGTTAATTTTCTTTTATATTGAAAACAATAGAATACAACAAGTTTTTGCGAATTTTTAATAACCTGTTTTCTAGTATTCATCCACGGAAGTTTGAAAACAATTGAAGGTGAGTATTTGTTTTTAATTCCCGCGCAAAAATTTCACAATTCAGACATTTTCAATGTTTAAAAAACTTCCCGCCAAAATTTAAAAGAAGTTTGCAACAGTTGAGCGCTACCTTTTTCTTTTAAAGTAAAGAAAGCATGAAATACTTCGTAAAAAAGTCTCAGCTTAAAATCTTAATTCTAAGATGTGCTAAGATTCTAAGATTGCTGAAATATCTACATTTGAAAGTTTTGCGTGAGAAACCAAGTGTGTCGTTTCGTTTTACTTGAAATATAAACTGAAATGCAGTATATATATAACTACGTAATGTAGACCAGTCGGTCTGCTTGATAGATAAACATATTTACGTTGCAGAAAGTTGTGTGGCCCTCAAATTTGCGTCTTCGCGCAAATGGGAAACTCGATGTTGCACCTCCTATCAGACGCGATTTCTTTACGAAGACAAGGATTTTGCTACCGCATATATAATTGAATTTAATTCAACCCAAAAATATGCATGACATCCTTACGATCGTCCTGACCTGAAGACATTCCTGGTCGTTTTATCAAGATTAACGAATTGAGTCCAGGCTATGTCCAAAAAATAATAAATATAAACGGCTGCCTCAAACACTGATTCCACGGTTATTTAAAACTTTATATACATGAAAAATAAAATATAACGTTTTACTTCCGAAAATTATAAAAAAGAAAGTACAGAACTTTGATAATTTGTCTTTTTTAAGTCAACAGAATAACCATGAACGTCTTCTCACGCTACAAATGAGCGGCGTGCATTTTTTTAAAGGTCCCCGCGACAATCATCAGTTAGATTGTAAATTCCCGACTGCAGCATAGTAAAAGTGTTGGGGCCAGAAAGGCGTCTGACTGTTAAGCAAAGGCCATTTCGCAGATAATTTCACCTGGAAACACCGGGTCAAGTATTAATTTTAGTTTGACCAGATATACTGGAAAAGAAAGGATGCATTGATGAAGGCAAGAGTTTGGGTCGTTGCTTGGTGCCCGGAAAAGATGTGGATAATCTTCGAGCAGCTTTTCAGCAGAGCCCAAATATGCTAACGTGCCGAGGAAGTCACAAGCTGCAGATTCCGCAAACAGCCGCCGTATAAAAAATCCAGCATACAAAATTCAGTGCGAAACTGTGCAGTCACTCGACAACCGAGCACGTGTTCCACGATATTCTGGCGGAGTCGGAACATCTTTTGCACACGCGCCACACACGCGCTAGGCACAAATCCTTTATCTCTAGACCCTACCTAATAAAGCAGCAAACAGATTTAAAAAAAAAAATCTCAGGCAGCCGAGATAATGTGCCCGTAAACTGTAAACAACTTCACAGCTCTTTAATTGACCGAAAAGTGTACGAAGCTACTTAGCTGCTGCGTTTGGTTTGGACGACATCTCGACAGTCCACAGTTATTTTTTTCGTCCTGTTTTATAAGGACCCAATCCGCACAAAATCATCGTAAATGTAGAAGAACGAGGATGACCAAACCGTCGCAGGCACAGAGATTATAACGAAAGAGAGAGAGAGAGAGAGAGAGTCGGAGAAGGAAGAACAGAGAGGTTAACCTAGGTTAAAGTCCTGGTTGGCTATAACGAAAGAAGACATCTACAGCCCTCACCCTCAACTCTTGGATGGAACACCACCAAAAATGTGGGGGTTTTACGTGTCGAATTAATGAAGGGCAAATGGCACACCCCAGGGGATGACTGGAATAAATATAGAAAACGTGGTGATTTTTTGACGTGCAACTGAAATCTCAGTTACATGGTGCCTTCCCCACAATGAGCCTCCATCAGATGCGGTCACTTCGGCCAAGAATCGAGCGCGCCATTCGTCCAAAACAATAAATACGCCGAAGGCAGTCCGTGAACAGAACAGCGAAAACCTCAGTGTTTTAAGAAGACGAAACGAAAATCCCTCACACAAAACATAAACACCTGATATTCTAAAAAAAAAAATGGACTTCAGTGATTCAAGGCAATAAACCTGAAGCCTATAAATCCCATCATCGTGATTCCTGGTACTGATTCCCTAGGTTAGTACAAAGGTATTATCTTTTAGAAAATACCTTTGAAGAACAGCCAATTTGATTTTGGAACAATTTATGTATTCCTAGGATGTCTTACTTCACCTGTCAAAATATTTAAAACAGTATTTTGAACTTCAGTTTAATAAAACTTTGAGTTTAAAAATTAGAAATTCAGTAACCTCGCAAAAATAATATTTCTGATCATATGGGCTCACTACTCGCGAATATTTCTTGATGCGTTGAGTCCATTTAAGGAAAATTTGCGATTATTATATTAAGAAACATACCGAGCATAAGGAAATGACTGGTATGTCTCTCTAGCACAGCAGGATGTAATACACCCTTTACCGATTTGCGCGGTCACAAAGATGAATGCTACAACAGTGCACGATCGTTATCGCTACTTGAAGAAGACAATACGCATGCTTCAGAGCCTACATTTCTTTTTATCTGAATCATTGGAGTGCGAAGATGGCAGTGATAACGCACACAATGAAAGATAGCAGAAACCGAAAATCTAGAATACAGGTCAGGAACACGGGAATGGGGTAGCGAGACAATGTGCCCATATAGTTGTCTGAATATAACAACTGCTATGGCATATTTTGACCACGGGTAACATATAATCTATACCGTATTTACTAGAGTATAACCGGCACTATTTATGAACAAGGCCCTTGTGTCTACTTTCCCGCAAAGCACATATACAACCAATCATCGCGTTGCACATAAATAACATAGGAAATAACTAGATCAAGAACATGACTCTCCATACAAATGCAACCTTCACAGATGGTATCTTTGCGCGAAGACGTTATCTCTATCCTGTAAACAGCTGGTATCATGCTGTCGATCGCGGTAATTGGCAATCCGCGTGCTCCGCGGAAAAGTGAACCCTCAGGTTCTCTTCATAAATAGTGCGGGTTATACTCGAGTAAATGCGGTATTTGGAATATGCCAACTAAGATGCATATTTTGAAAGTGAATTAGTGGTATGAAGGTAATTAATTCGTCAATTCCAACTTTTTGTTTCTAAACGGACGTCAGCCGCTGTCGACCAAGTCGCCCAAAAGGATTAATATTTTTATTTTAAATGCCCGTTTCTTAAACTGTATGCTCAGTCGTCAGCAAAACGCCCTGTAGACTGCAAGCCAGACAGGCGAAGCACTCTAAATAAATCGTCAGCGTCGCAAATGCAAAGTAACACATATATTCACTACAACAACGTCGTTAGATAGGTCTAGAGGCGACCGGTGATGCGATTGCCTTAATAAGATTTCAATCATTAGATTACATGACGTGGTTGTGGTTAATCGAATTTATTAAAAGAAAAAAACGAAAAAACAATAATGAAACGGAAGGTGAAAAAAAGAGACGTCCCGTCCTGCTCTCCGCAGAGTTTTTGCAATATAACGGCACGCCATGCTTCGGCAACAAATGTATTACTTTATGGGGCAAATCATTTATTAATATTGTCTTAGTTTCTTGATGTAATGTAAGGAACATTATTCAATAACGTTTGATATTGCAAGTATAGACCCCAACAAATAATTTCAACTGCATACTAGTCACACTGCACTAAAACAGAAAAAAAGAAAGAAAATATGGGGTAAGAGCTTTGAAGCGTAACAAAAAAGACGAAGGGTAACTGACGGAGAGAAATACGAAAAGGCATCCAGTTGCAGAGAGCGTGCAGGTAGAACGCATGCGCAAATAACGTTTTGCTACCATGTATGTAAGAAGTAACATAGAACTTCAGGCAAAATTCTAGGAACGTACCAAGTGTGCGCAAAAAAAAGGGTGTCAATTCGCCCCTCGTAATTTATCTATTTTTTCCTTACTACAGGTGACAGTGCTAATTCGCATGCAGAAAACACGTATTGCTGCCATGGTTGTATTATTTGTTTATACCAGCGCTGCAGGAAGAAACGTCCTTAAATGAAGGAAAATTAAATTGTCACGAGTGAAGGTGACAAAAGGATGAACAGTGAACTGAAAATAAAACTTTAGTCGCCAACTTGTGCCAAAGAAAATAGAGAACGAGCGTCGAGACAGCAGAAAAGCTGGCTGCGGTCTTGCGGCGTAACAGCAAGTGAGAGCGAGACTGACTCGACAAAGTCACGGGCAGCTTCTTATCTAGCCTGTGTCGGCATCGCGAAAATTTTGCCCAGAAGGTTTGAGCATCGAGCATACAGGGTAACAATGAACAGGCACTTTCGAGAACAAGACACTAAGAGGAAATGATAAAAGTTACGTCCTAAGTAAGAATAAACGCGAATCTTCTAGAATTTCGTAACGGGGCGTTGCTCGCTCGGCCCTAAGCGAGGCATTACCCGCTTCTCGCCCCCCCCCCCTTTTAAAAACGCATTGTCTCGATTCAATGCGAAAGGAAAACAAAATGTCCAAACACATACGGTGAGACGAAATAAACATGCAGCGTCAGAATCCTAACGCGCGTAGAACCGTTTGAGTACAACTACCTGGGCCACTTTGGTTCGTGGCTGCCGGCGTCCTGAAGGTCGGATTCTGTGGGGGAGCAGCTCGTAGTTCAAGTCCCCAAGGCAGCGAATGCCCTTGTAGTGTTGAAAGTAACGTTATAACAGTGTCTCGCTGAGGCCTGCGGCGGCGAATGGGAGTCGATACCCACACCCTGTCTCCTGGCTGGAACTTCACGTCGCGGAGGGGAAGGTTGTACCGGCCAGCGTCGACACGTTGTTGGTCTTTTATACGAAGTGAGGCAGCATGGCGTCGAGCATCATTGTCACCTTTCTGCATTACAGCAGGTGAAAAGGTGTAGTTCCAGTGGTTTCTTGAACCGCCATGTTGTACGCAAACGTAACGTAGGGCGAACACCTCATCCAACGTCTTGTCTTCCACGTCCACATGTATCGAGATCATGTTGGCAATGGTCTAGCTTAATCACCCCGTCAACCCGTTGGTCTGTGGGTGGTATGCCGTGGTTTCGACGGTGGTCACTGTGGCTCAGGCGGAGTATATCTTGTGTCAACTGAGCCAAGAATGAGGAGCTTCGGTCCGTAATCAGGACTTGGGGAGCGCCGTGTCGGAAGATGATAGACTCAACAAAGAACTTGGCTACACCGGAGTGTTTATGTCTCGGTGTATTGGGTGAGATAATAAGTGGCCACGATTATCCAAGGGTTTCCGTGCGTCGAAGGAGGGTACGAAATATACACATGTCCGAATTAAATAAAAAGGAAAGTAAAAATAAAAGCGGGACCAAAAAAGTTGGTAGTAAAAGAAGGTCAATGCAACCATAGCACGACGTCAAGAGGCATCTCGGGAGCACAAGGGGACAAAAACAAAGGGGGGGGGGGGGCATTCAATCAGAAGTAGCGTCGAAATGGGGGATCTCCAAGGACAGGAGAAGCGAGGCATCAAATTTAATACAGGCCAAAATTGGATAAGCAGTTGTCTAGTGGATGATGGAGATAAATAAAAAACAAAGATAGGAATGCGGCACAAAAGGTTTTGGGAGCACATTAGAGTGCAGGAGAGAAAAATAGAGGAGGGGGGGCATCACTTACTGACCACAAAGGAAGAGCGAAGGTTAAAGGTGGAAGAGGCACGAGATTAGACAGGCAATTAAAGGGGTCTTTTCACAGCTTCAGCAGAGGGGGACAGTGGAGAGCACTGACAGCAGCAGGGTACAGGAAGAGCGGAATATTGTAACAATGAAGGCGACTACAAGGGAATGAAACAAGGCTGAAAGTAAGGTTCCAGCAGGAAAAGTGACAGGCTCAGATGACATACCCATGTGACTTGCAAAGACCCTAGGGAAAACAAGTAAATTGATGTGACTATTTGTGATTAACCAATAAATTATTGGAGGAGATGTATCCAACGATTGGAACCTAAGGGGAATGAACCTAATACATAAAAGCAAAGGAAGGAAAGACAACATTAACTCGTACCGCCTGATAACAGTAATGTAGGTTTTTTACAGATTAGCTATGCAGACAGTAAAGGGAAGATGGGAGGAATGAGCAGAAGCAATGCATATTCTGGGTAAGCTTCAAATAGATTCTGAAGAGATAGAAGTCAAGACGATAACCTATTCGTCATCACGGAGTGTGTGAAGATAGCAATGAAGAGTCAGAGTTTCATACGATTAGCTTATTAGTACATCAATAGAGCGTACGTTAACGTGAACAAGGAAAACCTCTGGGACCAGCGGAAGGTGCAAACTGAAATGCAAATTTGATTAGGTTTCTTCAGCAGGTGTCTCAGACGATAAGGTAGCTCTCGCATGGAAAGCAGAAACCACACAATCAGCAACAATCAAAAGAGGGCTCAATGTGGGCCTGTCGCTGTCCCTGCTCTTCATGGTGTATCTAAGTGAAATGCAAAAGAAAGGAGAAATTTAGGTATGGATGGCTATATGAAAAGAGGGAACAATACAATACAAGTGATCCCAGCACTAATGTATGCAGACGACACAGTTCCCAAGGCAGAAAACTGCGGTACACTAAAAAAAAACTGACTGGAATGTATGGAGAGGAAGGGGACAGTTTGGCCCAAAGTTTCAGTAGGTGAAAAGTCTTGAGTAACTGGTGTTCAACGACGAAACGAGAGAACCCCTGAAAATACAAGACAGTGAAATAGACTGTGTAGACAAATGGGGATATCTGGAGCTATTGCTCAACAAGGGAAAGATATATTAGAGGAACAGGAAGAAAATATACTTAGAAAAGGGAAAATAAATTTAGGTATATATACCTCCAGGCAATATGAAATTATATTAGATACGAAGTGTCAGGGGTATATGGAAAGGAGTAATGGAGTCAGAATAACCTTTTGGCTAAGGGGCATTGTGCACGAGATCAGAGGTTCTAGGATTATAAATTCGAGAAAGGAGCGTGGGCAGGTTAGCACTGGAACCGCATAGGATCACACCAAATGAGGGAGGGCAGGGGTACATGGGCTGGTCGTCCTTCGAGAGCAGAGAGCCAATTAGTAAACTGAAAATTGAAGAAAGGTTAATTGAAATGGGTGATACCCAGTGGACACAGAAGTATTCAAGTTTCTATACGTGTGTCTAAACGTAAAACGTTTCAACACAAAAAATGTACAAACCAAACCCTTACACCTCACATTGAAATACCTGAACATTAGTGATAGCGCTGAGCAGACAAGTTCATTGCAAAACGAAGTGAAATGGCCAGAAAGGAAAATGTGGGAGGAAAGAGAGTAAGGAAAGTCAACCTTAACAGTGTACAGGTAGCAAAAAAGGACATAAGAACATAAGAAATGAAAGTGTGTTGGAAAATTCCCGTGGAAGTTTTTGCTGAAATGAGGGATAAGGCGCAGGCGAGGTGGTTTACGTTCATGATTTTAGACAACCTTGAGACAGCGGAAACAAGAGGGACAAACACGACGAAGTCTCAATATACCGTCGTTTTTGAGACTTTGTCGTGTTTTTCCTTGTTTCCCCTGTGTAAGGGTTGTTTTAAGTTATGAAAGTTTTTGCTGTTAGGGACAAGAATGGGAGCGTCGAGGGCAAAGATATATAGGGCTAAATTTCAGATAGACACATTATGTGCCGTATAATAATGAGAGTGAGACCCTTGAACATTTGAGTTTGAAGTGCCTGGGGCTTCGCCCTGCCCTCCCTGAAGAGGCAACGGACCTGGCGGGGGTGTAGGGTTTCGCTGGCGAAGGTGGAAGAATTAAGAAGGAAAGGATTACAGCCACAAAGAGGAGGTTAGTAGATTGGTTGAAATTATCCATGGTATACTGAATGAAGTAAAAATAACTAGCACAACAAGGAACAGGTGGGACAGAGTAAACTTTGGACTCCCTCCCACTTAACTCCGGCCCAAGGTCACAACGCTGTCTCCTAGTGGGCCCGGTGATGGTGTAACGCCAGCAAGGCTTGACCAGCGGAACATTAGCGACTCACTCGCCGGGGAGAGGAAGCGGGGAGTGGTGATTTTAGTCTTTTTATTGCCCGATTCCCTAAAGTTAATCTGGGGGATATCCCACACTGCCTTGTGATAGGAAAATGAAAAGGGGAGAAAATGGTTTAAAAGGGCGAAGGGAGGAATTCTACATTTTTTTTGTAGTTTTGTTTCCAGGTTAGTTAGCATTAGATACCGCTTTGTCTGCCTTTGAGGTAAAATTCAGTTTGGTGACACGTTTGAAAAAAGAACATCCAGATACTACATTTTACAATGGCGAACCATATCTGATAAGAATGTACTTGCTATTTATTTACATGGTAAAAACACCAGCAATTCAACTATGTTATAAAGATGCTTTGTCGAAAATGGCGAGGGTTGGAAAAAGGTTATGCGATCCGGATTCAAATTTGGTCTCAAAGCCACGCTTGATGTATATTTAAATCTCCTCCACGAACCAAGTTTTGGAGCTCGTACCGGAAGAGAGAGGCGTTCCCCACTTGGATGGCTAGAGTGCCCAAAAAGAGTGAGTCAAGCCAAGCGAAGCGCGGAGATCTAAGAGTTCGGCGAGCGTGAGTAGTGTGACGCGAAGCCCGGCAATAAATTATGCTCGTTCAAATCGTTGCTTGCTTTGCATCTTGCCGAGTAAGCACGTCGCCGGGGGGGGCGTCAGTGCGTCGCGGGTGAGCGGACAGGCGCGGTGAATATTGTCAGGTCCGAGGCCAAGTTGGCAGCGCTCGTGGCTTACACGTGAATGAGCCAGATTTGAACTCCGTGAGTGTAGTCTACAACTGATTATTTATTTTTGTTTGTTGGGAAGTTCCTATGCATTCTCCTCAGTTAATTCGTGATTTAGCTTAGAACCTTCGTGGGCAAACAGTGAGCATAAAATCAGCAGTCTCAAGCCAGCGCTCAATCATGCTGTTACACCGGCATCGACGCCCTTGACTCCCATTATTGTATTTTCGTGTTGGCACAAGTTTGCCATAATAAACATTTAGTTTCCCTTTTATTCTAATCTAGTACCCTGTTATTCGTGAGAATATTTGTGGGCATCACCGAGTCCTGTCAGCAATAAAAAAAAAAAAGTGAAGGTAATGGATGCTACGGTGTCGAAGAACAATTTCAAATGTGAACTTTTTTTTAACACAGAATATGAGGAAGGGCTAGGATCCGCGAGGGAAAAGTGACGGAACGTCACAGAAACCGTAAACAAATGTGCAAAACTTAGCAGTTCAGATTACAATCAGTACGAAAGATCACACAATTAAAATAGGTATTTTAATAGACCCATTTCGAAATTAAGTGTGGCAACTTTGATCACTATCATCATGTCAGTGTATGGCCCCTTTGCCAAAGTAATGGCTGCCTTCTTGATGGAGATGGAGAAAGAACTTGAAGATACTACCAAGTGGAGCGTTTATTAGGCCTATATATGTTCGAGACGCCAGTACAACACGACTCACGAATTATATGCAACAGCTGCATAAGCGTTTATTTTGATGTGGTCCAATCAATCGGCTTGTACAAGTCTGGCTCTAAAGCATTTTATGGAGGAAATTTTATTAAGGCGCTTATGGGTCGCCGTTTTGTACTGGTCAGTTCTTGTGTTCACTATATACAAATTTAAAATGAAATCAAAAAGACGTTATGAGATGATTGAAGAACCAATTTTAATCTGCCATTGACGTCGAAAGTGGTGGTGTCCAATAAAATAGTTTCACAACAGTGATTATTTTCTAGAAGGTGAAACTGCTTTTTGAGCCCAAGATGGCACTGAATTTTGAAAAAAGTATATTAAGTTAAATACTTTTTTTAACTTAATATACTTTTTTTTTAACTTAATAACCCATAGTTAAATCTCCGACACATTATGACTGCGGCAGAGGGGAGTTTTTTTATGATTATGCATGAAACACACAATGTGACTAAACATACCATGCTCTCCTTAGTGCTGTTTGAAACGTTTAAAACTCTTGCATATCTTTTAGGCCATCTACAAGTTTTCCCGTTCATATTATTCCAAAAGACGCTCAATTCAATCAAAGTGTCATCGAATTGTATTCAAGAGCCATCCAATTTAATCTCAGCGGTACAACATTTCTTCACGGAGACAGTCAATTTAATCCAATTTATATACATGCACATATTTCTATTCAGTGCTCGTGTTTCTAAACTTCGAGAACCCGACGTTACCTTGATCAAAACATAATTGAGAAAAAAACTTTTTTTCGGTGTGCCAACGTCCAGCTAATCCTAATAGCGTTAAAACAAGAAATGGCACTGTGGGAGCATGTAGCATCTATTTCAGTAAAAAAAAAAAAAAAACTTCTCAGCAAGAAAAAATATATTGATATCTTTCTTGCTGACAAGTTTTCCTTTTTTACTGAAATAGATACTACAGGCGCCCACACTGTAGTTTGTTGTTCTTATTATATAACTTAAGGCTTAGGCGGACGTCGGCTAATGGAGAAATTTCGTGTTTCTAAATCATCTTTTGATCCAGGTGACGTCATGTTTTCAAAGTTTCGCGTTCTATACCAACCGCCTGCGTCACATTCTAACGAAGTTTGAGCTTTCTGCGATCGTTGCGTAGTTTATTTACCCGAGCCAAAAAAACACGATTCTTTTTTCTCGGGAAGTCCCTGTATATCAAAATACATTACTCGTTATCTGCTACTTTTTAATAAGATGAGAACATATTGTCGCTCATTAAGGAATAGATTTATAATTGCAAATTGAGTACTGAAGAAAAAATTTCCTTAAAATGTGGCCTTTTATAAATCCTTCCGTGCGAGTGTCTTAAAGTTCCCCCATTCAATTTAGGTGAAAGTGGGAACAAGAGCTGTCTCGGCTGTCGATTGGACTCTGCGTCGCAGCTTCGAGCGGGGCACGCGTAGCCGACCAATGAGAAATTTGCAACGTGTTTACTAGTCGAGCCATATTTGGGAAAGAGCATTTAATAAATAAGACAGATATCACAAGATATAGCAAGAGAGATGTCACGAACTTTCACAGGCTTCTCCTTAGTACTGCCATTGTACCTAGAACGCGTCCCCGACAGGTGTGACTACCACGTTCTAAAAACTGTTCTCCCAATTTCAACCTGATGACGTCATAAATGTGTCATGCTGTCGCCGGCCGTGTCACACCACCGGTGGTAGATTCATTTATTTACTATTTATTTATTTATCAATACTGGTCACCCTGCTCTGGACGGTTAAAGGAATGGGAGGGAAAAGGCAACACATCGTACATTTTTATAAACAAAAGCAAGCAAACAAATATTAGCAACACCAAGAGAGTAGAAGCTGGAACATTGGAATTAGTGCATATTCAGAGAATGTTCACTAGAAAAAAAAAATAATTATCTCCAGACACTAAAAGCTAAGCAGCTATCCAAGGTCGCCTTTCCAGCCTTTCCTCGAAGGCGGAAACATAATTCCTGCGAACAATATAACCCGCCAGCTCTTTTTTTTTTTTTGCATTTTGAACAAAAAATAGTATTTATGAATGTCATTGTTTACAGTTTTACACCTTCGATAAAAGGCTCCATTCTGTAGCCTCCGCATAGGCCGAGTTAATAAAAATTGCAGTAGATATGGGGAGGTGTCAATGTTAAGCGGGTTTTGAGAAAGCTTAAAAACAAGTTTAAGTCCGGTAAATTCTCTGCGACATGACAATGCTTGGAGTTACGGAAGCGGAAAAAACAGCGCAAGAGACGGAAGACAAGCTGGGGTATGTACGAAGAGCTCTGACTTGGTACTGAAATTTCACTTCAGTTTGATACAACAAAAAAACTGGATACTAGACAGCATAGACACAAGAAAACAACCCGATAACACACCTCCCCCAGCATGCGGACACGCGCCAGCACAAATTTGCCTGACTTCCTAATGCGCTCATCCACGTCACCACCACAGCTACCGACATAGCGTTTTCACACTTTGGCAACGTCATAGCTGGCAATAAAAAGGCCTCGTCAATTTCTCTGTCAGCCTTCTGTGCCTTGCTAAAATCTTAATGTCAATCTTGTCGCCCCCAAGGGCAACAAGATTGAATTTAATAAGAAGTCAGGGAAGTTTGTGAAGGCGCGTGTCGGCATGATGGGGAGGAGTGTTATCCGACATAATTAAAATAGCGCGAAATTGACAAGGACAAAAAAGGCACACGTACGACAGGACTGGCGCTGACTTCCAACTGAATTTATTGCATCATCCAACCAAGCAATATATACCATCACCTGCGGACATAAAAACAGAAAAACTGTTATGCATTAAGATTACATGTCTACCACGCGCCTGTATTCAGATAAAACCATCAAGAAATGATAATTCTTTGTCAACGAGACACACCGACGGCATGCTGACGCACTTGTCTCCCGCTCTTTTAATAAAAAAGGCCTCTATATTTTCCCTCTTTGTCTCGCCCTTTGCTTTCTTTAGGAACTTCGTCAATTTCAAAAGCCGGTTTACACCCACATCATTTAGCTCAGGACGCTAAACGATGTGGGTGTTTAGCGTGCAAGACAGACAAACAGTCAAACAAATCCGAGACATCGAGGCAAGGCTGTCTGACTCTGATTCCAATTTTGGGTTTTTGTAGTGAGAACAGCCTTCTTAATTTATACTGTTTGTGAACACATTCTAAACTCACAACCCTTTGCGATATTTTGTAAAATTTGGATTGATCCAGTTATTATTGTGCTGGGAATAATGTTAACGCAAGTAATCATCTAAATACTCAAAAAAATCCGTTAAAAGGCCCGCGGTTTATTAATTCACACGAATATTATGTGAACGCGAAACGACAGCAAGAACACAAATATCAACCCTGTTTTATTTTTTAACAAATAGAATATTCTATGTTACCTATAAGGTGTATGAAAGACCCTGTCTTTAAAGGAACACTGAACTCTCCAAAATATTTTAAAGTGCATGGATCGGACACGTATATCTCAAATTAAAGTTCCCATTAACAACATCTTTAGATCAATAATTACGCTGTGAGACACATCTTGAGTTGTGAAAGAGTACGAAATTAACACCTATACCGAGAAATTAAATCCAAAATAGAGGTTAGTTTCGGTTTCGTTCCAGAATTAAAACTTGCCTTCTGGCGTAAATTGTACGCAAAACACCGTTCTTGTTTTCAGAATAAAGAGGTAACCTGCGCTGATAACACACTACGTTCCTCGTATACGCAGAAAATAATTTGTTCCGCTCAGTGAAGCCAGCACAGTAGACAGGCTGAGCAACTGGTATACCGGCACGAAACTCGGACCCTCATTAAAACCGCCATCTTAAAAAACGAATGGCGCCACCTATAGCGAATTGGAGTCTCGAATATAGATCTCGTTCTTGCGGTGCAACGACACCGGACCCCTGGGGCCAAGACAAGTTACGACGCAACCGCTGCAAAGACCTGCTACCACCTTGGGGCATGCTTAGGAGGCCCTTCTAATGGGAGAGAAAGTATATTTCTCGAAGAACACTGCCGCCGTTCTGAAGATGCGAGCCTCTCTTCGGAACTAGACGGCGACTGACAACACGACGATGAGTCGACGATCCAACATTAATTCTTCGCTTACGCTAGAAATTCTGGCGTGAAAGAATCCGACCTTTGTTCGAGGATCTCATCATTATTCGAAGATGTAGAAAGGGAGGCTCTTTTGTTTTTCGCTGAGAGGATGCATCATATACACGAACTCAACTCTGTGACGTCACGGCGCGGTGGTGGCGCGTCGGTCGCACTTTCGGTCTGGGGCTGTGGGTAGAAGTCCCCATGCCAGACGTATATTCCTGCGTTATTTTGAAAGGAACCAGACAAAAAACTGCCTTCTCGTCAAAACGCCGCGACTGGGGCCGTACCAAAAGTGTCGAGAAAGGTTTGAAGGTAAGTTTTCACGTGCTCGGTTCGTCCGAGAATCTGGATATGTGCCGTGAAAAGGGAAAAGCAGACGCCGTCGGACAACGATTGCTTGGGCGGGAAGCACTTTGGGTTGAATTCACGGATACTTGTGGTCATCAGATTTATTTGTTTTGTTCCAACATGAATGCCAGAAAACCGTCAAGTTGTGCGGACCACCTGCGGACTACGTTCAGTGCGTCTTCAAGTTCAAACGGCCGCCTGATCGTTCGAACTGTCGTCTGCTCTTTCAAACGTTTCTGCTTGTCGTCTGCTCTCTTAGACAACGCCGGCCCGTAGACCAAATGTTGGCCCCGTACTTGCGATAAGAAGTATGTGCAGGCCTCAAAAGAATAAAGTTTGAAGGTTGGTAAGCAGGCTTGATATAAACAGTAGATACAAGGAGATGTTGATCATTGTTACCAGTGACCATCACCGACTTGTTGTGCCTAATTCACTTGGTCCGAGTCTGCTTGCGATTTTCAGTATCGACGTCACCCATCTCAGCTACGGTTCACGCTTTTGCAGCCCGAGCGGCGTCGCGACTGAAAATTGCGAGCTAAATCTCATCATGCGAATCAAGCTTTAGCGTACATACTGCGGCGTCCACGCAGAATGAATCGCCACAAGTCACATTATTCACGCGAAGTTTTGCGGTCTAACGAGCCTCGGTAATTTCGCTGACGCCGCTCGAGTAGTCAGACATCGCCAGGAAGACGTAGAATCAACAATTCGAACGCGGAAAAGGGCAGAGGAACTCACACCGACGTCGACAACATCGCATTTCAATGGTTTGTTTATGGGCGACGGCGAGCTTCTTGCCCACATCCCTACCGCGCATGCGCGGCGCCGGTGGCGTCCACTAGGGGCTCTCCGGTTTGCTTGTAAACATGAGTTGGTGTATAAGGAATGCATTTCACGTACGTCACGCCGAGGTGGGACGCAGTGAATGATTTTCTGGGTGTCGCTCCGCTGTACTTTGAGATTTTTGGGTATTTGGTGTTCAGTGTAGCAAATTTAGCGGTTTTCGCGCTAAATCTAGCGGTTTTCTAAGTCGTCTAGTCGGGAAAATGGTCGTCTTGATGCTGGCGGGGATTTTATAGGTCTTCAAGTCACGGTAGTGTGCTTCTGCGGGTCTTAGATGGTATGCAGTTTGCGTTTAACGGGTGTGAATAGCTTTATTTTTGTGGTAAGTTAGGAGTCATGGGAGCCATGGGGTCTTAATGTTTGCATATTAAAAAAAAAATTTTTTTTTTCTTCGTGAGAATTACGCTTGCGACGCCATTGGAATGTCAGGGGGGAAAACTTTAAACATCGTGCTCAGATTAATATGATTATTCTGCTCCTTATATTAAGGGGCTTAAAGAATTTTTGGGTCTACTTTA
This sequence comes from Ixodes persulcatus, assembly GCA_013358835.2. Taxonomy (NCBI): domain Eukaryota; kingdom Metazoa; phylum Arthropoda; class Arachnida; order Ixodida; family Ixodidae; genus Ixodes; species Ixodes persulcatus. The sequence goes on from JABSTQ010010547.1 coordinate 67,971, forward strand.
GTGGGTTTTTGGTTTTTGAGTTGGGGACACTGTTTGTGGCAACTTTGTTGGCGCATTATACAGCTCGCGTTGTTAACAAGCTAAGCGTAGGATAAGAACGTGCAATCCCGTGGGCTCCGTTAGAATACTGCCGAAATATTTTCGCATGCTCATGAACGAGCGGCTCTCTATCTTAAGGTGTGGTATGACATTTTTTATCGCAACATACACGCAGTGGACACACTATGATAACGCCGTATCAAAATGCGCGCGGTTAGTTATTTGTTATAACCAGAAAAAATATTTTCATACTACTAAAATACGGAAAATAAGCTTCTTTTTTCTTTAACAGGCGCTAATGAATTTTTGAGTTTACAATTTGCACAGCGGTTCCAAAAACGTCTCACGTTTTAGGCAACAGTACTATCACAAGCTACGGAGAAGAATTCAAGACTTTTTCCACCGAGGTTTTCAACCGACTTAGTATTGCTCATAAATTTAATTAAGAAGGTAGGTAATATGAGCACCGCTTTTTATGTAGTATGCAATTCAGAACGTTCGCCGCTTTTCCTAAATTCTTTTTAATTTGGGTAAACACTACCTCATTCCCATATCTAAAGTGAATTAAATTTTTTCAAAAGAGAGGATTCGCATGTTTCCCTTAGCGTAGAACTGCACTCCGCATGGCTATATAGACCATGGTTGTTTATTCATTCGCCGGGTTCCATCTATCGATCGCCGTTGTTGGCAGCTTCCGTGTCCTGCTAAAAAACGTCCGAGTTTCTCAGACGTTTTTTTTTTTTTTTTTTTTTTTAAGGTGTAGGATCACGTTCAATCGCTGGCCGGCATCAAAGAGAGCGGTGGGTGAGTGGTTTCCCGTTTCCCCGCGTCGAGGAATTCCGCCGCGATAGTCGGCGGCCGTCAAACTGCAGATACGAAGATGCTCAAGGACGCCCGAAGGGAAGCCACTCGGAGAGCAACGAACGCCGTCTGCGGCAGTCCTCCCACTGCGCCGCGAAGGTAAGCTGATGCAAGGTGTAGATTTTACGAACCATGCGCAGTTAAATAAATTCCTTTAAATCATTTGTCAATCCTACCAGCCCCTTGGGGAGAAAACAGGAGTGAATGACTGAACTTCAGATGGCACATTTTCTAACTGCAACTGTACAACAACGTGTTTTCTTACACTCTTTCTCTCAATTTTCCTTCCCAGTGTCAGGATTTTACATTTTGATCAACGTGTGTATACGCCACCTGCTTTTATGATACTCTTTTCTAGAATCATTTGAGGCTAGATAGAAGGTTGCTAGGTTCATTTTCTTTTATAAAGTATCTAATATTGAGCCCTCTGAGACAAAGACCTGTGTATTTTGCAACCGTCCCAGCGCTCAGCAAGACTGAATCACAAAAACCAAAAAAAAGTCAAATGAAATGCTCCGAAGAAAAACAGCTTTAAGTTCTAACCTCTGGTGCGGAAAGAGATAGAAAGAGAGGAATTAATTTGTTTTGGGTCAAACAAAGACCCTGGAGGTGCTCCTCCGCTAAGCAGGCCAGAATCAGCTGATTGACGTGGGCCGCCGAGACCAGCCACACCCGCCAGTGGACGATCGACGAATGGAATTCACTGCCTTTCGACTGCGCACATGCTCCGAGTAATGACTGTTTCGGATCGTCTCACATTCCATTTAACCCTCTGCAGTTTCGGTGGCGAGAAAGCATCTGCATTATTTTTTTAAATAAATACCTAGTAACACAACATATTAAGCTGCATACAAAAATAACTTATTTTTTTATATGTTTTAGACTTTGATTTATCGCAAGTAGAATAACACTTTATGAGAAGCGCAACCGACGCTCATTGCCAGAAATTTACGACAGGCTCATCTAGTACACTTACCTGTCCCCACGTGGGGTATTCACTTTTGACTTCTACGCCGTGTAAAAATTCCCGTTAAAACAAAGTGTTGTGCCGAGTAGAAAAAAAAAAAGGAACTACAGTAACTTTCAAGACGAAAAAAGGATGAGATAATGAGTGTCATGCGAATGCAACATAGTGATAAATTTATCATTCTCCCTTATCATTTCATTCCTGTACTCGGATCAAAGGACGAACATGGGAACTTCTAAACAATTTCGCAGAAGTTAGCGCAGGCATTTCGATAGCTATCATAGTTGTCTTGGACTGCAATGTATTTAGGTACCTTCAGGGGTAACTGTGCTGCGAAATAGTATAGGGCATGAAATATACGCTATTATTAGCGGCGGATTCCCTACAGGACGTATCTAAGGATAGATTAGCAATTTATGTATTTCCGGCACAAAATTTTCTCCATGTTGATTTATATCATATTCTCGCGTGGTCCAGTGTTGTCACCAGTAAAAATCGCAGATGAATTTTAAATGGAAAACAAACGTCTGATGAGGCGGACTTCGGCCAACAAGCTTAGAGATGGGTGCCACTCATGTTGCGTCGGCGACGAAAGGTGACTAGCACGAAGCAGCGCGTTATCATTACTTTCATACACGCGGCACGTTCAGGAATTTTCTGAAGAAGAATACTCAATGACGGCCGAGAATGGCTTGGGATTTCTAGAAATAGTAACGAATAAATAAAATATTAATCCGGGTCGTGCGGGATTCATACCCCATTTGTCCCGCGTGACAGGCGCATGCATTGCCAAGTCCGACACGCACGCGACAATATGGGTTAAGGCCCGTTCACACTCTTGCGACCGAGTACGACTGAGAGAGACGAGATCTCTTAAAACTTCTTAAATTTTTTTAGAACGAGGGAACACACTGGCATTGTGGCGCCATCTATGCGGTGACCCTGGAACTGCATTTCACAAGAGCGAAGGTTTTGCAGGATTTCCCAGGTCAAATGTGCGTAATACCCATAGGAAGGCTCGTTTATAACATTGACAAAAGTTTTTCGAGCCAAGAAAGAAAGGATAATGCGCGAGAGAAATAAAAAAATATGCCGGACCGCCCAATTTACACTGCCCAATAGCTGGCGCCAGTGTGTCCTCTGGTTTAAGACGTTTTAAGGAACCCAGGTTTAAGAGGTCGCAAGAGTGTGAACGGGCCTTTATACTTTAATTTACCTTAAATAACCACTGAAAAAAAATTTTTTTTAACAGTCTGGTTGGGACACGCGTGTAAAAACATAAATTTTACGCAAAAAAAAAAAAATTAGAGCAATATTGACGGCGCGAGACGCGATTAAGTCGGCAGTTACCTCCTTCCCACTTGTTTTTGTCTCCCGGCATTTCGGGCGCGTGGATGAGAGGTGGAGCAACTTCGCCTTCACGACCGAGATGGTCATTCCGGAATGACCAGGGACGTCATAGACTTCGCGCGCAAAATTTCAAATAAATCTCTCGCCGTCAATATTGCTCTAAGAAAAAAAAAAATTTCCGAGTGAAATTTATTTCTCGACACGCGTGTTCCAACTAGACTGTTAAAAAAAAAAAAAACTATATTGACCCATGAGCTCGCAGCCGACGCTGCGAGCTCATGGGTCAATACAGTGTCAAAAGTGAACCATGATCGGGTTTTTCGTTTTTTTTTAGTACGTGTTCCATCATTGTTGAACCAATTATAAGTGAAACGACCCAGTGACTCGCGCTTTTAACGCTGCACGATGGGTCCCATTACCTCGTTGCGTCGGCTGCATCTGGACTTAAGCTGAAACCAAGTATAGAAACTATCGCTCTTGAGGCATTTACACCGACACCGAATGTACTACAATGTTAAATTCATTACATTTATATTATCTAAACAGGGTATTTATTGTAGGCTTTACGCATTGTTTTTTTAACACCGTTAAGGCTGCACGAAAGCAGAATGATCACGTAAGTTAAATGGCCAGTGGGACATATATAGAGGGCTAATCGTTAATATAAGTTGAATGATTAACTAAAGTTATAAAATAAATTTGAATTAGTAAAAATAAACATATGGTTCAAATTCGAGACTTGCTGGGGGTCATGAAAACCACTAAATCCGTATATTCTAGAAATGATCGCTTCAAATTGGAAACACGGTTGGGCACTAAAGTTTCCCCTCGCGCAACAGGCGCAAGGCGGACGGTGCGAAAATTCGGATGATAATATTATCATCCGCGTTCGTTGTTTGGTTTCATGAAAAATCAACGCACACCGAGTCGCATCGTCGCAAAGTGGGTATGGTTCGGTCGCCTTTACGCATTCGTTCATATCTTTTCAAATTTGGGTGCACGCGACTCGCTAGGGACATTTTTAAGGACAACTCAATCCCCAACTACAGGCGGAATATAAAATCTAAAGCCTCCGAGCCATCCTGGTACTGTGTTAAATACTTAAAAATGAATCTTTTTTGGGGAAGACTGGTATCAAAGTGGAGATGGTTCTGCCGTTTTTACGCGATTGGTCATCTTTTGAATTTTGGACACCCGCGACTCGCCAGGGAACGTTTTGAGGACAACTCGGTCCCTACCTAAAGACGGATTATAAATTGCGAAGCCCTTGAGCTCATTCTGGTACTTTGTTAAATAATTAAAAATGAATCCTTTTTTTTTTAGAGAGAGCGAGAGAGAGAGAGAGAGAACTGGTAATAATGTGGAGAAGGGTCGGCCGTTTGCATGTATTCGGTCATCTTCGGAAATCTGGGCACCCGCGACTCGACAGGGAACTTTTTGACGACAACTCTGTACCCAACTAAAGGCGGAATATAAAATGTCAAGCCTTCGAGCCCATCCATTTACTTTGTTGAATATTTAAAAATGACGTCTTGTAAACCCTTAGATGGGGAACGATAAAAAAAAAAAAACGGACGTTTTTTAATCGTTCCTCATCTCAGGGTCTACAAGATGTCGATTAATTTACCAGCTCTCCTGCACTCTATCAATGCTCAAAAGTGAATCTCTATTTGGATAGACTGTTATCAAAATGAAGATGATTTGGCCGTTTATACGCATTTGTTCATCTTTTGAACGAATGTGTACAAGCTGCGACAAACAGCAACAAGCTGCACTTCTTGTAGCTTTTTTGTCCCAGCTGCCATCTTTCTTGTGAAAGAAAATAAAGTATTGATTGACTGATTTTGAAATTTGGGCACCCGCAACTCGCCAGGGAACTTTTCGAGGACAAGTCAGTTTGCAACTAAAGGCGGAATATAAAAAGTAAATCCCTGGAGTAAATCATGGTACTTTGTCAAATACTTCAAATTGAACTTTCTGAGAAAACCGGTCTTAAATTGTTGTTGTTGTTTTTGTTTTTTTTGCCGGTTTTATGCATTCGTTCATCTTTGGAATTCTGTGTACGTGCGTCTCATCCAGCAACTTTTTGAGGTCTGCCTGGAACTTACATGGTGACAAAATACAAAAATTTATGTCACTCGACTACAAGCTGCTGCTACTAAAAATCCTCTAAAATTAACCGTCTTTGAGTAAACGTTTCCCGAAGCGGACATGTTTCGCTTATTTTCAGGTATTCGTTTATTACTACAAGTTTGGGCAACCGCGCCTCATTCAGGAACATTTTGAGATCTGCCGAGTCCTTAACTGGTGATGAAATGCATAATTCACGGCTTTTGAATACAAGCTGCTGCAACGGCAAATCCTCTATAATGAGCCATCTTTGAGAAAGCTTGTCTTGAAGTACACGTCGCTCGACTCTTTTCAGGCATTCATTCATTTCAAATTCGGGCACCCACGCCTCATCCAGGAAGTGTTTGAGATAGGCCGAGTTTTTAACTGGTGACTAAATTCATGCTTTAGGGCCCCCGACTACAATCTGCTGCTAAGGCAAATCCTTTAGACGAGCCATCTATGAGAAAACTTGTCTCGAAGTGTACTTTATTCGACTTTTTTGATGCATTCGTTTATAATTTCAAAATTTGGGCACCCGCGCCTAGTCCGGGTACGTTTTGAGATCGACCGAGTTCTCAACTGGCGACAAAATATAAAATTTAAGGCTGCCGACTACAAGCCTGTGATAGTTCAAAATCTTGGGTTTCATTCCTCTTCGATGAATGTGACATCAATTCTGGTATTCTTTCGTGTGAGGGATAATTTTGTCATTGTAAACAGTTAGTACGTGCCTAGACATTACTTTTTTTTTAAATTTGAATGTTAAGTTCTTAACAACAATCACCTTCCAATAAATCGCATATTCACCGCAGTGCTCCATTCCTTACAATAGAAATTGCTTTGTTATAATCACATAAGATTAATAATTGGTGAAAATATTTAAAAACTTTTTTTATATAATGCTAGATTATCGCAATATAAAATAGTTGTTTTTATTTCCACGTTTATTGATGTCAGTGGCAGAATGCTGAAAATTATCGTAAACGTCCTAACAAGGAAGAGTCCACCTTATTTGACAAATTCGTCTCAGGAGCACAAGCCAATTATTTTAAGCAAAAAACAAAATGTACGCAGCACCTTATCGATTCTTCTGGTTTATTGCAGTCAAATGGCAATTTTTGCATTTTGTTGAATTTCTAGTTAATGCTCGTTTTCACTTCGCTGTTTCTCAACAATTTTCATGAGGTGCCTCTAATATATATTGTTCTACAAATGTAATACATCTTTTAGAGACTACAAAAGTTTCCATAATATTGAGGAGCGATTATATTTTATTTATATAATCATGATGAGTTTCTTATACCTAAGAACACACTGTACACTTCGAATAACTTGGATACTATCTCCAGTGGCATTACATCCAAAAGTTTATTCGACAGAGGAACCAGCAGCTAACGCGTCATCATCTTGATATTCTGAAATAGCAATAGCTGTATATGATAGAATCGAGTGGTAGCACGCAAAATTCTTCAAAGCGTAACTTTTCAGTGTTATGGCCGCATTCGTATATTAAATGCATGTAGTTCTATGGGAGTGCTGCTGTAACCAGTTAAGAGACGACGCAAGCATACAAACATTCGCACAAGCATGGCAAAACGTTCTGAGTATGCGATCGCGTTCCATCTCGGCCTCTGCGACACGCGCGCCGCCGCGTCTTTACGAAGCGTCGCTTCGTCGTTTTTCTTACGACGGCAGTGCAAGAAAAGACGACAGGCGCGCGTCGTCCTCTCCCCGACGGCACGACCAAGACCTGACTGTGACGTAGGGCTCTAGTGGACGTAGCGAAAGTGGCTGTAGGAGCACAAAAAGACGCACCACAGCTGCAAGGTAAATATTTTCAAGTACCAAAGTTACTGTATTTAGTTACACTTTTTTAACTAAACACTTTTCAAGTTACAATAACATGTTAGTAACTGCACCTCGTTACATTTGAGTGTAACTTGGTTTAGTTGGTTACTTTCCGGATTTCTCGACGATCACATCTCATTAAGGCGGCGTTCAAAAAACACGGTCACTAAAGTTTCGTCATTCATGCCGCTTGAAATGTGCAGTGAACTGTTTTTTTTTTTTCAAATACCTTCTCTTTTGTAATATGCATTTGTATTATCGTTAGTAAAGCATGAACTGCTTTCTAACGGAGCCTCCCAGTACAAAATATTTGACCGTCGGTTCGTCCATCCACCGGTCCGTGCATTTTCCGCTGAATTTGGCAGGGACAGTTACGTAACGGGACCTAACTTGAGCAAATCGACATCAAGTGACCTACACACGAATTCAGTTCCACCGCTAAATTTAATGGGGAACTCGACGTCACGTAACCAATAAACCAATTCAGTTATCTAGCTAAATATAACGGAGAAATTGGTGTCACGTGCCCTAGACACCAACGCAGTCTCCCCGCTAAATACAGCGGAAAAAAGTGTCGTCACGTGACGATTTCACTTGACGTTTTGAATAATTCAGTTTTCCTCTAAAATTTATGAGGGAAAAGTATAATTCACGTGACACACAAATTCACTCTTGCCGTCGCACGCCTTCCTTCCCCTTTCCTGCTATAGCCACCAAGGGAAGACGAAGACGACGAGAGCAAAAGGTGACCGTTGCCCGTGCAAGAGAACAGAGCTCGAGCGGGATTTTCACGGTGACTGTCAACCAGAAGACACCTCTCTTTAATCACCATCGATTTTATACTGTCCTCCCTTAACCCATCACCTCGTAAGGTGTCCTCCCCATCTGCCCCCTTCCCCTCACTCCCTCCTCCCCCTTCTTCGTCATGTGACATACCGATTCGGTTCTCCCGCTAAATTTACCAGAGAAATATAGGCCACGTGATACACCAATTCCCTCTCCCCACCTCTATCTCTCTCCTTCCCTCTTCATCTCCCTCCCTCTCCCAATTTATCTTCTCACCCTCCCACTGCGCCCTCTCCCCCTTTCTATCTGGCCCCTCCCCTTTCTTTTCTCCTCTTTCTCTTTTTCTCCCCTTCCTACATTGCCATCCCTCCTTCCCCTTGCCCCCCCCCCCCATCTATTGTCTATGACAATAGAGGGGGGGGGGGGCCTCTATTGTCACAGACACACCAATTCAATTTCCAAAAAATTGATAAAAATATTGGTTCTTGACTCGACAAGCGTCTGTTTAAATGTCTTCCAAACAGTTGAAACAATCGCCCCTAAATAGTGCATTTCATGCATTACGAAGCGTTGAAGATGAATGTCGCTGCCAATTTTTACTGAATGTACTCTAGTCCCACCAATGTGAGTCTTGGGACGTTTTAGTAGAGGGGTGTATGTATAGTAATAATTTACGTTCACAAAAGGACCCACTTTTTGATTGCTGTATCTTCAATCATCAATCAATGTCAGTACCTTAAAACCTGTTGTGAGTGTAAAGTCAGCTAGAACGGGTATAAACATGTATCATTTTTGGAACTCAACGCCGGGTTGCTAATCACAGCACCTGTAGTCATTCCTCGTGCGTCATTTTAGAGGTAACTGCAATCTAACTTAGTTACATTACAGACGTAATTCTGAAGACTTACCATTGTTAACGACTAATAGTAACTGTAATTAATTACATTTCAACTCATGTAACTGTAACTGTAGCATTATTACTTTTTTCGCGTACGTTTTACAGCTGCGAGAGCTACATGAGGAATCTGAAGATGGCATCGATACCCTCTCTACTTCCCCCACCTTGCCCACTCTATTCGCCGCACCCTTTCCCTCCATTTTAGCTACCCTCCCCACTTTTCCGCCTCCTTCCCAATTAAAGAAAACGCTCTTGCCGTTATTCGAACTAGCTCAAAGAGCAAACGAAGACGTGAGAGCAGTGAAGCACATGGGGCCAAATCCGGTTAACTCCAGTTAAGAACAGGAGGACATGGCGGGCCCCGATCGTTTATTTATCGTTCAAAAGCAAATCGGATTGCGGCATTAGCCTGGAAGAACGCCGCGAATCACCGAGCAAGTATCCCGAACGTAATGGGCTAGGCTCTGCGATGCTCACGACGTTTATAAGATTTATTGAAAAAGAGCCAAACGAAGCAAAAAAACGTGGTCAACACGCGTCCATAAACGCCATCTCTTTATTGCGTAGATAAACAGATGTGCGACGGGCGCATTTTCTCGCTCCCTCTGCATTTGTATAGAGCAAGAGAAGAGAAGGGAGCGTTCCCTAGGTGCGGGAACTGCGCCTGCGCAGGAACCCCCATTGAGGCGAAGCATGTGCGCATGCGCAGTGCCGACAGCAGCGGCACCGCAGTGCCGTCACGTCGGAGAGTTCCAATATTAGTTTACAATAGCCACGGGAATCATAAAATAAACATGAACGCAATCCTTGCTTCGTGATTAGTCATTCCTGTCAGGTTGCAGTCTCATGGGTGGAATAATAAGATACTTTCCACACCCTGCCGTTCTTAAACTCTAGTCTGATCCTAAAAACTGTTGTTTTTGCGGTAATGAGTACACATTTACATACCCCACAATCTGGATCAAAATACCCCTGACGTATACGAAAGGACGATGCTCGAGGCGCCCTTTAATTCACACGGGGAGCTGTTGGTCCGGTGCATACGGCGAGCAAGTGCTCCAAAAGGCGTCTTTGGCGCATCGAAACGGAGGGAGGAGCACGCCACTCAAAGGGTAACATCGAGAACTCGCGGGGAACGGGCGATCATGATGCAGCCAAGCGCGCCGTCATTCGTTGAGGCCGGGGGGAAACAAATGCACGGGGGCGCCTTCGGAGGGTAAATATACGCACGATCTGTGCAGGGAGCAGACCAACTTGCACGCCGTATATTTTTCCACCGGTGAGCGGGATTTTCGGACCACCAAACTACGGGGCAGGTGTTAATCATTACTGGGGTAGTAGCCTCGCAATATATGATGGGATTCTCTGTGGGGAAGTTTCTTTTTGAGGAGGCCAATCTGGTTCCCAAAAGCGCCAGGGAGATCAGTATGTTGCCAAGCTATGGAGGAGCGCCGAGTGCTATCTATATTCGTGCACTTATGAAAACTCTGTAGGAAAGAGATATTGGCGGATAGAAAAAAAGATGTACGATAGATCACTGGGTAGAAAAAAAACCTCGTGCGGCATTGCGAGAAGGAAACGCCTTACAATGCCGCGCAAGGTTCTTTTTTTTTTGGTTGTCTCGCAATGCCGCGAGGTTAAGTTTGGTTGTCAAGAAAGAAACGCGCGAGTAATTCCGGCTACTCAACAAAAAGCGCGCAATGATGGTCTACAGATTTGATGGCGCTAAATTAAGTTTTGGAGAGTACGCTAGATAAAGGAAGCGTGCCTCATAATTGAGATATGTAACTTAAGTTGTCTCGTCTTTTCCATTGTTATATTTGTCCTTGTGTCAAGGTTTAGATTATGTTACTGTAAATGAGAACATTCAAGACGGGAAAGGAGTACTTGGAGATATGAGCAGAAAAGTCGCACTTCTGATTGGCAGAAGATTCGATTTTCATAATAAAACCAGAAAATATTAATTTGAAGTAAGAAATGTTTTAAGCATTATGGATATCCACGCGTTGTGGCTTCCAACGAGTGAAGGCAGAAGGAGCCGTGGTCAAACATTTTGTTTCGAATAATCGTAACCACCTTTCGAGCTTTAAAGCGTTCATCCTTTATTTCATAAGAAAGAGTCGGTCACCGCAACTGCTAGCAGCAACATACACTCTCCTACGTGCTTGCGATCGAGAAGGAACGAAATAAAAGCAAACATCTAACAGATAAAAAAACAATCGTGCTTCGCTCACTGATTCGCAGAACTAACACTCGCCGTAGATACATCGGTGTCTTTCGGTATGTACCAGAGCCCGGAAGACACGCCTATGGGCAGAACTATGAATAAAAACAGGTGCTGGCCAAGTGCGACTGTTTCTCCGAGTGAAGACCGCCGGCGGATAGATCTCTCCCCAGAATCCCATACTACGACTAGAGTCATCTCCGGAATAATCGATTCCGATCTATCCGAAGCTTTCCTTCCCCGGAATTTCAACACCTGGAGGCGTTTCAGAGCAGAGTCGAGGATGAAGGGCCTAGATTTAGGAGAGGGAGCAATTCAAACCGTGGAGACCATTCGCAATTAAGTAGCGGGGGCCTCCCGCGCAGTTCGTCGGAAGGTCGGGTGGGTCCCGTTGTCGCGGGGCAGATGATCGACGATTTCGACACCTCCTCGCAGCTTGTATTACAAACGCGGCACATTAACCAGGTCGTCCCGATCTAGCCGTTGGAAACACTCTGAAATCTAGGCACACTCTACACGAGGCGTTGTAAGTGGATTTGGCACCCCGCGACCTCACGGTTATATAAACCCCGCTTCCTCGGTTGATAAGCGAACTCATTTTTCTTTCCCGTCACCGCGCTCTGGCTCCGTATAGATGCCTGGTCCATACCGACCCGCCGCCGGGACGGAGAGCGCCGCGAAAACCTATTAGGAAGTTTGATCACGTCTCGCGAACCCCGCCCTCCTCTTCGCCGCACTCCAGGAAAGGAGCACCGGCGAAGACGGATCGTTTCGAAAACTGTCACCGTGCGTCGAGTTTGCTGTCGTCGGAGACAAGACGACCTTCGGCAGCGACAATTGTTGCGCACTCGAGGGACCCGAAACGGAGATAAAAATAAAACCGCGAAATGACACACATGTCACACGAATCACGCAGCCTTCCTCCAGAAGACAATGAGACTTTAACAATCAGAAGTCTAGTATTGATGCGCACAAATATAATAAAAATAATTTAATATTATAGAAATCTAATTATTTATTAAAAAAAAAAAGAGTCGTCCTTTGATTTTCGAATTGTCACCTCTCGGAACATCATAAAAACAAAAAAAAAATACTTGATTTCAGCCGAACAATTATTGACATCGTTACATTCTCCGACATAAGAATAGACGGCAATAACGTAATATTAATAACTGATCAGCAGAACATTACCGACGTCTATTCTTGCTTTCTAGGCCCGGTATATTTTTTTCATTAACTCATATACCCAAGCTTTGCAAGATCTTGCATTTCCTCACATAGTATTAAAGAACCGAGATAGTATTTGGTGATTTTAATATCGTCAATTTAACTTACAGCACGAACTGAAATAAAAAAAAAATAAAGATTGTTTCAGTTAAAGGTTTCCACTAAGCATAGAAACCAAATGTCCTGCAATGTTGCCCACGGTGACGGTAAATTAAAAACTCGAAATTAATACGAGCCAGGACTCGAGGCGACACCCTTCCGGGGCCGCGGCTGTACCTTGCCGTTGAACACCTCAACGCACCCATATGTTTCCTGACGCTTTATTTTCGTGACAAAGATCGCACGCGCCTCACAAATTTATGCGTCACCACCGGTGGATTTACAGTCAGGCATTCCCCCTATTGAAGTGCAGCACATTTCTTCTATACTCCGTACTAAATATCTAAAGCAAGGAATAAAGAATACAGGATGGCGCTATCATCTATTCTTCCCGCCTTCGTCTGTCTTTTGCGCGTTAAATACGTAGTATGCCGAACCAACAAGCCCACCTTAATAGTTTAGTTCCCGTAATTCGAGTCGCCGTAAGTGCGAGCGGAGAAGATAAAAGAGATAGCACGATGCTTTAGGCGGTTCCGATGTGCACGCGCGCTCGTGAAAGGAAAGTGCTTTATAATGCAGCTAGCTCGTGCTAGCTGCATTGGCTTCGCCAGCACTTAGAGTGAAACAGAGGATGGATGCAACAAACTGGAGGGCTCGAGTGCCCGTGTAAAAGGTCCTTCCAGTTTCCTTCCACGATGCTGTTCACGTTGCACGAATACAAATATTGCATCGTTTAATGCACCGCTGCTATTTCAAGATTCGGAAAGCTTCGGGATGGCTAAGTCAAGCCGCAGGGAAAGCACTCGTTGAAACAGCAACTTTATTATTCCCAACTCCTTCAAAAACATGTGGATGTATAAAAGATATTAAGCAGGATATCTGGTTGTGGCCACGTACCTTACGGAATTGATGACTTCATTATTATCGATTCCTCCAGGACACGCGGATTTACGCCAGATTGCAAGCAGATCACATGTGCGTCTCCATGTGGTAAACACGTGCGGTTGCAGGCCTGCCAACGTCAGTCTCACGCGAACATTGCGCGTGCATGCACGTGGTTACATTCACGTAAATATTTCAAGCACTTCGATGTAACTAAGTGCACGCAAATATTGCACGTGCTTCCACATAGCTCTAGCTTCCCGCGTATTTTACAGGTGCTTCCATTTACTTACCCGCACATATTGCACGTTGTTCCACATATTTAGCTTCACGCGCATATTGCACACGCTTCATCCTACTAGTTAGCTTCACGCGCATATTGTACATGCATCCACTTAACTTCACGTACGTATTTCACGTGCTTCCATGTAGTTAGCTTCACACACATATTGCACGTGCATCCACTTAGCTTCACGCACATATTGCGCGTGTTTTTACATGTGGGACATAATCATTTCGGGGTAACTCCCGCCCTCTAACTACACCACCTAGAATGATCAAAGCCACTAGAACGCTGACGTCATAGAAATGAGTGAATCCACGGATTGGAGACGAGTGCTACGTCAGCGTTCGGCCCGACCTCGTGCCCAGTCAAGGCGTCGAAGGATGCTCGACACAGTGCTCGGGTTCACTCGCTGAGTAGGCGCAATCCGAAGCTGTCATCACGTTCCATGGAAGAAGCGGAGGTCGTTCGCAGGCCTTCACTCTTCTAGCCGCTGTTTCCCGTAGGGGGAAGCCGAAGAAAGCGCTCTGGGAATCCATTCCGGGACCCATCCTAGACTAGCGAAATTCTCTACCAGCTCATGAGGCCATAGTAGCCACAAAATAAGCGACGCTTCAGAGGAACGACGCTTCTGGCAAGTTGCCGCTGAAAGTCATTCTTATCAGCTATCTGAAAGTTTCACTGCAATCGTAAGAAACCCTTTTTCCTCCTCCAGAAACGTTAAAATAGTCCGCGATACTATATCGCCCGTGTTTTCTGACAGCACTCCGACTAGAGCTCAGAAATTCGCATTCTGGAGTCACGACGATGACCAATTTCATCATGCCTTCGCTAGGCAACAAAATGGCGCCGCCCACGAAAACAATTCTGAAAACAAAGTGCCGATTTAGTGGCGCTAGTTAAAGCTAAGGGAGTGGTAGAAGGATACGCGAGAGTTGGCACGCCCAATTCGCGGCCCTGCAGCGCAGCTTCAAGCTACATTAAACAGAAGTCGGTTTAGTTACTATAAACGGAAGTTTGGTGACCGTCAATATTCTATTTGAGTATAGGTACGAGGGCCGATCTCGTGTTCCTGCGGATTTTGTCGCGTAGGGTATGCGAGTATATGAAGGGAATTACAAGCAGCTGCGCGTTTCTCTCGGTCGGTCTTCCCCTTTGATTCTGTAAAGCAATTAAAACGCTCTTGGACATTCTACGCACCTTACGGACCTCTAGCAGCCAGTCGCAAACGGCTTAGGAAGCAACGATGCATTCCTCGACGTCTATGCTGACGGGAAAGTCGATGCGAACGATATCTCTTGAGCTTCCTGAGAGCGTATCTGAGGCTCAAGAAGTGTAATTTACGAATCGCAAGCATCGCCTCTTGCGCCTATTCTGCACTGGAGAGTAACATAGCAGCGCCCAGACCGGGTAATATAGTGCCATGCTCAAAGCGTCTTATACGGGCCAGCAATGAGTTGAACTGGGCAGGCGCGAGTTACGCCGAGCTATAAACGACCCTCTATCACTCTCAACAAGGAGCGTTTGCAGCCTGGCAGCTGCGCGTACGCAGCGGTGGACCAATCCGCCATTTCCTGAATTGCCACTTTCAGATGCATTGGCGGGAGACGCGCTGTCGATACGTGAGCGCTCGTTCGATTGGGGCCATCTGTTCGGGTGAGATTATCGCGCGCGTTCGTGTTTCGCTCACGCGTAATATTATTCAAAAACCTCTCGAACCGCCGATTTCTGAAAATGGTCGATTGCGAGGTTCAAGCGTCTTTGTATCGTCCGTTTACACCACGGACGTTCCTGCATTTAACGGCCGACAAATCATTTTTTTCCCCATCACTCGGGCTAACCGTCCCGTGCGAATACCGCTTACAACGATGTGACTAGTACCGCAAATGGCTTATGCCCGCTTTCCAGCGACGTTGTTGGAACCTCGCGTACTTCGAGCGAACTTATCCCGGGGGCCCTCACGACAGCATTTCGTTGCTACTCACGCGTCCGCATTTTTCCTGTCGTGGTGTTGTAGAGAAAAATACAAAAGTGGCTGAGGAAGTAGTGCCTCGATGTTCCGAGCTAATGTACTTGGTCGTTGCGGGCATAATAATGGGTGTATCAAGGAGCGGCCAGGCTCTTTAAATCGACCGCAAAATTCGATTTCTTAACCTATCGCGTTCCGATTTTGTAGAGCGTTGGCCACAGGTGGTGCATTTTTTTCTATAAAATTCGCAAAGAGCGACCTTACCTGAGCAAAAAGTAAAAAAAGAAAAAAGCTTAGGTCCTATCAAAAACGCAGTGTTGCGTTTCTATATAGGAGCTAAGCCTTTTTCTTTTTTTTACTTTTTCCTCAGGTAAGCTCGCTCTTTGCGAATTTTATAGAAAAAATGCACCACCTGGGGCCAATGCTGTACAAAATCGAGAAGCGATAGGATAAGAAACCGAATTTTGCGGTCGATTTAAAGAGCCTAACCGCTCCTTGATACACCCAGTAGAATACACCTGGATCGGGATGGAGCGCCTAGAGTGTCTTTCGCCGGCCGCTGCGAACTCCGCTAACCGGAGCCGATCGAGACAACGAGCAGCACTTAAAGGGGCACTGACACATCAAAATCATATTTTTTTTTATTATCCGAAACGATTGAAAACGGTGCCGGGACACTACCCTCAAAATTCGAAACTTGGGAATTCAGTATTTGTGAATTAAAAAAACAATTTCCAAATGCCGAATTTGAAGTTCCCGCGCGATCCCCGCCAGTGCGTTCGCAATTGCGTTAAAAAACATGTTTTACGATTGCCGTTATTAAATGTTATAGAAATGTCACCTACAAAGCTTCTAAATTTCCTGATTTTTGACGTCACCGATCAAAAGAAGCGAGGAGGTAGCGGCGGGAGATTTAAACGCCAAAAATAAAAAGGCGCGCGCGCGCGCGGGGAAATTTTTTTTCGCGATGCGGTTTTTTTTGCGTGTCTATGACTACAACTTGCGTCGTTTTAGACAATAAAAAAAATACGACCTTTGGGGTGTCAGTGCCCTTTTAAACGGAGCACGCTTAAAGGGGCCATGAAACGAATTTTGGGTTGGGATGAATGATTTTAAATTGGGACTTCACTAATCGCATATCGTTTAGTTGGCCAAAAGAAAGAGGCTAGAAAGTCAAAAGCCAGCTTTTCGGTACGAACATTTGAAAATATAGCGGACTATTTTGTACCTTCTTGCCTTCGAAAGCTCTCCGCCTTTTCACTATGATAAATCCGCGGTTCCAAAAGCGAGTCACCGGCGCCAAACTGACGTCAGCAGAGCCCAGCTCACGCATTGGACACGAGAACTGCGTCACTCGGACGTATGCGCTCGTCAACAACCAATCCGTCGACGAATATTTGGATTCGCGCTCGTGGCCAATGAGTGCCCTGACGGAACTTATTGTCACTGGGGAATGACAAGTTCTATGGTGTGCATAAAAAGCACGGTGGAACCTAGGAGTCATCGCACCGGTGCGGAATGAATGTCACGACCACGTGATTTCACAATTCGCATTTGAGTTGAGGATTAAAGCTAAGGAGGAAGAAGTAGGAAAATCGTTTCATGACCCCTTTAAAGGCTGAACTCCATGGGACGAATATGCTGCGAATAACCGACGAATTTTGGCCGGCGGCTTTTGCTCTGCGCGTGGAATCAACACAGTGGCTGCTACGTCACGCGCAAAACGAGCGTGCCGTCGGGCGGCGTTCGCCAGTTATTCGTCACATAATTCGCTCCATGGGGTTCAGCCTTAAGGCTGAACTTCATGGGACGAATATGCTGCGAATAACCGACGAATTTTGCCCGGCGGCGTTTGCTCTGCGCGTGGAATCAACACAGTGGCTACTACGTCGCGCGCAAAGCGAGCGTGCCGTCGGGCGGCGTTCGCCAGTTATTCGTCACATAATTCGTTCCATGGAGTTCAGCCTTTACGGCTGCAACCGGGTTTGCAGCGTGTGAACACCTGAGAACATGTTCGGCATTTCGAAGACGTACACCCGCTGCTGCGCCCTTTCAGCACCATTATTATATACTAAAGGCTGAACTCCGTGACGAATTACTGGCGAACGCCGCCCGACGGCACGCTCGCTTTGCGCGCGACGTAGCAGCCACTGTGTTGACTCCACGCGCAGAGCAAAAGCCGCCGGGCAAAATTCGTCGGTTATTCGCAGCATATTCGTCCCATGGAGTCCAGCCTTAACGCGTCGTCTACGAATATCGTTGTCAGCGATCTTGAGAAGCAAACACTTCGTCATTTAATTTTCGAAAGGGTGTAAAAAAGGTTTAGAAAAAAATAAAACAGCTTCTACCGGCTTTAGCGGAAGTTAGTTTAGCTACTATACACGAAGAAAGCTTTCCCTATCTAGGGCTTTGTACCAATCAGACGCATTCCCTCTTACGCTCTATGCGAAGTATTAGCGACAGCGAGCTTTCTTCATTGCGGAGGCGCTCACCCGCGAATGAGTGTATTTCATTCGTCGCGTATAAGTGGCGCTCGTGATTTCGGTCTCGTGCGTTCTTCGTCGCGTCCCTGTCTGTTCTCACGCGCATGTGACAACTGTGCGTGGTGCGCGCTGCTCGCCAACCTGTCACTCGCCAAACACATATATCGTATCTAGGAGGCTGCTAAAATCACCGGCACCCTATTTCAGGCTGTTGGTCACAAGTGACCGCTTAGAGTGTTAGCCCCGGAATACACCCTTAGGGGCGTACAACCTGTAGTTTTTATCCTGCCCAATATCCCGATATTAATTTGCTCCAAATTTCGGGCAGGTCAGAAGAGCTGAGATCCGTAATTCATCGTCCGCTTTTCCCTTAAAGATGCGGGAGACCAAAGAGGCAGTTTTGCCGAACCACAGGGCGTTCCCCAGTCCCTCGAAAGTACGAATCTGACGGCCCTACGAACGTATGGAGGGGAAGAAAAAAAAGAAAAACAAGACAGCGCCCAAGGTCCAATTCACATGAAACAATTAACACGTAAAAAGCATTCACACTGGAAGCGGATCCGCGTTCGCAAAGCGGTTGCGAACGCGGTTGTATAAGGATTCAGTACAATTGCACGCGCATTTGATGACATCAAATGCGCGTGCAATTGCACTAGATCTTTATACAACCGCGTTTGCAACCGCTTCGCGAACGCGGATCCGCTTCCAGTGTGAATGGGGGGTTACTCGTAATTTCTCTGGATCTTCCTTTTCGTTTAATGCAAATTAGCTGCCAGTCAACGGCCGTGTGTGTCTTACGTGCCATTTTTCCTGTCTTCGATTGGCCGTTTAAGCCATTTTCCTCATTCCGTGTACTGTTTCCCGACTCGGTCAGCTCACTATAGTCACTGCCAGGACTAGAACGGCAATACCTCGAGTTGTCCCGCCTCCAGCTCGATAACACCTGGGCGCCTCCTGCCTGAGCTTCGAGCGGGCACGCTCATCCAAAGCACGGACGAAGGCAACGCACTCGTGCCCCGGAGCTGAACGCCCGAAAGAGACGGAATGCCGTTCTCGCCCTTCCAGTGACCATGCCCGACTCCTCAAGCATTGGTTCTTGTTGCTTTCTGCTTCCCCGCAACGCCCAGCGCCTCACCTGATCCGCCGAGCGTAGGAGCTCCGAGCAACACCGTGCCGAGTCTCGGCAGCAGCAGGAGTCCGCGGCGCGACGGCGGAGGCTGCGGCGACGGAGTACGGCGGGGACACGGCGTCGTCAACCACGCAGCGCCGGTGGAATCTGCTCTGCCGTCGCCAGGACTGCGGCGCCGGGGATCGTCCCGATGCGACGACGTCGACGACGCGCACGGTCGGAGGAGGAGGAGCGGGCTTCCGGCTCCAGGAGGCGCTGCTGCCGGCGCCGCCGCTGCTGGCTCGCCGACGCGCCACGCAGCGGAGGCAGGCCGCGCTCTCGGGGCGTTGCGCCGACCGAATCGGCCGCCGGCGACGATGAGCGCGCTGCCGATGAAGCCGTGGAGACGGCTTGCACGGCGCCCCGGATGCGGCGGGCGGCCAGCGTCGGAGCTGCGGGAAGACGACCAGCTTCGGACTCGTAGCTGCACCTCCACCCCTCGTCCTAGAATCCCGAAGATCCCCTACCGGCACTACCGTAGAGCACGTTGCCAGTTGAGCACTCTTAACAAAAGACGTTTTATGAACTGAACTGAACTGCACCGATTACACGCCAAAATAACAGAGGCAGGGTGGGGAAAAATCCTGATTGGAAAAGTCGAAAAACAAATTACGTAATTTATTTAAATCAGTTTTCATCGATATAAATAAAGTTTATCGATTTTAGATACATTTGGTTTTTCGGAATTTTCGTTGAATATGATTGATTCATCGCAGATGTTTCAATCTACCTCAACAAAAGTAATTAATTCAAAAGTTAATCTGAATGAAACAAACTTGATCTCAACGACTGAATGAAACAAACTTCGGGATGGATATAAACGTTTTTGCGTTTTGTGTTTTTTACATCTAGGACACCTTTATTTGTGTTTTTAACGTTAGTGTTTAACGCTAACGACTTGAATTGTCCCAAAGCATCAGCGTAGCGAACTGTGATGCACAAATAAATATAGAAATTTCGTGAAAACAGCGTTCATCTTATTTAAGTCTTAGAATAATAACGTCAAACAAAAGTTCCCATAGAGCCTCGGAGCACTTTTATCCCAAAATTACTGAACAAAAATACGATTTTTTGTAAAGAGTGCGCTATTTCATGCTATATTTTGTAGAAGAAAGGGTAAAAACACAGGCGAGCTGGTAAAGAGCTTCCATAGTAACCGGAGACACGGGCCGATAAAAAAACGGACAAAACAAAAAGTCTCAACTTGTTGTTGTTTGTCCGTTTGTTTATCGTTCCGTGCCTCCGATAACTATGAAAGTTTTATTTTGTATCATCAAATATTGTGTCCCCCCTCATATAATGCCCTAACCAGGCGACTTGAGGTATGTTAAAGGGGCCCTGCAATCCTATTTAAGCGTCTACTTCTTTTTTTTTTTTTTGCGGTTTCCACGTCTCTTTTAGGTCGGGCGACCCAGCGGGCACGGAGAGACTAACTGAATATCAGTGCGTTCTATTTTAACCAGACGACGCGGAAACCTCCACCCCCTACAGGGGTGCCCCGTGGTGTCGAACGCGCGCCGCACGTGACGAAATCGTGACGTTTTTGGTCCTGACATCAGCCGAGGAGACAGAGTTGCCCCGTTCCCAGGCAGCTTCTCTCCTCGGCCTTACCTCCTATCCACGTTTTCCCCTCCCTCCCCACATTCCTCAGTCACCACGGCAAGGGGAATCCTCCGGCGCGGAAAAAGGGGGGAACAAAGGACCAAGGACGTAATGAACGATGTTATTTTTGCTTGTTTTTGTAATTTTAATATTACCGTAACTTTTAAAATAAAGCAAATTTCGAGAAAATAAAAAGTTCATTAAGTTACTACGTTCAGTGCGCTCAGGTTCGGTAGAAACTAAAATACAGTAAAAAAAAAAAGTCGGTGCAGGGCCCCTTTAAATTAAAACAATAAAATGCTGCCAACCAGTCAACTAAAAAAAATGTGAATGCCTGGCGCCGGTCGGTTAGAGTTGTTCTATCATACGAACACTCCACGCTTCAAACGCGCTCCTCCAAAAGAAGCAATGACAACACTGAAGCGGCTTGCCGATTTATTTATTTATTTATTTCATAATACTATCAGTTACCCAGCGGTGACTACGATAGGAGTGAGTGCAAAAAACAATTGGCAATGTAATAGACATGCAGTATACAATGGAAAAATGTAGAACTTTATGACACCTAATACTCGTATCAAAAAGCACAAAATTATAACAAAATTGATAACATGAGGTATATTGGTTGCATGGGAGACACTTTACAAAATCCAAAACCTTTTTTCGATTTAACAACGCTTTCAGACAGTTTATTCCACTCCCTTATCGTCCGAGGGAAGTACGAATTCTTGAAACATTCTTTGTTGAATCTGTACTCTTCGATTGTCCTAGTATGCTTATGACGTGTGACTCTAGATAGATGGGGTTTGATGAATCTGTGTTTATTAATCTGCAGTGTACCATCTAGAATCATAAAAAGCATTTTTAAACGCTTATTTTTTCTCCTATTTTCTAATAAGGAGAAAATTGCCTAAGAATACTGCTCAATTGGTGAATCTCGTTTCTGTACATCGAAAGAAGGAAACGTAGTGCCATTCTTCGGACTTTTAATTTCAATATTGAACCTTTTGTGTAAGAACCCAAAACGTCACTAGCATACTCCAATCTAGGTCTTATTAGCATTTTATAAGCTAGCAATTTATTTTCAGTGGTTACCATTTTTTATGATATTCTTAGTGACCACAGTTTAGCTGTGGCTTTTTTATTATATTATTAACATGTTTGTTCAAACTTAAATCGCTGGTTATTGTTATTCCTAAATACTTAAATTCATCTAACCTAGACAATGGTTTCCTCTTCCAGTAGTAGTTATCCACTGAAGGAACTCTCCTATGTGTTATTGACATGCAAACTTTTTTTCGGAGTTTAAGGAGATGTGCCAGATCTCGCATCATTTGCTAACTTTCTGCAAACAATCGTTTAGTTCAACATGGTCAGAATCATCGTTTATGTAGGTATGCAATATAAAATCTTCAGCAAAACTTCGTGCCTTTACTGTAATATCGCATAGAACGTCATTGATAAAAACCAAGAATAACAGGGGCCCAAGTGCAGGACCCTGGGTGACGCCCGAGTCAACCCCACGAGCCATGGAAGCGTATCCATTAATACTAACAAATTGCCTTCTACAAAACAAAAACGTTCCAATCCAACGCAGAACGTTCGCGTTTTTTTGTAAATGCCTGAGCTTTTAAAGTAATTTATTATGGTTTACCTTATCAAAAGCTTTTTGAAAGTCTAAAAAAATTACATCAATTTGTCCTCTTTTGGCAAGGGTTGAAGAAAAATCGTGAATCAATTCTGTTAATTGGGTTGTGGTAGACAGGCCTTTTCCAAATCCTTGCTGTTTTTCATGAAGTACAGAGCTGGTATCTAAAAACATCCTTATATGCTTTGAAACAACATGCTCAATTATTTTACAACAAGTAGATATTAATGATATGGGTCTACAATTAGTGACCTCACTAGCATTTTCACTCTTAAGAATGCGTCTTATTTTAGCCAGCTTCCAGTCATTGGGAATGGACCCATTTGAAAGCGATTTATTAAAAAAAAATGACCGCATCTCCACGTGGTGAATGATGTTGATTGGGGCGAAGCTCTGCTGGTGCCGATGATACTGATTTTATTGTTCATAGGTAGTGCTGATGGTGCTGATTTTTTTATTGCTCATAGGTAGCGCTGAGTTCCGGGTTGCGTTTCGACTTCATTATTACTGCTTTACGGTCGGTGAAATGCAGAGCCAGTGGTTCTTCTAGCGGATCAGCTTGGATCCACTAGAAGCCGTGGGAACGCATCTCCACCGCTTAAGTCAACGGTCCATGTGAGAAAGAGAATGTGTGGTATGGAACGTGGTTATATACGAATTTGAGCATTTGACCGCAGCGCCCTCTCCTGTATAGACGTTGAGCGGCTACATGCAACGTTTCATCCATGACATCCCCAGCTCTTGAGCTACTACCACATCTCAGAACCCCCTACTCGTCCCGCAATCGTAGTCTAGTGGTTAAGGCGATGTAGTAGAAATCCATTGGGGTCTCCCCGCACAGGTTCGAATCCTGTCGACTGCGCAAACATTTTGTCTTTTTTTAAGAAGACAGATGGTATGGCAATCGATGTGAGCACAGACGGACGGCCGTACGGACGGACAAGGCTAGACCCTAAGGAGCTTCGCCCCTAAAATATCGTAAGATATTTTGAACACCATTCGCTATAACGCCTCAAGAATTGATTACGAATGTCATCCGGCCCGGCGGCTTTTTTTTGGATCGCTAAGAAATAGCTGTGAAAAGATTCCCTCCTCTGAGATCCCCACGTCTTCGATTGGGAGCACATTCTCTAGCAAACCAATGAAATCTACCTGCCGAGGGGACTGAAAAGAATCCTTTATAGTGAGGGGGAGAAGACAGCAACACCAGTTCGATAACTCTTAATTGCATTATTTAATTTTCTCGTTTTAAGTGCATTCAGCCACCGAGAGCACAATGGAAAGGTAAACCCCACTTTTTTGTATTGTGTACGTCAGAGGCGGACCATTTTTTTTTTTCTCCACCCTGAAAACAATTCGTGCTTTGCTAATGATTCTTCGACGTAAATCACGATTGTTTTCGTTGAAAGTACCGAAGGGCGAGGACTCCAAATCACGATAAAATTTCTTTTCAAGGTTTTGTTGATTGGTGGGTTGTGTGTGTGTGTGAAGGGGTGGGGATAGCTCTGATTTGAATCTCGATTCAAATCACCATGCTGCTTCCCGTCATGATTACAATACTTTAAGTGGCAACAAGACGGGACTAAATTATCTTTTCCAGGTCTTCCAACCGATGAATACACGCCAAGTACGAGGTTACATCCTTTTTTGCAAATAGCACCCCCTTTTTGACCTAGGTGCATCCGTACTGCTTGACTCTTGCCCTCTCACGCACCATCCAAAAGAGTTCTCTGTTATTCCGCGATATGTTTCCATTGAAGAACAGTTTGGGTACAGAACCAGTTGCAGCCGGGGTACACAGCTTCCCCCTAGCCATGAGTCACTGGTAACACATTGAAACCGAAGTTAAACGCCTCAGGATGGCTGGAGGACGGCCGTTCGATGTGTTGGCTGCGACTGGTGGGACGTCGCGTCGCGATGGAAGGCGGTGCATCGTCTGTATGTCTCATGTTTGAAAGTCCACCAGGCCGAGTCCTGCCAGCTAGTTCGCTCACAACACTCGTTAGGTCTTTATTTGGGGAATGAGGCAGCCCATGTGTTTCTAAATTCGAGAGAGGAAACAGTCATATCTAGCCGACAGAAAGTCATGTAGATCAGTGACCACTGACCTCGGGCTCTCGACTAGCAGCTTCAAGGTCAAGAGTTCGTCCATTTTCGTTGGTAATTTCGGGAGGGTATCCACGTTGGACTTGAGTGGTGTGAGACTATCTAACTTGGCTTCCAGCGATCGAAAGAGATCTGGGGTCAGTAGATGCGCATTGCCACATCCCGGTACCACTCCGGGAATCATTCCCTCTCATTTGCTGTCGGCATGCATGACAGCGGCAGATCTCCCGCTGTTTAGCACCCATGGTCTTGAACGTGCTGTCTGCAATGACGGAGCAATTCTTCTCCAGATGTAAAGATGTTTTACAATCGGCTCAAGACATACCTCGACCATCACTGTCACATCACCATTGATAAGAATGCAAGCGGAATTTAACAAGATCGATTCTTCACGGCTAGACATATTTAGTGACATGTTGACTTTTAGTCGCACTCTTTAGGGTATGTGACTTGCATAGTTTGGTCAAGTCAAATTGTGCATGTGTATACTTTTTGCATTCAGCACAGTTTCGTGCAGTTTTATTTTGATATGCTTGCTTTCCTTTGTTAAGCCATTATTGTGTACCACACGAAGGGCCATGAGCTGTTTGTGGACCCATAAAATAAAAATTATTATTATTAATTCTTTCTTGGCATTTAGCGCACTTGACCAGAGAAGACATAGCCGATGAGCAAAGAGTATAAGGAACGGCCGATAAATACCGTGTCTCCCTGTCACGCCTGTCGTCCTGAGCTCGTGAGTCTTTCCCGGGATACTTCCGTGTTCGGTGTACCCCAGCGGAGCTCTGAAACCAGGCTGGGTGATGCAGGGATGCTTGCGAGGGAAGCCGACGGCCGATTACAGCGATTGCGCCGTGGTCTGGGTAGAGGACGGTTCCTGCAACGACGCCAGGGCCCGACTTGTGTCATGAACAGTCCGCTGGCCGCACATCAGGTTGAAATATTGCGAATAATTGAGAAAATATGAAGAGCGATCGAAAAGAGCGACGCCTTCGCGGACTTCTTCCTCTATTAATAATAATAATAATAATGTTGATGATGATGATCACGATAATATTATTAATAATAATCATCATCATACATTTATTTGAAAAGACTAGCATATCCCCGTCACAAGTCAGGTTCGTCAAAGTCATCCAGGCCTTGTGTGACTGAGCCTAATCTGCAGTGGCCTCACTAAAATAACCATGCCAAGTACTGAACAGATTTTGAGTCAGTTTAATAAAATTTGTGACACTTAAAAAAAGTTGACACAAGGGAAAGGCACGCGCACATGCACACTTGCACACATGCACAAACACGGAAACATGTCATTGTCACCGTTCAAGAAGGTCTTGAGAGGTGTTATATTCTTCGTGCAGTTAATCTCGGTACAGGAAAGATGGGTTGTGTAAATTGTGGTGATCTAGTGAAACAAAAACAAAATAAAATAAAATAATAAACACTAGTGTTAAACATCCTTTAGAGAAATGCAAAGAATTGTGATTAAAATTTCGAAGGATTACAGGACCTCGTCGAAAAATAAGAGATGACGAAGTACTTTTTTGTGTTTCTCTTAGGATTTCTCTTAGGATTCTTAGGAGTCAAAGAATTCGGAAGGTAAGGAATTGAATATCTGAAGGACATAAAAAATAGCAGGTTTTTGCCATAGCTGGTGAAACAAGAAACCGTGAAACCGATCGCAGTTTTCGTGAATTCGATCGAAGTGTTTTGAAATTGTTTGTCCAATAGGGCTAAAATTTAAGCAGCGCAAGGACACGGACAAGAACAAGAAGGTAGACGAACAAGGCGCTAACTTACAACTAAAGTTTATTTGTGCTAACATCATGTATAACAACTGTAACGTCATAACAACCAAACAAAGATTAAATACATGACATGGACGCCACGTGATCCTCAGTCACCGTTATGCGCGGTCACTGTGTGTCTAGAAAGCAACATTCCTTATCGGATAAAAATAGTGAAGGAGTGCTGACACTGTTTTCCCCAATCTTCCAATTTCCCGAGCCTCAGTGATTTCTCCAGTGAGTTTGTCTTTTTTTTCCTAATCACTTCACTTTCGTCGAAGGCGAGAGCAACAACAGTCTCGACAATGCAGGCCAAGGTGACCTGAACTCTAAAACACGTTATACTTATGCTCTCGCAAGCGATCATTGAGGCAGCGCCCTGTTTGCCCGACGTATCTCCTGCCGCACGAGAGGAGAATAGAGTACACGATTCCTTCCACACAGTTCACGAATCGTTCATGGTGTTTTTTGGTGCAACCCTGATTTTCTTTAGAACAGGAGTTCACTTTTCTGCGCAGCCCAGACAGCTTTTCCGGAGCCGAAAAAAACTACATCAACACCAGCCTTTTGGCCAACTTTCTTTAGGTTGCGAGAGATCTTATGCAGGCATGCCCCTACAAAAATATGTGTGGACGTCCTATGTCCATACTTTTGCCGTTCTATTACCCCTTTGTCCATCCTATGGATTCCTATAGACAGTTCTTGGACCATGTATAGACTGCTAGTTTGCCATAGAACGGCCACAAGAACGCTATAGGGATCTCCGCGAAACAAAAAGTTTTTCATTCCTTTCTATTTCCATGCTATGGTCCTGGTGAGTCTATGGAGATCCTATTGCCTCTCTGTGGTGTGCGCTATATATTGGTAGATTATTAAAGTGAGGACGGGTAGATGTTTTCTTGAGGTGTAGGGAGGTGTCCGAGTTAAAGAGTTGTTAATTAAGCGCCGGTCATCAATATGTTACATTGATGTCTGGAGGCATGTCCAACCTCAGGGTATATTCATTGTGGAGATGGAAGTGTTCAGTATGTACCGAAGTAATTCCTTTACTTTCTCAGTGGGAGGTAGGTGTATGTAGGTCTCTGCGGCCCCCGTAGATATTCGCAACATTAACGACCCATAGGGGGCGCACTGGTGCCTATCAAAATGGCGGTCATCTGAATGATCGTTATAGAACAGAGGTACTAGGTTGGGTCTGCGACGCTTAAGTAATTCTAGTTCTGCTATATTCGAGCAGTATCAGAGCCTTACGTTATTTTTTCACGTTTGGGAGACGGGGGTTGGCATCCCTGAAACCCCTTCTACCGTATATGTTTCGGCGCAAAAATGGCCGATTAAAGCCAAAATAAAACAACAGTCACACGCTGTCGAAAATCGATACTTCCTAACCAATACACGCGGTCGTGCAGTTCTCCGAGTGGCCGCTGCGGGAGAAATGGCGGCGTTGCGATCGCAATTAGTTTGGTTCTGGAGTGCGCATCGGTGCCGCTTTTTTAGAGCAAGCTCTTTGGCAGTTTCCCTACTGACTGTTTCTAGTAACGTTGGTCGCGGTGCGGACCCCGTAGCAGACCCCCTGCAGACTCAGTGGCTTCTCTACAGACCCTGTAGGGACTCTCTTTAGACCTTGTATGGCTTTTCTGCAGACCCCACGAGGACCCTGTGGTGACCCTGTGTAGACCCTGTATGGCTTCCCTGTGAACCCCTGAGAACTCCCTGTAGACCTCGTATGGGTTCTCTGCAGGCACCCTATAGACATCGTAAAGACCCTGTGTAGACTCCCTATAGAGTCCCTATGGACACTATATGGTGTCTTAATATAGAGAGGGTATAGGATGACCTCATATTGTCTATAGAATAGGACGTCCATAGAACGTCCGTTGGCCAATATTCTATAGGGTAGCCATAGGACGACTTCACGAAGGCAACAGCAGTCTTGGTCTGCTTATAGATACCTTTTATTCTGCCTATGGACGTTGCTCTATAAAACGTCCTAGGAGAGTCCATACATATTTTTGTAAGGGTGGTAAAACGGTTACTTTTTATCGACCTTTTGAGCCTGCTGGGTTGTTCCCTTACGTGCTTTTTTAAGTGTGCTTGCGCTATTTTAATATTAATCAGGAAAAACCACCTAGCCCAAAGTTCTACGTTAGTCCAATAGGGACTTAGTATGAGAGTTTCCAAAAACAGTAGTTCGTAGTCGGGCGTTGAAAGGTCTGAAAATAATTCACACTAGAGGATGTATTAACCTCGCGTACAATACTTGTTAAGATATTTACTTTCTTATGCCATAATCCAGAACATTGGCCGAAAACTGTAATACCATACTGTAGTATACTTTATGCTAAAGGGTAGGCTAAGAGCTTGCGAATGCCAAATGGGAAAAAATGTCAATCCTGTATAGTAAGCATAGGACGCTTCTCTTTGAGCAAACTATTGTTTGTTTATTGGAACTTTTGACAATACAGGATTGTCATGGTGCTGAGGCAAAAGGTGACAATAAGTCGTCTGACCAGGCCCCTAGCACCAGACTACACTTGCAGCAGATGCAGCAGGCAGACGAGTGGTACAGTAATACAGTTAACCATAAACAAAAACAAAAATACACATATAGTAACTAGATCACTAGACTACATAAGCTCTTGCAATGAAACAATAAACAAGAGACAATATACAACAAAAATATATGACCTAGATTACTACAATTACATCTGTATACATAATTTAGAAGACAACAATATTATGCAGAAAGTAGAAAATATGTTTTGATTGTTTTCTAAAAGTCAAGAGGCTTGAATTATGATCGATTAAATCAATTAAATCATGATGGAGGTTGAGAAGATTAGGAATCTGCCAAGAAAGTAATTGCGTACCGTAATTGTTCTAGTTCTGATTTTTATAAAGTTTATATTTCTAAAATTGTAGTGCGCATCATCATTCGCATATGTTCACGGTCAGTTTTATCTTGGAAGAATATAACCTCTGTCAATCGTTGATTATACAGTGCCTCAATATTCAGTATACGATCTTGTTCAAAGCATTGGGATGTATGATCGCGGCTTGATAGGTTTTGAATAAACCGCATACTTTTTTTCTGCATTAAGTACAAACTATAACAGGCTTGAGCTGAGCTAGTTGGTTCATACTTGACTTAAGGCCAGCTGAACTAGAAAAAAACATATCCATAAGGAAAAGACCATTCACACCGCTGGTGTGAATGGTCTTTTCTTTATGTATATGTTTTTCTAGTTCAGCTGGCCTTAAGTCCACTACAAACTAGTCGTATTACATTTAGATGTAACCCCCCAGACAAGTAAACAATAGTGCAGTCACGAATGAACAGTAGTGAAGTAGAGCTGACGCTTTAACCATATTGGTAGTAAGGCGCAAAATCTATTCAGCATACCAATAGACTGTGCAATGTTACGGTTCACAAAATTTACATAACATGTCCAACGAAGGTTTTCATGAAAATGTATGCTTAAGAATTTGTATTCGTTAACCCCTTCTAGTGACCGTGACTGAAATACTATTTCGGTAGTAAGGTTTACTGGTCTATTAATTTAAGAAAAAACAATATATCTTGTTTTGTTTACATTTAGAAGCAGTTGATTCGCATCAAGTCACTTCGATAAGTTTTTTAGCCATGCGTTTGTGAGAGGAATAAGAGCTGATAGATCCATGAATGAAAAAAAAGCACTCGTGCCATCGGCGTAAAGTACTATGTCTGGGGTATGGGGGATAGCAACAATGTCATTGATATAAAGAAGGAATAGGATAGGTTCTAATATAGATCCTTGCGGAACACCAAATTTTATATATTCAGTGTCTGATGCTATACTATTAGCTACCACAAACTGAATACGAGTTGACAGACAACTGTGCAACAGATTAAGCGAAAGGCCTCTAATTCCGTAGTGTGGCAGTTTATCAAATAGAATATTATGTTTCATAGAGTCAAAAGATTTCTTAAAATCAACGAAGATATCTATAGTGTAGGGTTGATTTCCTATATTGCCGATAAGTTTTTCTCGGATGTTAAGTAAAGCTGACTCAGTCGATTTACCTCTCTGAAATTTATATTGGTTTGCAGAGATTAGTTGGTATTTATGAAGACGATTAATTATTCGGGAATTTATTACTTTCTCTACTATTTTTGAAACAAGTGGGAGTATTGATATTGGCCTGTAACTGCTGATAGTATCAACAGCACCACCTTTGTGCAAAGCGGAAATTCCAGCAATTTTCATTTTTTCGGGAAAGATTCCAGTAGATAAGACGAAGTTGGTTATGTGGCAGACTACGTCCGGTATTAAATCTGAAACAGCTTTAATTCGCACCGCTTTTATTTCATCATAACCGCTGTGACAAGTGTTTTTAAGATCACTTATTAGTAGGGCTCCGTGTTTTCGGAGTTTATTTTTTGTGAAATTCGGAGGGTGTTTTTCGGAGTTTATTTTTTAGCAAAATTTCGGTGTTTATCGGAGTTTATTTTTTGTAAATCCCCGATTCTCCGAAATCGGGAGATTAATTATGCAGTGTTTCCTATTAAAAATAATAAATAGCAACCGGATGCAGACGTATGCCAGATTAAAAATAAAACACGCTTGTATCAATTAGGATTTCTTCAGTTGAATTATGCTTTGGTGTCATTGGCAATACTAATTTGTCCCACGACAAAAGTCGCACACAAGTGTGGCTTCGATAAACGTCGATACCTTAAAATCAATAAACTGCCGGAGGTAGCCGCAAGGAAGCTCGTAATCATCCCATCAATCTATCCCGCGGCCGCGCGAGGTGGTTAAGGATATAATAGAGAAGTTTCAACTGCCCCTCTTCTCTACTTTACACAATCTCTATCGTCCATAGCTTTCACTGTTACCCCCAAAAACATACCCTCTCCTTTGTCTAAATCCCAAATCCCATGGCCCAAACTGGAAACCAAAAGAGTGGCTTTTGTCGTGACACGAATGGTACGATGACTTGTTTCCCTGAACCAACCTTGACGAGACAAGCCGTAAGACCCCCTTTTGACAACGATCCGAGGCTTGAAAGATAATTATGGTGTCATTTTCCCAGGACCATTGATCCTGCGCTGCTAAAACTGTAAAAAAAAAAAAAAAATTTTGCTGTTGGGGGGGGGGGGGGGGGGGGGGGGGGGGGGGTGGCATGGGCACATAACAATTCGGAGTTTATCGGATAAATCCGAATTGACAAAAATTTTACCGGCGGGTGTTTTTCGGAGTTTTTCGGATTTATCCGAAAACACGGAGCCCTACTTATTAGACACAATTTCTGCGGGGGTAGTAGGGTGAAGAAACATAGTATGCGTGAGGTTGTGCTTTATGTACTTTTCAAAATATTTAGTGGTCGTTTGATCGGAGGCTCCAAAGGTTAAAACATGTCTATTAAACTCGTTCGCAAGAGCCTTTCCGCTCAAAGTTTCATCGCCTATTTTTATTTTGGTTGGTACACTGTTCCGTGTACTCTGCAATAAGCCTTTGATTGTACGCCAAGTTTTCTGAGGATCATAGCAAATGTCTGCGAACTTCTCAGTATAGTAGCGAATGCGAGACTTCTCAACATCAGCACCTAAATTGTTTCTAACTTTTTTTAACTCTTGTAAAATAGATGTCTCTGCTTAATATAAATGCATGATGTATTTTGTTTCGTGCCTTAATTCTTTGCAATAGGTCTAATGTTATCGACGGCTTTCTTGCGTTTTTACTTTTTTATTATTACGACAGGGAATGCACTATCATAGAAGCTGAAAATTTTGTTCAAGAACAAATCGTACACATTATTGGGATTTACTATCTGTAATAATTCACTCCAGTCCACTGAAGCTACAAGTTGACGAAAGTGTTCAAATTTTTTTTCTCGGTAATGATTCGCGCGGAAGTGTTTGTATTCATTTGTCTTGCTGTATGAGACAAACTTTTGGGAGTAAAACAAGACAGTGATAAATGATCACTTATATCACTTGTGAGTACACCTGCCTCAGTATCGTTTTTATAACAGCTCGTTAAACATATGTCGATTAGTGTTTCACTAGAATCTGTAGTGTGAGTGGGTATATCAATTATATTTGAGGAACCGTTTGAGTGTATAATATCAATAAATTCATTAACTACATTAGATTTCTGCAAAATGTTAATATTAAAATCGCCCATAACTACGACAGGCATTTTAACGCCGAAAAGAATTCTACCCTGGCGATTCAAAATTTTCATTAATAATAGTGTACTCAGGGATGACCTCGTAAACAAAACTGGTCTTTATATAAAGGGCAACACCACCGCCTTTTTCATTTGTTTTATATACGGCTTCGCATTGGTATCCTTCGAATTGTACACATCATCGTTACTAGTAAACCACGTCTCACTAAGAGCCATTACATCAAATTCATGGTTTAAAGAGGCTAAAAGAAATACTGACGTCATCTTCTTTGTTTTTAGGCTACGTGTATTTAAGTGATAAAAGGAAAAGGAGGCAGGCTGCTTATGACTCACAGATCTGAAGCTACGAAAAGAACGAGCATCATGATAGCGACAGTGATTCATCAGGTCCACCATTCAGATGTGAATTCCATGAAAGGTACGAATAAAGATGGATGCCTAAATATTTCACTATATTTGAGTAAGGAATCGAACAACAACGACATCCTACACAGTGTGAAGTGTAGAGAAAGAAGGTAATATTTAAACCCGCAACGTTTAAAGGATTGCGAAAGGCGACCAGCTTTTTTTGGAGTCATTTATATCTACAAGATTGATTGCAAACCATTCCATAAGTTTTTGTGTGGATTCTTGAAGCGTTTGTACTGCTGTATGATCAGACAGATGGATCGTTAGTAGAAGAGCATATTGAAAGAGGGTACAGTTTGAAACCATGGTGGACATATCATTCACATATATTTAAAATAGAAGAGGAGACAGAACGTAACTTTGAAAAACACCCGCTTAAAAAAAAATCCTTGGCGCTCTATACACCGACGATTGAAAACACTTATGATAGATATTGCAGGAACTTTTGTGATATAAACAGGAATGGTTCCCGAAAACAAACGAAAGAAAACTTTTTTTTTATCAAAATCTAATAGCTTACAGTATCGAACCCCTTCGCTACGTTGAGGAAGCATGCACAACTAAACAGGTTGTGTTCAAAACATAAAATAAACCTAAGTTGCCAGAGAGTGTTTCGAGCAGGGCTTGTGTACCCCGTTCTGGAATGAAACCATATTGAGAAGAGGATATTATGTTATTTATATTATGATGCATGACTCGGCAATGTTTGTAGGCCGTTACGCAGGTCGAAAATAAATTCGGAAACTTTTTCAGAAGGAGGTCTATAAAAGCAAGTATATTTCAAAGACAGAAGTAAAGAAACGCAGTGTCATTGTCTCCGATAAGTTGAACAATAAGAATACCACGATTCCACCACCGCACTTCTTGTCTTGTGTGTAGAATATGCTTTTAAAACCAGGCAAGGAGAACTGGTTGACTAGGACACGAGGAGAGAAGCAGACAGGACGAGGCGCACTTTCAACTGAACTTTATTTTAGAAAAAACACAGAAACGCAAGCTATGTCCAATGTGCACGTGCGCATGGGTAAGGAAAAGGAAAAAAGAAAAAAGACAGAACGAAGCCTAGCACGTTTTCCTACGTGACTCGTTCATTTTGAAGGAACGTATACTCCCTATCAGATAGAGATAAAGATGGGGCGCTGACACATACATCGGTGCCGCGAGATCTTATGGTGAAGGCCTCCAAGATTTCGCGAGCGATTTTTGTTGCGCCGCTTCCAACAATTCCAACAACTCTTGCGGGAGAGTGTATGTTGGCCAGACGGGGAGGTGCATTAATGATAGAATCAGGGAGCACTCTGCGTCAACTAGGCAATCCCCGTCTGGCCACTTGGCAGTTCACTGTGACCGATGCGAGTGTGACCCAAAGTTTGACGAAACAAGAATTGTTGGAAGCGGCGCAACAAAAATCGCTCGCGAAATCTTGGAGGCCTTCACCATAAGATCTCGCGGCACCGATGTATGTGTCAGCGCCCCATCTTTATCTCTATCTGATAGGGAGTATACGTTCCTTCAAAATGAACGAGTCACGTAGGAAAACGTGCTAGGCTTCGTTCTGTCTTTTTTCTTTTTTCCTTTTTCTTACCCATGCGCACGTGCACATTGGACAAAGCTTGCGTTTCTGTGTTTTTTCTAAAATAAAGTTCAGTTGAAAGTGCGCCTCGTCCAGTCTGCTTCTCTCCTCGTGTCCTCGTTGTGTTGGCGCCTCACTTGTAACCGAGCAGCCTGAGCACCCTGTCGATCGAAGACATGGTGTGTGCCACTGGACCAGCTGGCTCTCTGACGATGGAAAAGACACGCCTTACGCCCAGCTGGATTCCTCTTCCTCTTGTTATAAGCAAGAGGGTCGGAGGGTAGGCATGGTGTAGATTGATCAACCTTCAATGATGTCGGAGTGAGGCGAAAAAAATCCACAGAAGGGACCCTCACCTCGGGCTCGCAAACAATCGCCGCTTAGGATAGCCCTCCTGGGGCAAATTAAGAATTGAGGGTTTTGGGCTTCATGATTAAATTCTCGGAGTGATGTAAACGAACATCTGGAACACGTGGCTTCTACTCTCCTCTAATAATACAATAGATTACAATACAATAAAACATTTATTATCGAGAACTATACTATTACTAATAATAATGATCATGATATATAATAATATAATAATAATAATAATATTAATAATAATAATATTAATAAAATGAATAATAATAATAATAATAATAATAATAATAATATAATAATAATAATACAACGGGGAGGTTATTAAAAATGAAAGGTACATAGTAAGCACGCTCTCGCTTACCGTATCTGGTATAACAATGAGGCGTCTCGAAACGATTTGAGCTGCGAAGCTCCCTACGTGCTACAAGTGGATGTTTTAAAATCATTACACCAGAAGTGGCGAAGCACGACACATTCTAAGAATAGTGAGCGGAAACTTGGCATTTGTAAAACTTCAAATATGTCAGTATCCACAGGAAAAGCAAGCTGATATCCAACACTTTTCAATAAGTTGAAATAATAATAATAATAATAATAATAATAATAATAATAATAATAATAATATAATAATAATGTCTCTTTATTGTGCCCATAAATGACCAGACGTCTGTAATGCGGCACTGGTATGCAAAAATTAAAAAAAAAATAACCATGCAGAATTCAGCATGCCGAAATATACAACCATGAATCATATGAAGAACAGAAATCCATTCGAGCAACTTATATACATAACTAAGAATAAAATAGCATATTATGCTATTGTCTTTTGAATTCAACATAGTTATTGAAAATATCTAAGTTTTTATTTCCAAGATTATTGACACATATCTGCATTCTAGATAAAGGCGATGACATTAGATTGTTCTGAGTGTAAAAATTAAAATCACTCTTATTAAAACGAGCAGGAACATTAAACTTGACTTTGCATAAAAGCTCGGAGTCTTTATCATTATAAATCACTCTGTGCAAAAATACTATATCACGTGTCAGCCTTCCGGCGGATAAAACTTGAAGACCTAATTTAGCGAAGAGAAGCTCAAAATTATAAAAATGGCTTCTGCCAAAATGTCTATCATAAGCTATGCGTACCAGGTGTCTTTAAACAAACTCTATTTTTGCTTCATCATGTGAACTAAGAGAATTCCACACCATCCAACTAAATTCTAATCTAGACCTGATAAGCGAGCAAAACAAGCGGAGCAAGCAAGCATGACGCACAAAATGTTGATTTATACCAGTTATCATTCCCAGCAATCTAACTGGGGTCAAACAATCTGGCTGACGTGGTAGCTGAAAGATAGTGAACTATCAAAATGCACGCCGAGATGGCGAATGACAGACAATCGTGAAATAATCTCACCGTCAATCGAATACAAATACGACACAGGTTAGCGTTTTCTACTGTATGACGAAACCTTAGCTTTTTTCAGGATTAATTACTAAAAAATTTGCCATACACCAATCAAGTATACACGACGCATCATTCTGAAGAAGCACACAGTCATCCCTCAAACGAATTCTCAAAAAAAGTTTGATATCGCCAGCAAATAACAACGGATTTGAATTAGCTATGCAAGTTTCAACGTCATTGATAAAAATCAGAAACAAAAGTGGCCCTAAATTGGAGCTCTGGGGTACTCCAGACGGGGAAAAAAAAGGATCAGAAAAATTGTCTGAAATACGAACGACGCAACAACGGTCAGTCAGATAGCTTTTGAACCACTTTACGACCACCGGAAAGAGTCCGTTCTGCAATAGCTTATGCAGGAGCAAGGCATGATTAACTTTGTCAAACGCCTGGGAGAGATCAAAATAGATAACGTCAACCTGACCACGACCATGAACGCAGGGCGCCGAATAATCTAGAAAGGTACATATATTCGTCTCGATTGAGCGTCCCTCACGAAAACCATGCTAAAAGGCGGTAATGCGTTGATTGAAATAAAAAGAAAAACGTGTGTGCACTAAAATTTCAAATACCTTTGCAAAAGCACATAGCAGGGACACAAGGCGATACATGTTTGCGGCAGAAGTATTCCCAGCCTTATGTACTGGAACAACAACCGAGTCCTTCCAAACAGATGGAAAAAACCCCGTACACAAGGAAATATGAAATATATGTTCTAAGACAGGTAAAACTACACTCGAACATCCCGTGACAATAAAATTCGGAATCGAATCTATGGCAGTTGATAATTTCGGCTTCAGTTTTTTTATGGCCTCCATTATTTCGCTTACAGTAACTCTGTTAATCATGAAGACGTCTGAGTAATGGTGATCATTCAAAAATGCACTATCTGTCGGAACATCCGAAGAAAAGCAATCTTTAAAGTGACTTGCGAATATGTTAGCAACGCCTTTAGGGTCAGACAGATGTCTTGAATCACTCTTTGAGCTGATACCCTGTCCACTGCGTCTCGTGTGTTCTTTGGCAAATTTCCAAAGTTTATCTGAATTGTGTAATAAACTATATTCTACTGTTCTCGGATAAATACGCTCGTCATGAATAAATAACTTTTTCACGAAAGAGCGATAGATGCTAAACCTAGCACACCACGTTTTTGCTCCATTTGTCTTGTATATTTTATGACAGTGGGCTTTTTTGTGGATATAGTGAATCAGATCTTTAGAATACTACGCAGGGTACTTTTTGGGCTGGGATGATCGCTGAGGAATAAAATGATCAATTCTATTTCTTACTGCTGCTGTGAATGATTTCGCCGCTGAATCAGCTGAAACGTCCTCTAAAATAGGCAACCAGTTATAATCTTCAAAATACTTATAAAGGCCA
Source organism: Ixodes persulcatus (assembly GCA_013358835.2). NCBI lineage: Eukaryota > Metazoa > Arthropoda > Arachnida > Ixodida > Ixodidae > Ixodes > Ixodes persulcatus. The sequence goes on from JABSTQ010010547.1 coordinate 105,681, forward strand.
AAATAGTCGCCTTCTTTAAAAGAGTAATACATGCGGCTTTCACTAGTTGCTGCTTTTAAAGGACCATGAAAAGTGACAGTAAGACGCGGGTGATAGACGCCGGCCTTTACAAGAGGAATTTCGGCCAACGTTATTCCGTGAATGGGAGCATTTGAAAGTAGGAGGTCTAAAACATTTCCAACACTGTTATCATAGTTGTTAAATTGGTACAGTCCATTAAAATATATGAAATTCAAAAGGAGCCGATTTGCTTATTGTTAGACTATTTTTCCTATTGATAACTCCTGCCGACCAATCAACACCTCGTAAGTTAAAATCGCCATAAATATGGATACAAAACTTTGAAAAATCGATCTCGTTTTCCATCATTTCGAAATGTTCAATAAAACTATGGCTATCTGATAAAGGAGGGAAATAATAATTTCCGATTAGGTAGCAAGGTCCATCAATCGAAAGTATTTCTACCCAAACGCATTCTGAATATAATTCTAGGCCACGTCTTCGATGTGAAGTAATTGAATTATCGATAGCAATTAAATAACCTCCCCCAAATATTTGCCCAGTTACTGCATAGTCTCTGTCACGACAAAAGATGTCAAAGGATGAGAGAAAATAGCTTGCATTAGACATTTCTTCATTAAGCCAGGTTTCGATCAGACAAATAACATCGAAATTGCAAGACACTACATTTGGCAAAAAGGCATTAGCCTTTGTTCGCAGACCACGAGCATTTTGGTAATAGGCACTGATTGTCTTCATTGTTCATCTAAGTATGGTCATTTTCATCTCTATGCGTACGACTGACGTCCAACTTTCCAAAAAAAGGGATGAAAAATACAACCATCAGGCCACACGTCGGGGTTGGTAGTGATCTCAAAAGAGCCCTGTTCAACCTCTACATGAAAAGAAGAGCACGTCGCATATCTTGTTTTCAGTCTAGAACAGGAGAAGGACTCACCCCGCAGTAGAGGTTCGATTAGCAAACGAACATCACAAGATTTTCAGTCCAGAGCTAGGCGCGACACGAAAAGCGCTTTACGAACTGGCGGCCTGGCACAACACCCACCGTTGAAGCCTTTCCAGTTCCAACAGATGGCTTGGTTTTGCGTCGTCTATTCACTTGTATGAAGCCATCATTCTCATCAGAAGGATTCAAGTGTTCACCTTGGCGTTCACCTGGGTGATGCTCTGAATCCCGCTTGTCCGCGGTGATCTTGCTGTCTTGGGCGTTTGCCGCCAACGGTACGCGTTGGCGGTAAATAATAATAATAATAGTACCTTTATTAGTACAGAGCGCGACACTGTTAGCGCGAACAAGCGATCGCCGGTTTTTCAAGCCTTTCTTTTTTAAACCAAGGGATGTCATCGAAGTTATTATTGCTACAGAAAGAGTTGATTTAGTTCTATAATGCAAGCGATAAAATTTCGTGTTCACTAATACTATTTAGAAGTAAAATGCGAAAATGCGCCGATGTCGTGTTCGCGCTAACAGTGTCGCGATGTGTACATTTTAAAGCAATGCATTCATTTGGGCCCGCCAGAGCCGGAGTGGTTTTTGGGAGAATACCCGGCAGTCGGCATTATAATAGAAACAACAACAGAAAAAATAGTCTTCCAAAAGTGTTACCTGTGTTAATAAAAAGTATACATGTATACAATACATTACACAATAATCTGTACACCTTCTATGTAAAGATACTGCTGTTTCGAAAAACCGATGTCTCAGGATTACTGATAATTGTTTCTAAATCACCACTTTCTTCCCAATTGTTTACCTGCTTTTGTAACGTAGGATTGGTTAAATCACGCGGGAGATTATTAAGGTGATAAGGCATATAGTAATTTTGTGTACGCTTTCCGTAATTGGTATGTATTCGTGGTAATGCATATTTATCGGTGTGTCTTAGAGGTTTTGTTTTTAGGATTTTTTTTTTTAAATCGCTATTAGAATAATAGTGTTTGGTTATAGTAACTCATATGAACAGTTTCTCGAGCGGCATTATGTTCACACATACGTGTTTTTGAAGCGGTTCTAACTTTTCATATTGTGATCCGTAAGCAATATTGTTAAGTATACTGAAAATGATTTTGTTAACAGTTTGATTTTTGCCACTCAACACGATCCATTTACTGTGAGTTCGTATCGGAACACTGATTCACCCAATGCCTGGCGAACCTTTTGGCGTTTTTTTTTTTTTTAATCCGCACCACTTCGAATTCGGTATATATATGTTGAAGTAAACCTCAATCGCTTTTAACATGCTCCACGTGTTTTCTCCAATTCACGTACTCGTCAAAATATAACATTAAATACTTAGCAGTAGCTTGATAATTCATTTTGACATATGTGTTCCATCCTGATTTTAAAACAGTGATTTATCTAGAAGTACATGTTTGTGCGGGTTTCTGATACACTTTAGTTTTACCAAAGATAACAAATATTGGATTACTTGAAAACCAGTTTATTATCGTATTGACATCATTTCGAAATAATGAAACGGCTCTTTCATAATCTTCATGGGGAAGTATAAGTGCGGTTCCGCAGATTGTTTTTGCTTTCCTCGATCACTGAAATAGATGCTGAATGACATAAGGGCCAATGGCGATCCCTGTTGAATTTCGAATTAATTTTTATTTTCGTACAAATCACTGCATTTAACTTGACTAATTGCGATCCGTCTGAGAAATAGTTAACAAAGCATTTTAAAAAAAGGTCCTCAAAATCCCATCGCTTCTATATTCCTTAGAATGTGTCAATGGACAATTGTGTCAAATGCCTTCCATAACTCCAGAAATAAAACTAAAGCAATCCTGTTATCATCTAATGCTTTATGCGCAATGTCGTGAAAATCCTCGAGCAGTTCAGTAGTACTTCTATCCTTTTTAAATTCATATTGTGATTTGCATACTAAAGCCAATTTGCGGCAAAAGAGTTCATTGTTTTTATTATATATTTTTTATCACATGAGCAATTACTAGCAGTATCGAAAGAGGTCTTTATTCCCCAAGTTCTTTGTTACTTACACCTTTGAAGTGCTGTCGTACAATCGAGGTTTTTAGTCCAGTTGGAATTTTTCCAGTGTCAAATATACCATTAAGAATGGCAAGCAGAACATATTTTATTATTTCAAACTTTGAAAAAGGTACCTTAGACGATTTCGATCGATGCTAGTCGGTTTTTTATTGACATTAAACTTATTACTTCACGCCTATTTTGCCTTGTCATGACAGAAGATGGTTCTGTCATGACAGAAAGATAAGCTGAATTAACGTTTTCCACCCGGTTTGGTGATGTCATGTGATCTTTTGGTACCATTTTATATCTTAGATTATTTACTTATTTTAGAAAGCTTTTACTAACTGTCTCGCACAATAAGGCGCAATCAGCTGATTCTCCGAAATGTTTTTTTTTTATTGTATCGTTCATTGTCACTTTTTTGCTCTGCTAATTAGCTGGTCCACCCAGTTCCACGTTTGTTTTGAATATCCCGATCGAATATCAAATTGGTTAGCACAGTAGTTTCTCTTTCCAACTTGACCTTGGCGGTAACTTCGTTCTCTATTGAACTACATTCAGTTTTGAGACGAGTATAGCCGATATTTTTTTACACTTAGTTCACAAATTTTCATTTATGTTACATAATTCGATATGTTTTGTTTTTTTTACGTAGTTCGTCGATTGTTTTGTTTTGGCTTTCTGTTTTTTTCAAGAGTTCATCGTACTCTCACGAACGAAGGTCAATATATTTCTCAATTCCGTCATGTGTTTTTTTTTTCTAGTTTGATCATGATGCCATCGTTCTTTTCTCTTTGCACATTCATTGGTCTTTTAATTTGCTCCATTCTGTGGAGTACAATGGTTATATTTTTATTATTTCTGTTATTCGAGTCACCAAGAACTCAGGGTTACACCCAGTTCACCCCTGAGATTCCGGAAATCCCAGGAATCCCCCGCTATCGTCCCAATATTCATGGAAAAAGGCACCAGAATGAGGTCTTTTGTGAGTTTTGCGCGTGATACAGTCCCAAGATTCAATGTCCCCAGGTGACATCTGATTTAGACATTCGTCACACCGGAACATTTGCCGACGTGATAGCGATGTTTACATTCACGACATGAAAGAGAAACACAGGTTTTCATAATTGATTTTAGGCAAGAAAGACATTCACTCTTGGAGGAGACCCGGGAGCAGTCTGAGATGCTGGTGCGGTCAGGAAAACAACGGGAAGCTGAGACTCGATGAAAAAGGAAATTGTGTTCGCGAGCTACCTGGAGCTGAGACTCGCTGTTAGAAGTACATTATGTCCCCGAGTTACGTTTGCACTGTGCTACGGTACGACGGCGTGCGTAGAAGTGCGCGGGATGGAATCATACGACAGAGGGGAAACCTAAGCATAGTTGGAAACCTCACTACCCCGGTTCAAGCGAGGACGGTGATGAAGAGATATGTGTTTATGTAGTTTGGTGTTAGTATGCTTTTAGGTTGTGGATTATACTAAGTTTCTTTTTTTTTATATTTTTACCGATTTTACGCTTCGATCGCGAGCTTGTGCTTGTTCAGTTTTGAATTTAATATTTTCATTTATTGTTTCTTATAGCCAGCCATTCGATTAAAATCTTGATTAAAAAGTTCCCTTGTGGTTAACTCTTACACTGTCGACGCCTCCCTCGTTCACATTCCCATAGGGCGTGGCCCTATCACCCGTAAAACAATCGAAAGGTTTTTTGTTTGTATCATGTATTGGCTGGTGGCCGAGAGATGGCGTGGCCAGGCGCTCACGCTTACCCGCGTTTTACAAGATCACGGGCCTGGGGCACTGTACGGGTGCACGGGCATTGGGATTCGAGGTGACATAAAAAGCAATATTCGAACACGACTCGGCGTCGTGCTTGGGCTCCGACCCTGATACGCTTGGGCTTCGCGCGGGATACATCACAGTTTGTTTAAAAAGAGTTGTGGGATTTGTCTTTGTCACGTTTTACACCTGCTTTGTGATACATTGACCCGCAATCTTGTGTCAGTAGCCCACTCCGGGAGCAGCGCGTATCGTTGCAACTCCCCTTCACCCTTGGGTGGCGCACTGGCTCCTGAATGCTGTTCGTTACGACTTGCAGCCATACAATAGAATCCATGCTTTTATCTGCAAGTCGCAAAGTTGCATGCGGAAGAGCTTCAAGACACCGATTTCCACCAAACACAAGAAGACACATTGCGACAAAAACACACCCTTCGGCCCACGGTAAGCTTATCATTTACCCCAGAGCTTCAAATTAAAAAGAACTGTGACGTATTTGGAGGGTAAATCTTTCTGGAATTCTGAGCTGTTCGCTCGGTATTGTGTCTTTCATAAATTCGATGTTTTTGGAATTAAATGTTTGGTGCCGGACAAGAAACTGTCGATATTCATCTGTTCAATAAATTCAGAAAAGGTGCATGAGATTCCTCTCTTTCCAAGGACATGGCTGTGACCCGAATATTTGTCGGAAGACTTGTACGCGTAACGTGTACAAGTCTGCCTTCAAGCATTCGGTAACGTGTAACACGGTAGGAAAAGAGTAAGAATTTACATTTAGAATTACTCGAGGCTACATTATAATACCTTAGTTACATTTACCTCACCGTAAAAGTACGTGACCGTTACACTAAAAGGCATTCCGTTCGTTTTGCGGCCTTACTTCTAACATTACTGTCCTAGTGTAAGAAACAACAGAAGAGGTATAAGGTTTCTATACTCCCGTGCCCTCGGTTCTGGAGAGGTTGACGTTTTCCCTGCACGTTGGCGAACAATAGAGCCTTTCATGTTTGGAGAGAGTCCGACCACTTTCCATTTGCCCGCGCACATTTGGCGGCTAGAGGCACGTGAATGAGCCTTTGGCGATAAAATACCTTAATTGTAGAGGTCGCTTAAATGTCCAGAAGACTCACAGTTCAAAGCGAATGGAAAGTATAATATTGTTCTTGTATGACTTTATTCATTAGTCAGCGAAAGAGTTTGCCAAAATACCGTGGTATCTTCAAAAACGAGAATTGAAGTTACATTACCAGCTGCTTTGCATGGCGTCAGAATGTTGAAGCAAATTCAGCTACTTTTCCGTACCTCGCACTTTTCTGCTGCGGTCTGATCCGATGACCGCTTCTTCCCAATAAAAGAAGCGTCTGCTTTTATATTCCCCATTGTGTTTACATGTCGTCGATACCCTCGTACAACTAGCTTTTAATTTTCGTAATTCCCTATAGATTAAATAAAGCGTAAAACATTTAAACTCCACGTTCTAGCGTCCGATGAATGCAGTTTAGATAAAAGAAAACTAAAGCGCGGTTTTGTATTTCAGGGAAAACACTTAAAACGCCTTCTAATGGCATCCAGAATAAGGAATATAAAAATTGTATTTTAGATGCATGCGCCAAGTAGCCACAACAGCACATTCAAAAAGCGCTGAAGCCCCTCCTTCCCGGCGTGTTCGGAGGGAGGAAAATGTCATGACGCATTATACAGAGATTTCAACATTTCCGCGCATTCCGGCAGCCTGACCCGAGCAATCAAAACGCTGCATGCGTTCCCTCTCAGGCGTCACGGGCAAGGCAATTGAAACATCTGGGCTTTACGACACACCCAGCGGTTGATCTTTTATTTTTTCTCGCGTCTATTGATAGTTTCGAGTTCAATGTGCTTGCGATATTCAGATTCACGGGAACAAATACGCTAGACTTTGCCTCTAACCCATTTTGGTTCAAACATTTTCAGCTTCCTTTTAAGAGAGGCCTTGAAATTTTTGTGTTGCCATTACAGGGTGAAGCGTGGCCAGACGACAATTGAAGAGTCTTTCAAAACAGCTGAAAGAAAAATATGAAAGGAGATACTTCGCTTTTGATGAACCCTCGTTGTAAACAACCCTCCAATAACGTTTTTTTTTGTACATTATTATAAAAAATCTCTGAAACCTATTCTGGCAATATTCAAGCGTGTGTGTGTGTGTGTGTGTGTGTGTTTGTGTGTGTGTGCGTGTGCGTGTGCGTGTGCGTGTGCGTGTGCGTGTGCGTGTGCGTGTGTGTGTGTGTGTGTGTGTGTGCGCGCGCGTGTCTGTGCGTGTGTGTGTTTTAATTAGGATAACTACAGTTTCTTCCATCGAGTTTTAGAAAGCAAAGTACCAAATAGCATTTTTCTTATTAGGATCCTGAAGATCTTGCCGGTGCTCAGGCTGTCCTAGAAACTTGAAAGCTGGAAAACCTTTAAGTTAAGAATTGTAAAAGGACCCTTTCTTATATATATATATAGACAAAGAGAGACTTGTATGGCTACTTAAACTGGCAGGTGTACTTAAGGATCGACGTAATTACAAAGGCGGGCATTATTACTAATATATGAGTTTAAAATATGTATTTAAAATACATTAATCAATTAATATTGCGTATTTCACTATATACTACGAACTGTATTTGTGGATATTTTATAAAAATTGAAAATGGATAATCAAGACAAGATTGCGAGTGAACACAATTTGTACCCACTTTGCTTTAAGAAAGCAAATTAGATGTCTGATGTTTAGACAGCGAGAGGTTGATCTGCCCTCGAGATATGGCGGCACTGGTTCTTACTAGAGATGCCGCAAACTTTTTCGTACCAGAGGTTCGAAGATCAAACCCAGGGGTTCCAAAGTTCCGCAACGTATCCAAATGTCAAACTTGTATATACAAAAAAATTCTAAGATTTTCGAACTTCCGAATCTTTGGCGCTGAGAAATTCGATTGTCTTCGAACTTACGACTTTTTCGCGCTATAAAATTTGACATTCTCGAACTTTCAAATTTACCACGCTAACCAATTCGAAGATTTTAAAATTTTCGAACTTCTTAGGTTCAAAAGTTCGACGAATTTAGAACTTCTGAACAAAAGTTCGACGAAGATCGAACCAAGTCCACCCCACAGGTTCAGGGCTACAAGTATAAATAACGCAAGATATCACCAATGTGTGAAGCGGTGAAAATGGCGCGTAGCTGATGGCGCCCCGAACGACTCGATTTTAAAGCGCCAAATTATCACTCTGGACTTCCCTTAATCGGCATGTTACCTTTGACAGCGATAACTGTAATTGGCTTTTTCCCCCACTGCGCTCCTCTGACCGTTGTTGTAGTTGGCTTTATTGCCGGCGTGTGAGAACTACAAGGGGCGCTTCTCTAGCTATCATCATCATCGCTTCTGACGTCACTGGTAGGACAGAGTGGGACAAAAAGCGGAGATCTTGGATACCTCGGCTCGTCAGCTCGCTTGATGCGCTGTTTGGATAACGCGCGGCCAAGCCTGTTTCACGCGTTTTGTTTATTTGGTGAAGTGATATTTGTAGTAGGACATTTTACCAAACCTTGAAACAGTGACACGCGTAGTCGTGCCAACAAACACTTTTGTCGCTGAGGTGTTGAAGCGCTGTCATGGTGCTGTGCTGTTCTCTACCCAAGTACAAAAGCTGGATGACGAAAATAGAATATCCTGCGCTTTATCCCACTGCAACATCTACCATAGGAAATAGAATGTATTTTTTGTTATGACTCGGACAAAATAAAACTAAGAGAGGAATGTCTCATTAAATTAAAAATAGGAAAGCGTAATTTGAGAACCTCTCGCTTCTGTAGTCAACACTTCAGTGAAAGCGAGTCTGTGCATTCTGCTAATTTCAATGTGTTCTGTGAGTGGTGGTCTCTTATTAGTTAGGAGTTGAATCCTTTTGGAATTTTTTAAAACAGAAAATAAACATTTCCTCAAAAGAACTGGCAGGAAGAAGCGGTGGCTGGCTTCCGGAGTTGTTTCAGTTAAATCCCTGGTAATTCACCCGATCGACGCGAAATGGGCGAGACCCTCACGCGATTGAAGTCTGAAATCTAGTAAGTCGGCGACACTTTAGCTCCCCAAAAATGAAGAATACATCTTCTATGAATTACTACCGTTTTTATGTTTACTTTTATCGTACCCAATTGTGCATAATGCGTGATGCGCTTGTCAACGAGCGATTTTAAATTAGTAAACAATTTTGAGTAAAATAAGATAGAACAAATTAATCAATCGCCCGAATTTGCCGAGCCATGGCCCACAATTAAAGAATTTATGAAAATTTCTACTTTTATTTCGAGCAGAAGTCGCGATCTAACAAACTTCTTTGACACGTATTCGATTTGAGAGGAGCTAAGCTTTCAGTTGCTAACGAGCTTTCGCTCGGATGCAGCTGTCGAGCCACACTTGGATAGAAGCGTCGGTATCCGCAAGTTCAATGTAGCCAAAACAAGTGTGCGGCGCTTCGCAACACAACTGTGCGCTAACAAAGTCGACTTAAAAACTTTAAAATGTTTTCGAACATTTTAAAGTTTTTACAATATAAAAATCAACTTCAAGGCGCTGCTATGTATTAGAAAGATCACTCACAGTCGCGTTATACGTGCTTCTTTAATAAACAACCGTTTTTAAACGGCATAAATGCGAACTAACAAAGCCACTCCGTGATTCGGCATAGCACGTGGTTTGCTCGCATCTTCGCAGCTGTGTCACAGGAGGGCGCCCGCGAGATAGCGCCACCAAAACATCTCGCCGCCAATAGGGCGTCCGTCGTGATTGTTGCCAAATCCTTCAAAAAAAAGAAAAAAAGAGCGCCCACCACCCGCGGGATCGAACCTGATTCCGCTGCGTGCAAAACAGAGGCTTTACCACTGAGCAATGCCACAGCTTCCCGTTTTGTTTGTCTTTAATACGGAGTTCTCGTGGACCGCGCTTCCCCCTTCGCTGAGCCCTCCGCAACGAAGAAGCCACTACTGCGCCTGCGCGCCCGTGGCCTTGGCTGTAGAGTTCCGGGTATCGTAACGGGTTGCGGAGAGCGTTGCGGAGAGCGTTGCGGGATGGCGAAAACCATCTACGAAAACTCCTTAATATCCGAGCTGCGACACAGCGTTAACAACCCACTTTATTCTTAGAGCTTTGCTGTATTGGATACCCCCAGCACGCACGCGCTTTCTGGAAAAGAAATAGAGCCGAAAACAAAATGCCGTCGTAGCACTCTCAATGCCAAGAGCTCGGGCCGGGAGACACGTTTGCAATGCTGCGGAACGAAAAAGAAACAAAAGCGTTGGAAGCAAAATGGTCAGATGTCTATTTTTGTTGCAACCGCTTTTGATCACGCATTCAACGGTGCGTGAATGCGACCACGATGCCCAACAACTTTGCCATGACAAGTCGCAGCTATCGCTTTGACTGTACCGTAAATTAACACAGGACTGCTTTGTTTTTGTTGTGTTTTTATTCCGCTTTCACACAAAGCATATCCCGTACGTTGCCCGGATGTAACCTGTGGACACACAGATCCCTGAACTGCAGGCTTGAAGCGCCTGCAGTTCAGCGAAGCGCCCAGCGAAGCGCCCAGCGAAGCGCCCAGCGAAGCGCCCAGCGAAGCGCCCAGCGAAGCGCCCAGCGAAGCGCCTGAACCGAGGCGCTTCGCTGGGGTGTACTTCATAGCCCCGATTTCTTTCGAGTCAGCGGCTGGTTGGGAAAAGGCGCGCCGATGCGCTGCAGCGAACGCTTGATCCGCGCTTACTTCGTTACCATTAGTAACCGGCTGCATTTTGGAGCGGTCCATATCTTCGTTAATCGAAGAAAAAATGTTTCAGGCAGACGAAATATGGTTATCCTGATGACAAGCGATCGTGACCTGATCAGCTGCATTTACGGGCGTCGGGGAGTTCCCTAATCTAGTCTGAATGCGTTCTTTTTTACCTTGAGTTGTGTTAGGATTGCTGGGCCTGTGTCCGGTGTTTTTTTTTTTTTTTTTTTCGTCCAACGGGTCAGCTTGCCGAAAATAAACGCACGGAGACTAAAAACGTTCGGGAATCCTAGATTATGCGCATGCGTTGTCCCGTACAGTACAATCAGTTGTCTTATTACATCATTGCATTCAGGCCACGTTTGATCGGATTGCTATTGGTTTGCAAAGATGTAGTATGTACGTTAACCTGACCAGCTCGGGGCTTTTCGACGAACCGTTCAACCAGTTCAACGCTTGTTTCATAAGTCACGACAAGTAACTAGTAAAACACGTAGTACCGTCAGCACAGCACTAAGAAGGAAGGAGTTCGTGGTATGAAACAATGGGCAATGTTTTCAGTAATATTTTTTCGCGAGTTTTTAGACAATTTTATGAAAACTTAGTCTGAAACTTCAGAATTCGATCTCCGTCTGTGAAATTTAAAGACTTGGAACTTAAAATCGAAACTTGTGACCTTTCCGATCTTTTACCTAAAAAAAAAAAAATCGTAATCTTCCTATTTTTCGAAACTTGAATCTTAAAGCAATTCGAAATGTTCGAAGCTTTCGAACGATTTGTCAAAATTCAAAAAAATCTTCAAACTCGAACTTTCCGAAACCCTGACATTTTCTAATTATTCGAATTCGAACCTCAGCGGGGTTCTAAAGATGCGTAATTTTCAAATTCGAAACTTAACGATGTTCAAAATTTTCAAAACCTTTCAAACTCAAACTTCGGGAGGTTCGATACATTCGTAGTTTCTTGCTGTCAATATAAGCAACTGGAAAGTGCACTGCGGCTGCTCACTCCGGATTTTGGAAGTTCGTTAGGCAGTAGTAATTACATGACCGCACGCCAGGACGATGTGCTTCCAAATCCAAGCTGGCAGGAGGTTTGTACCCCGGGTTCTGCGGTGAGAAATGTATTGCTGAATACAATCACGCAAAACGTTTCTCCGCAAAATACTGAAAACAAATTGGAGCCGCCAGAGAAGGGGTTTTACAGTAGTGCGTACCTGGCGCATATTCGATACATGTGAGAGATTCCACATCGCATAGTTGACAAAGTCACGCTTGCAGTCTTTCTTCAGCTTGAACCAAGCTGGACCTTGCTTCACTTTGTGCTGCTATCTCTTTCAGACGTTTTACTGCGGATGTTCGCATCCTCACATTTTTCCAGTAAATATCGTTCAGCTATGCAGCTACGCGATCAGAAATCAGCTTTTCCACGAAGAAACTGTAGACCAGCGTTAACGCCCTTCAACGTAACAAAGACAATACCTTTTTAGAGAGGCGGAATCCCTGGTATTTGTACAACTGTCACCCGAATATTAGTGGAAGCATATGCGCGTGTTTTTGTGCATTATTTACGTAACTTCTCTTGGCGCAAACGGGCTGGCAGTAGGGGCACTTCACGCAAATGCTCTTAACGAGTTTTCCTGTTCACCCACACACCGAGCGGCGCCGTGAACTATAAAGCGCAATTTACGCTATCATATCCTCTTAATTTCGGAGCCATCGCGGCCGCAGTTTCTTACAAATTCCACCCCAGCCTATTTTACTGTAGTAGCACTTCTGCAGCCGCACCCAGTTGGGTTTTGTCCAAGCAGAAAGCGGTCACCTAGTTCGAATTTTGCTCAGATAGTCCAATGCATACTCCCGCGCTACGGCTGAGAGAATGCAATATTATGTAGAGAGCGGAAAACGGTGTGATTCCGACCCGGTGATTGGGCCCACAAGGCCTGCCCAAAGAAAACAAATTCACTTCGAAAACAAAATCAAGTTTATTCCCAACCAATAGATTGTCCACGTAACGTAAAATATAAACGTTTAGAAGCGAATAGTGTACGCTTTGTATTGCCAGAAATATAAAATTAGATGTTAGAGAACCATATAACACGTTCACAACTAAAAATTGTTACTTTCATTTTAGCTAAGAAATGACGAGGACTCAGGACATTGTTCGCCCCATGCGCGAGAAGATTGAATCAGTTTTGTGGAAAAAAGGTTTTGATCAAAAACAAGTTTTTTTCGCAATATAACAGCGACCATAAAACAACTGTTTATTTTATTTATATTTGAGTCATAATCCAGGTTGCTAAAAATATAGCACTGATCGCAGATATTTTTAACCCCAGAAATAAACAGCCCAAAAGGCTGAGTTTACTAAAGAGGATAAACAAAAATCGGCTACAAAAGGCAAATGCTTCTCCCGCTAAATTTAAACGAATTAGAAATTGTGCGTATTGATCCGATATTAAAAAAAGAAAGTCCGGCTTTATACACATCAGGTCATAGTCGTTGCACTTACATGCTGACATGACGAGAGCGAACACAAAATTGCCGGTCCCTTAACCGCAAAGGAACTGCGGAGACAGCCGAGGCGCTGCACTCCGACGCTCGTAGTCTCCAGAAAGTTACACTGAAAACTAACCATTTTCCGATAAATGACGCGAATAATTTTTCTTCTCTTAGTTTCCAGAAGCTTCCCCGCAAAACGTCAGGGCTTCACGGGAGGATCTGACATCACGTGGCATTGAGATGCCATGTGACACAATAAAGTGACGTAAAACTCTGACGTCACATGACACTCTGACGAGAACCTACATTGAAAACAGAAACCTCGCCTTAAATAAATCAAAATAATCAGCTTCCCATTCTCTGGGACGGTAATTAAAAACGACAGTTGTGAAAAAATAGGAGTGCGAACTTGTGCTAACATCTGAAATGCAACTCTAATGGCAGACAAAGTATCTCCTAGTGATCCACATTGAAGTTCATGCAATGTTTCATATTCGCTAAAATACTAAATAGCCTTCCCAGGTCTGTTAAATCGTCAGAAGCTTCGACGTCGTGTGAGGGTTAAGCTTCTGAATGCGAACTTATGAGTCGCAAGCTTCATGGGTGTGTGGCGCAGATGAAAGACAATCTGATGACGACTCAAGGAGAGGGCCATTGTCGTAACAAACAGAGCTTGGGTCATAAATGACTTTGTATTAACTGATTAAAGTGGTGCCAGCATTTACTGCCGTAGCCAAAGATGTTTGAGCAGCCATATGGACACGGCCATGACTGTCTTGGTAGATATACACCTTTCCAAAAAACGCTTCTAGGCCGCCGCCATGTTGCTGATGATGATGCAGCTGATGCGACTTTCGCGCACCCTTTCAGCTAGAAATGTTCTGCCGCTCTCTTGGACTGTTAAAATCTGCTCAGCGCAATTCTCCACATATGTTATGCGGTTTCGCATTCGAAGATTTCCGGCACCTCTTGAAAGTTTTCACTTAATTTTAGCGTTATCTACCACTGTGAGAAATTGGACTGGTAAGTGCCTCTCATTCATGCGTTCCTGCTCGACACTTACGGGAAACGAAGGAAGAGAAGGACGTTGAACGGTCAACAACGCGATTGTGCAAACAATAACAACCCTCTGACCCCCCCCCCCCCCCCCCCCCCCCAGGGGGATAATCCACGCAGTCCTTCTCAGACGTCGGCAGAAATAGTTTTACGGTTTGGGGTAGTGAACGGGTCAGTCGCGTTCGTTTCTTTGCCTTGGTGTTGTGGTGTGAAAACTAAAGCTCTCCCCAAAACGTGCTCCAAAACGAAGTCCTCTTGAATACCGTCCGATCGTCAGGATGTGACCGTCGTCGACACTGAACTGTTATGGTATTTGATATCTTTCTCAAATAAATACTTTTCGGTTAAGGCTGCACTATGTGGTACGTGCAATATATTGTTCGAATGTTAACACTTGCTAAATTAAATGTCCGAGTCCTGTTCATCGGTGAACGCGCTATTTATGCGAGGGAAATATTGCTACGCGCGTCACCAAGCAAGCGCGTGCGTGGCCGAATGGTTACCATTGACTGTTGCGCGGAAAGTAGAGAATATTGTCGTCTGATCGAGCTCGAAATGTTCTACGCACCGAAAGTTCTACGCTGAATGTTCCAGAAACCCAGACGGGTACATAAGGAACTCCGCATGGCGGGCGGAGCCAGTCTCGAACCAGCGTTCCGTCCTGCTGTTTCGCCGGCATGAACGCCTGCAACGCTAGCCTTTATTTATTTTGTTTTGGGCACAAGCTCGCCCCATTAAACGTCTAGTTTGCTTCAGTTTCCATAGCCTCATCATTTGTCATTCGCGACAATATGCATGCCTTTCGGCTATCTTTTGCTGCAAATTATTTTCAACAGCTAAACCCCTTGTCGTTTTGGCACGCGGCTGAGCGGACGCCGCCGACAAAACGTATCGTAGAAAAAAAAACAAAAAACATTCCAGTAGCGTTTGTTCTGCTCCGCGCGTACACAAGAAAAATGTTTACAGTTTCGTTTTTGTTTGTTTCAAAAATGATAGAATACTTTCTCAATGTCCTCGGGAAAACACATATACAATGAAACGAAAAAAAAAAAAAAACAGCGAAAAGAACGAGAATATAGCCGATAGCCGTGTTAGAAAGTGCGCGTATCATAATCACAGTCGACTCGGATAGGGTTAACAGGGACGCCGGTGAGAGACTTCCCTTGAACCCAGTGATAAGGCTCGAATAAGGTTATCTTGTCCCTGGGGCCGAGTGTTTTTTGGAAAGGTGTATAGCTGTATTCGAATGACGATCAGTTTGTCACTGTTCTCCTGAAACAGTCTCGCATATGTTTAAAAAAAAAACATGGAAATCCCATTGTATTGAAACATGACATATTGCTATGTGAGGCAGTGTGTCGCATGCATAATTGGACAGCCGCAACTTCTCAATAAGTGAGGAAGCTGCAGTTCTTAGACGCGGTTGCAGAGGCGGAAGGACATTGAGCGGCCTTCCACCTCCAGACGCCGGTAGGAAATAAAACCTAATTTCTGCACTCACGTAAGAAGACAGCGACGTTTTTTTGCTGTTAGTCCACTCGTTTGCAGCATGCTGGCATTTATGTGGTGCTCCCAGGCATCATAGTCACTCATTCCCGAGAAGACGTCGTGTACCAACCTGTAGTGCTCGAGTGGTGTGGCAATCGCCAGCCTAACGCTGCCGCCACTCTAGACTTTTAGCAGGAAGTCGCCTATGCCCTAAAGGCTCATTTTACGACGCCATAGTATGCACCTGCATTCAACAGCTTGAGCACTTTACTCGTGTCCTCGTCGCTTCGTCTTCCTCCTGCCCAGCAGATGGTTCCCTTTCCTACCAGTCCACCATTGGCTGCAGCAGCAGACTACGGACTCGCTGTGGACAGTGGGCACATATGATTCCCTTCCACAAAATAACCATGTTAATTTACTTGCCTAGAAGACATGTCCAGCCCAGGACCGTACTGACTGAGCATGCTCCGAACCAGTACCACTGTCAGACAATAGCAAGCGAAGAATCCTAGCGCTTCCGAACGGTGCAACCGCGGACCGACATCTCGAATGCTCGTTGTTCATAGAAACCAAACTACGATTCAACACAGCGAGAGCGCGCTTGAGAGCTTACGACCGGACACATCACTCCCTCGGCAGACAAAAAAAAATAAATAAAACAGAAAAAGACATAGTGCCCTGTTTTAGATCATTGCAGTATTATATTTTTTGACTACTCTTATTTTATCATCCACGAAAGCATACAAATATTGTAATAAGAGTGTTTGTAATCTCAACGAACTGTCGCCTTTCATTCGTCATATGCCGTCCTGACTGACGTAATAATGCTCCTCCCATCATTGCAGATTGTCTCGGTGTGTTCGATCTTTGCTTTTTTGATAGGGAAATGGGCAGCGCATCGCTATATTTTATAGATTTCTAGGATGCTTAGAACCCGCAGAGTGAGTTATCGCCATATTTAGGCGATCTCAGGAACCTCCATGGGACACCTTTAACAACAGCCGATGTGATTAAAGACAAATTCGGAAATTGCGAATTTCATAGAGAGCTCTCTTTTTTTCAATATCTTAACAATCCTGCCTCCGCGCGCACATCAGTTACAGTTCCAATGCCTCGTGCACAACAAGTGTTGGACATGTGTTTCGGTACGTAAAAGCTTGAAGACGTAAACATACGTGCGACAACTATGATGCCCGGTAGCTATTTCATGTTGTTGATCGCCGAAAGCACAGTCACCGCGCCTTACGGTTTATGTCATCAAACCCGGCAAAAAAGTATTTTTGGAAACATGTAAGCAACATAAAATAATGTTTAAAACAACCGAGAGCGGGCTTAGGCCATGACGCATGGTTAACATATCCGACAGAGCGCTTAACTAACGTCGCGCAGTTTCCTCTAAGGAATTGTGGCAGAACACTTACCTGTTTTGTGCACCGCGTCAAATAGTAGTCCTTTTTTTTCTACATTCGGAAACATTTTTTTCTTTGTTCCCGTGGGAACATCCTACGGGAATTGCAGACTTTTCCGTTGAGGCTTGTGGACGCAAGAGCGGACTCGATTACCTTTCTCGTCTTCGGTGGATCATAGTTCATGCTTCTCTCAAATTTCCGTAGTAAAGGAGACGTCGAAGCTCCCGTGACGCGAAAATTGGCCAGATGCGAGGGATGCCGACTACCGAAGCGATAACAAGCAAGCGCCATGAGCTAACGATGAAATGAGGCAACGTTGCCAGAAGGAAACGAGCATGCGTCTGGAAAATGCGTACAACGTTAGTATCGAAAAGTGCGCATCAGCGTATCTCATATTTTTTGTTTCGTAAAGACATACCCTGAAACTAATTTTAAAAAGCAACTTCATCTTGAAGTGTGAAAAAAAAAAAAAAAATTAAGAGAAGAATTGGGACTTAGTCTCGCTTCCAGGCGGGGACCACGACTTGAATGGGACTTCATGAAGGAAGTTGGCGGGAGCGTCTATGGATCGCAAACGCCAGCTTGGACGTTTTCAAGTCAAACTTTGTGTTGAGGCAAGCTTAAGCAAGTCGAAGTTCGGCTTTAGATCAAGTCACATCTATGAATTCGGGGTAAGGACTTCAACGGCATGACAACAGCAAGGGGCGCAGGACTCCGATTGCAACGTCCAGAGTCATTGCGTAAGCGCCTTTCACAAATGTCATAAACAAAATTTCTGACAATTATTCTCCTACTCGCAAAGTTTCTAACGTTTTCTAGTCGTCTGCAACATTTTTGTAAGAACGTTTCACTAAAGTGATACAACTATTTTACAATGCGCATGTTTTCCCAACAAGTATATCGAAACCGCAATTGTGTACACGTTTACTGCGAACAAAATTAATTACACGTGTTGTCTTTATCTTTTGACTCGCCCCTCTGATAACTGAATTTCAAAGCGAAGATTTTGGGCCCTCTAATTAACTCGAAGTGTCTTCGCAAATCGCTTCAAAACCTCGATCGGTGCTTTTTAAGGGAGACCTGCTACCGTTCGGTAAGGCGACCCTAAAGCTCTTCCCAAAAGAGATTAGGATGTTTTGCGGGGAACCGAGAAACAGCTGCAAGCTATTAGGTCTGCGAGGGCGTTAAGTCTTAAAATGAACAGAATAAACAGTGTGCAAAACAACAAATAACAATCGCAAGAAAAAAAGGCTTTACCTAACTGTCGTGCGAGTAAAGAGGAAAAGAACTCAGTGTGTTTTACAAATCGAACTTTATTCGGTCGCTAACTTTGAAGCTAAACAATACTGGAGCGCCACGAAATTATGGGATTTAAATATTAGGGTGTTATCAACGTTGACGTAGACAGTCTTAAACTGATCCGGTTTTTACATGTAAATCTAGGGGAGATATTGTGAACACGATTGTGTTTGTAGAGAAGTTCGAGCAATGTTGACAAATAAATAATTTTAGTTTCTTCGTGAAATGCCAGACATTCGTCTTGTGCCACTAGCCGATATTGTGTACCGTTCCTTCACTGATATCATGCCCCACGTTATACTTTGTTGAACTTTAAGTTTAAACGCAGCCGACTCTACGAGCTCATCGAACCATTCAGGCAGCTTCAAAAGCGCGCCATAATGGTGTTCGTCATATTGATATGGGTGGTTGCAAAGCATCGTGCATCACTCTACTTGACTTAACTAGCGGGTATTGGCGAATGCCAGTTGAAGAACGATCTGAGAAGCTTACGTCCTTCGTAATAAACATGGAACAATACGCTTGGACGGTTATGCCCTATGGGTTAAAAAAAAACAAACTTGGAGACAACTTTTCGGCGAATGGTAATTGAGGTAATTCAATCATGTTGGAAATAGGGGGGCGCCTATACCGATGCCATCGGGGTGTCGTCATCGAGGTGGGAAGACCACATTTTACATATAAAGATCATTCGTGAGACCTTAAATCGTGTGGGTCTCACCCTAAATATGTACAAATATCTGTTTTCCGAGCAAGTGATCACGTATTTGGACCACCAGATCGGTTCTGGAACGGATTAACTTCACCCGGTTCGAGTCAAGGTGCTTCAACCCTTGGGAAGGCAAGATACGAAGAAGGAACTGAAGAGATATTAGGGTTAATGAAGTCCTATCGAAATTACGTTGCGAACTATGCTGGAGGGGTGTTGCCATTGACCGAGTGAACTCAAGGCAGGAGTCTGATTGTGCTACCGTGAAGGGAAAAGGAGGAACAATCGTTTCAAAAAGCAGGAAATATTGAAATATTCTACTGGAACTCCTTGTTATGAGAGCGTCAGATGACAACCAACTTTTTGCTCTGTCCACGGACGCTTCAGATGGAGCGATAGAGAAAAACTTCCGCGCGCATATCTGGCCAAGTGGGCAGCGCACCCGTGGCCTAATGATTATCGTACTTGTCTCCCACGTGAAGAGCCAGGGTTCAATTCGTGGGCGGGACGCGTCCTTTATTTATTTTTGCAATTTACTGTTCTGGTAAATTCGAGAACTCTATTGCATGTTCAAGGACAGAATGTTCTACGCGCCGAATCATCTACGCCGATTATTCCAGAAACCCACGTGTGTACAAAAGGCGCTCAGCGTGGCGAGCCGGAGTCAGTCTCGCCCCAGCGTACGATCCTGCTATTACGCCGCCATCGACGCCCACGACGCTCTGCTGTTTTCTTCTGTTCCCTTTCTGTTTTGGGCACAAGTTCGCCCTGTTAAACGTTTAGTTTCTTCAGTTATCATCGGCTCATCAATTGTCATTCGTGACATTTTGGTGAAGGTGCTGGGTATCGCAATCTATGCCCGTGAAGGGTACCCCTCCGAAAACATCCCGGCCAAGTGATGCGCTCGGCCCCGGAAGGCTACCCTTCACAGAAGACGCCGACTCCCGAGAAAGCCGCCGTACCAAAGTCCAACTCCCGGAATCCGGACCGCTGCCGCAGAAGCCGAAGAAGAAGATCCCGACGATGACCACCCCGCCCGTCGTCGTCCTGCCCGTCACTCCGCGGACGCCTACTCCCTTCCTCGGCGAGATCTGCGAGGACGTCGAAGACTGGATTAACCAGAACGAACGCGTGGCTCACAACAACGTGTGGAGTGACGAACAGCGCCTACAGAACCTCTATTTATCACTTGAGGGAACTGCAAGGTGCTGGTTCGAAAGCCACGAAGCTTCCCTGACTTCATGGGAGCTTTGCAAGACCTAGCTGACGCGTACGTCCGCCAATCAACACCGAAGAGAAAGTGCCGAAGAACTGCTGCAATCCAGGACCCAGGGACCCAATGAGAGCGTCACGAGTTTCGTGGAAGAGTCCTGCGCCTGATATCCCGCGCCGACCCTCAAGCCACTGAGGAAAAGAAGCTGCGTATTCTGATGCGCGGCATGAAAGACGACATCTTCTGTGGACTCGTGCACAACCCACCGACGTCCGTTCAAGGGTTTATCACGAATGCCACGAATATCGAGCGTGCTCTGCAAGACCGTGCCAGCCACTACCGGCATCAGCACGGTTTCGCAGTCTCCTTGCGACCTTGCCCACGACACCCCGGGCATTTGTGAACTTATTCGCGACATCGTCCGGGAAGAGCTTAAGAAGCTTCTGCCGACTGTTTAGTGCCCGGCCTCAATCTCCATTGCCGAGGTTGTTCGGGACGAGGTTCAGCGAGCGTTCCTGCCGGATTCTCCTGTCACCGTGGCCGCAGCCGATGATCCGACGCTGACCGACGCCGCAGCGGCCCGACGACCGCCGCCAGCATCTCAACATTACCCGGTGGCGCCACGACGAGACTCGCCAGCGCAGGCGTACCGCCGGCGGAACGAGGAAGGACATCAGCACGACCGCCGAGACCAACCGGCGCCAAGGAAAACCGACGTGTGGAGAACAGCGGATCGACGACCCATCTGCTATCACTGCGGTGAAGCCGACACACATTTACCGTCGATGCCCCTACCAATAACTGGGGCTGCGTGGGTGTCACCTGAACGACCCACGCCCAGGTACGGCGAACGCACTCGCGGCATCGAAGAGTACGTCCCGCGCCCTCCCTCCCCATTGCCGTCTCTCCGCCGTGAAGCCCGCTCCCCATCGCCACGACGCTCAGCGTTCCCAGCGCCACGACCCCGCCGAGAGAGCCTGTCTCCCTTGCGTCGCCGGGAAAATTAAGTGCGGCAACGCCTGGAGGTGACGTTGCCGAAAACGACCGAAGCAAACAGCCTCTAAGAACGCCGGTGTGCTCCCACTCTCCAGACGCCCCACATCGCACCAACGCCCCTGTAACGGTTTCCAACAACCTAAACGTTGTTATCGATGGCCTCGACGCATCGGCACTCGTTGACACCGCAGCAGACTACTCAGTCTTGAGTGCGAGGCTCTCCCTCCGCCTGAGAAAAGTGACAACGCCGTGAGATGGACCTCAAATACTAACCGCCGGAGGACATTTCATCACACCAGTCGGGAGATGCACCGCTTGCGTCGAGATCCACGGTGAGACGTGCCCTGTGAAATTCGTCGTTCTACAAGACTGTGCCAGAGACGTTATTCTCGGCATGGACTTTGTGTGTGAATACGGCGCCGTCATCGACCTTGGTCAAAACAGATTGACGCTGCGGTCGCCTGTTGCGCCTTCAGAGAAACCCCAAACAGCGTCAGCCGCCGTCCGAGTCGCTGCCGATCACGTGAACCTGCCGCCGCGATCAAGTGTTGTCGTACCCGTCGTAACCGATGCAGCTACCTGCGGCGAAGTTGTTCTGGAAGGCAACCTTCAATTTTTCTTGGGAAAAGGAATAGGCGTCGCAAGAGGAGTGGCTTAACTTCAGAATGGGCGCACCGTGATCCTCGTGACCAACTTCCGACAAGAATTGCAACACCTCACGAAAGGTGCCGCTGTGGGCCGCGTCAAGAAGCTTCGGAACTCCGGCGAAATCACCACAATTGGTGAAGAATCATCGCCACCTCAGCAAGACATTACGCCGTCAGCGCAGCTCGACCTTGACCCCAAGCTTCCAGGCCCCAAATGACGGCAGCTGAGTGACGTCTTCACCGAATACAGCGACTGCTTCGCGACGTCGTCGAAGGTGCGCCAAACCGCCGTTGCGAAGAATCGCATCGTTACCGAGGACGACGCGCTCCTTGCGCACCGATCGCTGTACAAAGCCTCCATAAAAGAACGGGAGGACATCCAAGAGCAAGTGCATGAAATGCTGAACGACGACATAATCCAGCCTTCAAGCAGTCCATGGGCCTCTCCAGTCGTGCTGGTTAAGAAGGACGGAACGCTTACGTTCTGCGTGGACTACCGGCAGCTGGACGCGGTAACGAAGAAAGACGTGTATCTACTCCCAGGAATCGACGACACGCTAGACCGGCTGTGCCACTCCCGATTTCTTTCCATCGATGGACCTGAAGAGCGGCTACTGGCAGATGGAAGTCGACGAACGGGACTGAGACAAGACAGCTTTCGTCACGCCGGATAGACTGTACGAGTTCAAGGTGATGCCCTTCAGCCTATGCACGGCGCCAGCAACTTTCCAGCGTGTCATGGACAAAGTACTGGCAGGGCTGAAGTGACAGAGCTGTCTCGTCTACCCTGACGACGTCGTAGTGTTTTCAAGTTACTTCGACGAGCACTTGCGACGACTCCAAGCCATTCAAACCGCCGGACTCACACTCAAGCCGTCAAAGTGCGGTTCGTGTATGGCGAACTAAACTTCCTAGGCCACGTGGTTAGTAAGAAGATGCAGACAGAAAGCTTTGTGAGGCGAGTCTATTGCACCGGTATTCTCCGCGTATTGCTTCTCGCCTTGCAGCCAATCAGGCTGCTTCAATAGAGCTTTATTCGGCACGAACGATGCTTGGAAGAGCGCCTGGTTCTAAATAAGATTGTGATTGCAGTGCCTTCTATTCAAAATTGCTTCGCTTCGTGTGAAACGCATAAACCAGAGTAAGGAGTAGCGTTCCATGCTAAATTGGAAGTGCGATTTTTCTGGTGACTCAGAACGCAATTTAAACGAACACTATTGTGTGAATTGGCCCTCTTGCGGTTGTCATTTGAGATTTTGTTTTGTTGCTTACATCGCTGTTGTTTTCCCGTGTGGCACAAAAAATGTAATTAAACCTTTCCAGCATGGTGTTAGAAATGTGTTACTTGATGCTCCGAGTGAAAGGAATGGATCTTGCTGCTCAGGTGGTATGAATGATAACACAAACATTAATGGTGTTTCCGCTTTCGAGTGTAATTTATTTCATAACAAGTCAGTCTTGTAACTGACCTTTAGTTTTAGTTTTCTGTATAATTTATTTGCAGAGATCGCGTCGACTGCAAACTGCCATCTGAATCGACATTGGGAGATAATTGCTGATCTTTGCTGTAAGCTTCTTCTGGCCTGATATAACTGTCAAGCTATGACAAAGGATTGAGACCATGTTTCATCCTATCCTGTTCCTGTCTAGTCTTAAACATCTTGTATGCAGTTGTGAATAAATCAGTGAAATTCTGCTGAGTTTATACAACGGTTTTTTGCATGCTCAAAAAGCGTACAAAAATGCCAGCGGCTCAATGTGGTGACTTAATAGGTAGCTACGCTCTAAGCGACAAAGTTCGCAGCTGCAACTAGCTGAAACACGGCAAAGTCCACTCTTGTGTAGAAAATTCTTAGTATGTCCTTTATTTAGACATTGAGAGGTGATGTCATTGCAAAATGATATATGACATGAGGGGTAGAACTGCTAACTTGGGGTCTTTAATAAGAACCACGAAGTAGTGATTATACGAGTGTAGCTAGAATGAAAATGCCGTCGTGAATGATATACGGCTGCTATCCACAGTGCCACAAACTTACCTGAAAGTCCCGTTGACAACGCCGACGGCGTGCTATGCCCGCAGTTATCGTACAGTTTACTATGTAAGAATCCAAAATGACGGCACGGACATGAATGAATTCGAGCGCCACGGCTCGGAGCATGGGTGTCTCGGTACTCTGGAAACCTATTCAGTGAGTCTGGCTGACCCAAGCCAGGAACAAGGACAACCTCTACTGGTCTAGTAGAGGTTGTCGTGTGCCTAGCTTGGATACGATCTTGGAAAATATCAACCGATCCGCAGTAATTTCTTGAGGTCAAGTGTGCAAGCTCGTTCTGGATTTCGCTGTTGGCACGCTTCAATACTGTTCTGTTGTGTAAGAGGAACACTTTAGCCATTTAGTGTATGGTACAACCTGGCAGTGTCGGGATGTCAAGAAAAGGCCTGGTTAACCGCGTGAATGCATGCAACTGCCAGTGAGTTTCGTGATATCTTGAAAAACAAAGTCAACCACGTCGAAACTTTGAACTGCACAGCTGACTGCTTCCATCGGTAAGTCTAATTAGAGCACTTTTGACGTGATAACGTTTTACCCGAAGGAGTGAGTGTGCGGGAACTTGTGCTAGGGAAATAGACCTCACTATGGGCAACACCATCTCGAATAAGTAAGGCATCAGAACGCCCTACTCTTCCTCTACAGAACGCCATCGGAGTCAGATAGCGCCAACTTGGCATTTCGAACCGAGCCCGATGCTGAGCGTCCATCGGCGCGTTGATTGGACAAGGGGCCCAGCCGAGCACTACACTCGCGTCCAACCTGTCTCTTCGCTAGATTTTACTGTGATGATGTCAAAACCATTGTGGCTATGATTATTCAAGGGGGTTTCGCTATAAGGCGGTTCCTCGTGACGCACTTCCGGCTTGGAATTCTAAAAACACTCTGACTTATAGATCGCGGTTACGTGCCATCGCACTGACAGCGTTTATCGTTAACATAAGCGTGTTCGGCTATGTACACTCAAGCAACCACTGAAAAGTTCATCTGCTACGATCTTCTATGTAATATAACTTTTAATTCAAATTCTTTTATTGGAAGTTGTCTTCCATCGCAGTTGCATACTGTGTATTCGATGCCAGAGGCGGTGTTAACCCCCCTCGGTCGGCGCCAGGGGGAAGAAGACGGGAGCGGAACGCGGCAGATCCCGAGGGGTGACTTCGATGGTTGCGAGAACAAGAACGACGAAGAAAGCAACATCAAGCAGAAAATAAAAGCAGACGTGTCTGATTTCTTTTTCTGCATCCAGACTCCCCAAACGCGTTTCTTCTTTTTTCCTCTGCGGTTGCAAACAGCTCACGTTACCGCCAACGTTTCTTTCCCTCGAAACACAATATACATCCGAGTGCGACTACAAAAATTAAAAAAGAAAAAACACACGAAAAACAGACTATCCTTGAGAAGAAAAAAAAGGTCAATGCAGCCTTGGTAACCAACGGATGGTCTCGGTACACCATAAATAGAGCTCGATTCTTTCCCCTTCTTCTTTTCTCAGTCATTTGTGATTTTTAAATCACCGTCTAGACACTTCAAATCTACTTGAAATAGAGGCAGCAGTGGGTTCCCGCTGGGCGCATCATCGAAAGGAACAGAGGCCACTAAATAAACAGAACATCCGAACCACAGGTTTGTTTGCACGTCCGAAGGCGTAGAAGCTTGGTCGTATCGGCGCCAGAATATTCGTTCAAAAGTCTTTCTCGTTTAAGAGAAAATAAACTTTCAACAAAACATCGGGCATTGATCCTTTCACAGGTTCACCTACGGAAACCTTTTTACGACTTTTACTTCTTTTAAATGATCACGTTTGGTCATCTTTCCAACACACCGGTGACACGAAAGGTTAGGCGTGTTCGTTTTGCCGCAGCGAGTAAACGTTGCCCGAGCGCTTGCCAACTTTATTTCATTTCATACAATGCTCGATTCCTCTGTCCTGCGAAATAAGCTAGAAAAGAACTAGGTACAGTGCTTACAGAAAATATGTTGTTACTTCTTTCAGTATATTGGAACGTCGCCAGCGATATGGAGCCATTGGGACGACCAACTGGCACCCCCAACCACCGCATATATCCCCCCTTCCCCCTTTCGTCCCCAAGTGGCCCGAATGCGTGGGACCTTTCCTTCTAGATTATTATATTAACGCAATGGTCGGCGCTCGGAGAGGCGGTCTTTCTTCGCAGAGCCGTGAAGTGCAAGCCGAACCTGGAGGTGGTGCGATTCCCGACGGTCGGCGCTCGGGGAGGAGCGAGGCCACATCGTCGCTGAAACGCTGCGATATGTTTCATGTTTCTCCTACCATCGTTCTATAATCATTCATATCTGTCCAGTGAGTTTCGTATCCGAAGATCAAATGTAACTTGAATTTCGATCTGCACTTGTTTTGATTGCGTGTGTGACTTCAGAGTTGCTTGTGTTGTGTCTTGACATTTGTTTCGTTCGGTGTCTTGTGTATTGATCAGTGATATAAGTTTACCTCATGTTTAAATATTTGTTTCGTTCGATCGATTCTGTGACTAACAAATATAAATGTTTTCTATCTCACGCTAGTGTTTCATCCCACTTAACGCCGTTACATAAAAATAAACCTGTTATATTTCATGCATGCGTTTTTGTTTTTTTTTCACTAGACTCGGCAGGTCGACTTTGTCGCACCTAAAACTGGCGGTCTTGTCGTAAACACAGCCTACACGTTCTGTCATTACTTTAATTGGGCAAAAATATTCGTAAATTTATACCCCTTAAAATGCTCAGTGGTAATCTTTTGCCAGTCTTTTTCGGTGCATTATATGCAGTTCCCGCAGAATGTTCTTCTGAATTGACATTTGTTCGTGGATTACATATTTTAGGAGCTTTCTGGATGATACCGTACACTGGATCTGCCCAGGATCCGTGGCGAGAAACGCACTAAGCACGTTTTTTTATGAATCCTTGCGAACACGCACGACGTTGATTTCAGCGTAGCAACAAAAAACAGTTTAGTATTTTTTTTTTTTTTTTATTGACCTCAGAAGCCGTGATGTTAGTGTCAGACAGGGTAGGTTCAAAGTTAGGCTCTGGTTTTGATGATGATGTATCTGTTGCTCTGGCAACTTTTAGTGGATGCCTGTGACCGCTCGTTCTCTGGCTGGAATCACCGGTAAACGGTTCTAAAATATTTTTAGACCTCACTCTTCACTGTTACCCGTCACACATGTGCTGGTTTTATAAACCTAAAGGCAACCAACACTTCCTAGCCTTTTTATCAGCCCATCCTAAGCTGATGAAAAGGGAAATCATCAACAATTGTTTTGAGAATAATCTACATTAATCCTGCTTTCACTTGGTCAATGATAGCTTTAAAAATCAAGTATGAAGACTCAATGGCACTGGCTATCCATCGCACCTCCTGTTAGCATCTTCATCGAGAGGGATGAAGGGGCTAACAGAAAAAAAAAAAAATATCACAGTACTACCGCACCTACACAGGTTTTCACATAATCTGAAGAAAGTGGGACGTCGAGTCGATATCATAGTGGCCTTCTCGGCTCCGGACAAAGTTTCTAGGATGCGCAAAAAAGTGTGTTTTGATGAAAGAGAAAAATGAGTGCACACCAAAAATCACCAAAACCAGTTTGCGACATGTGTTGTGGAGGTTTTTTTATTCTATCCCCCTGTCTTGCAGCCGCAGACGCATTATGTCTCGGTAAAATTAGTTCAAACTCGAGGGATAAAGAATGTAGAGACAGCGATAGAAAACTTTATCATGTCTCTGCGTTCATCCACCCTTCCCTTTGCGTTAATTTTATCATAAAGTACAACCCACCAGCCCACCAGGTGGCTTAGGTACGTACGGCAGACGGACGCTGTCTTAATGAGCGGTTAAGAGAGCACAGGTTTAATGTGTCAAAGGTAAAAGTACTTGTTGATGGGCTAGTTGGTGATGACTGTCTTGAACCATGGTTAAAATCGCAAAAAGAACTAACAGAATTGTGTGTTTGTCTTCTCTCTTGTGTTCGTCTTCTTAGCGCATTTAAAAATAGTTCAAAACAGTGAATGTGCCACAGGTCACAGGGCATCTTGGTGCGCACTGCCGCGACTATGAATGTGCTGCAGCCTTTGAAAGATGCACGGTCATCAGTAAACAAAAGGATAAGCTCACGCGTGAGATTATAGATGCGCGCTCTCGGACAAGCGGGGTCAGTATGTGTTAGTGCCCGTTGTTTTCCTTGTCGGAAAAGGAGTGCATGTTTCTTTGTAGATCGTAGAACAACAGTGCGCGCAGATGACTCTAAGAACACGTGTCTTCCTCTTACGAGTTGTTTGCTTTCTTGCCTTCTTCTTCCGGTAAATTTTGTATTTCTACTCGTTGCCACATCCATTGAAGCTCAGTTGTAAGTCAGCGTCATGTTTGTCCTTCGTCTTCTACTCTGTCCGTGTCACTGCGCTGCTTTTTACCCGTCAAAATGAACTACCAACTAGCTGATCGCTAAAAGTGGTAACGCTTAGGAAATAATTTGATTTTGTTTGCCATCACGCAATTTCCACTCGATATTTTGAAGACCACCTTGAAAAAAAATGTGCAGCCGTTCGAGAAAAAAAAAATGGGGGTGTAAGTGTACCTTTAACAATATGAAGCCGCAATACATGAACATATTAACTTGTTATAATTTCTGAAATAGAAATACGGAACCTTATTGCTCTACATTGTCCTGCTCTATCACAGAAATTGAAATATACGATACGAAGGTACCAAACGGGATTGTAGAATGCGATTTATTCAAGCTCAAACTAGGAATGGGACTGAACAAAATAATTTTGGTCTAGAAAACAGCTGTAAAATTATGCATTTGGCGCCTCGAGGCACACAAACCAAAGTAATTACGAGGTAATTTTTTTACTTCAAAAAAGTAATTCGTGGTTTTAATTATTTATTACTAGTTTTTCTAAATGTAGTCAACTACTTTTCGGCAATGTAATTCTAACTAATTTGATGAAATTCAAAAAGTAATTTACGCCGGTATGCTCTCTGGCTGCGATTGGCGGTACTTTCTCGTTTATAAATGAAAATCAAGACGTTCACCAACTGCTCCGCGCCTTACTGCAAGAGAGGCTATAAATTCGCGAGGCATGTGTTCAAAGCGCCATTATTTTCTGTTTTTTTTTTATTATTCAAGTTCCCTTAAAGGCCCTCGTTGAGGGCATTATGACACGAGAGCATAAAACAGTAACAACGACATATGCGAATACATGGGGTGCTGCGCAACAACGTGGCATCGCCACGAGCAACGGCAATACACAAATTAGTCTGGGTACGTGGAGAGCGTAATAAGGGGATAAAAACATTACGATACATGGCAACCAGTAAAGCACAAGACAAACAAATAGAACGGCACAGTGGGGATTTACACAAATGAGAACAAAGAGCATTCCGAAATGCGGTGGGATCCGTCTGGGTTACAATAAGTGAGGGGAGGTCGTTCCAGTCTACAATAGTACGAGGGAAGAAGGAGGAGTTATAATAGGTTGGTGCTGCCTGAGATGCGGGAAACGTGACACGGGTGATTTAGCCGCGATGAAGATCGCCTGGGGGGTAGGAGAAGAAGTTCTCGGAGCGCAGGGAGGTAGTAGTAAATTTTGTGAAAGAGACAGAGTCGCGCTATCTTACGGCGGACGTTTAGTAAAGGAAGGTTCAGTTTGCTCTTTAGGGCGGGTACACTAACTGAACAATCGTATTTCTTCAAAATAAATCTGGCAGCGCGGTTCTGGACTGCCTCGAGATGATTTAATAAGTATATTGGGTGAGGGCTCCAAATGGCCGCAGCATATTCCAATTCGGGTCGAATGTATGTCTCATAAGCCAATTTTCGCAGAATGGGGGAACCGATTTTAGGTTTCGTCTTATGTAACCGAGGCAGCGAGACGCCTCAGCGCATATAAGCTCGATGTGAGCGTTCCAGGTGAGATCGTGTGTTAGAGTCACACCGAAGTATTTATAGGACGGCACGTCTTCGACTAAGTTATTTTCTAATTTTTACAAGAACTGAGATCCTTGTCGTTTTCGTGGAAACTGGACTAAATTGCTTTCGATTTGTTTAGTGTCATTAACCACCTGGTGCACCACGACTCGATTTCGTCCAGGTCTCTTCGAAGTAGAAGATGGTCTTCAAAAGAAACTATCCTTCGATATAGGACGCAGTCGTCAACGAAAAGACGGATGTTAGAGGAAATTTTGCCTGGAATGTCATTAATAAAGATCAGAAAAAGTAGGGGACCAAGAACCGAGCCCTGGGGAACTCCCGAGGTAACCTCAGCGTGGGTGAATGAGGAACTATTAATTGTGGTGAATTGAGTGCGAGAGGAGAGGCAATTCCGGACCCAGGAGAGAATGAGAGGGTCAATTCCGAGGCATGCAAGTTTGGCAAGCGGGCGACAGTGTGCAACGCGGTCGAAAGCCTTCGAAAAGTCCAAAAATAGGGCATCCGTTTAGTGGTTGGATTTAAAATTAGTGTATAACTCGTGGGAGAATTCTACGAGGTGCGTCTCACAAGAAGTCCCTTACGAAAACCGAGTTGCTTGTTGTAAAATAAGTCATTACTCTCAAGATGAGATACAACGTTTGAGTAGATAATATGCTCGAGAAGTTTTGAGGCTACGCAGGTTAGAGATATAGGGCGGTAATTCGAAGCCGAAGAACGATCACCATTTTTAAAAGCCGGAACGACCTTACCCAGTTTCCAGTCGGATGGTAGGCATCCCTGCGATAAGGACTGTGAGAATATTAAGTAGAAGAACTCGCTAGATATTGCTTTGGTGTAGTGAAGAATTTTGGGGGTGATGTCGTGATGTCCTCCAGAGGATGTCAATTTCAAGTTGTCAAGGAGCTTCCCTATTCCAGCACATGAGATGTCCATAAATTCCATAGACTCGTACGATCGTGCTGGTAATATAGGAACGTCGGCGTCTTCTAATGTAAACACAGACGAAAAATAGCCGTTTGATACTGTGGCACAGTCCGTTTCATAAATTGCGGACCCATCCTCATCGGTTAGCTGGATAGAGGAGGAGCGATAGTTAGGGGATATTATCTTCTAGACTTTTTTAGTGTTGTCACGCAGGATACTAAGAAGATCCTCAGAAAAGAACTTATGTTTAGCCAGACGAAGGTTCCTAGTGTAGGTCTTAAGGCACTAAAAGTATGCATCCCAGGCATCGTCGCAGTCTAGGCGCCTTGCTCTTCTAAACAATCGTTTTTTTTTATTGTTGAGGGACCTTAATGCTTTGTTGTACCATGGGTTGCAATCATCGCTCCGTATATGGACAGAGGGTACAAACAGGTCAACGAGATTATTTACCTTGTTTTTAAAAAGTAACCAGTTCTGTTCCATGGTCCTAGAGTAAAAACTGTAAAAAGTGAAAAGATCCTAATCTATTTTGTAATTGATGGCTTTTTGACGGAGGCATTTAACTTCAGCCTCAATTGGTGGTGTGTGAACTCCAAATTGAAAAAAATTGCAACGTAAGGCATTGGAGCAATAAAGAGGTTATCGAAATCCCAAAAGGTCGTTCGTGCTTTACCAAGGATGTTGTCTCCTCCATGCTGCTAAACGCCCATGCATACCTCTGAATGAGGCTTCCCACTCAAAAGAAGAGTCGAAATTCTACAGGTTATAGCCCGTCTAAATACTATACAGGGCAGTCACCACAAAGGAATGCGTGTGTTTGTAATCGGCAAAGGGAAAAATCAGCGCATAAAAAGACAGGACGAGAACACAAAAGACAAACACGGCGCTGCTTGTTTTTTGTGTTCTGGTCCTGTGTCTTTTGTTGCGCTTTTTTCTCCTGTTAACAATATGCACCAACTAGCCCAAATGCAAACTCTCTTAGGATTCGTAATATAAATACTCTTCGTCAAAAGCAGATCTACTCTTGAAAAAAATGCCGCACCTTCTAGCAGAAAGGCATATGGAACACATTGGACGTAATGTTAAAACAGTACACCTGTAAAAATAAGGTGTGGGCTCTGCACGCAGTCAGAATCTGAAGCGAGTGTCGCGTTTTCAGTCAGTTCAAGACATAATTGACAAGAGCATTACAGTCAACAAAGTCGTGGTCTTCGAATTGTGATGCTCTGCTATGCACGCCACTTTTGTTTTGTTCAAATAACTGTTGTGCATTGCACACCTGTCCGGAGGCTAAGTCTATTCTCAGAATAGCGGATAAGTTCGCCCCTTGCATAGATATTGAAGCTGGTCAACGGCACGAGGTGCTTATCGCCAAGTTGGTGCACAAAACCCACGGAAGTAGCCAATTCAAATCGAAATGTTCTGGCCGTCGCTCAATCATAAAATCTTCAAATAAACAAATTTGGCCTAATGTTAAAAGCATTGAACAGAAATGCCGCTGTCATGGTTCGTCGTGGAAAGCACACCACAGTGCGTGCGCAAAGATGTAAAGATAGTTTTGATTTTCAATTTCACTTTCACTTCAATATGAATTTTCAAAGTTTTGTACATTTACTGCAATTATAAATTACGTTCTTGAGTAAAATATGAAATGTCAGCCTTATGAGGGCGATTTCTAACACTGCGGGACCGCAGTGCTTTTTCAACTCACCTGCAAAGAGCGAGCTGAACCGTTTCGCGTTGTAACATCGCGCGCCGTTATGAACAAGTGGCAGGAATTGGAATTTTTTGGTCGGCGCGCCTTTTCCTATAGCCAACCTACCCAC
Organism: Ixodes persulcatus; assembly: GCA_013358835.2. NCBI lineage: Eukaryota > Metazoa > Arthropoda > Arachnida > Ixodida > Ixodidae > Ixodes > Ixodes persulcatus. Next base: position 138,335 of record JABSTQ010010547.1, read on the forward strand.
GCTTTAGATATGGCGTCACGAAGGTCAGAAGATACCTCTCTCGCTCTCTGGCCGAATTATATCATTCCGGGAGGTTAAAAAGCATTTCCAAGATTTTATTCGAGGTTCACTGACAACCTCAAGCTCCAAGATGGCTGATGTATCCAATGGCTTATTAAATGGCTCAGACTCTCGCTTGTAACCTCTACTCCACTCGGTCTTGCCTGAACGCACACTTGTGGAAACGAGTTACTTACCTGTTGTATTTGAAGGAGAAACAGCGGCGCTCGGAAACGCACCTTCCCCGCAGTAGCTTCGAACGAGGGGAACAGCAGCACTGCCAGGAGGAGCCCCAACGCGCCAAGCGTCCGAAGAACGTCGCGCCACCGACTCCGTCTCCGAGTTTCTCCACGCGCGAGCGACTCTGGCCTCCCGGCAGAGCAGGGAAGGTTTCTTCCACGAAGCCCAGGAAGGACCGACTGCACGCCACACGGAAATTGGCGACCGACGGGCAAAGTCGCTATCGACCGATCTCGCCGAGGACGACCTACCGATGAGGCAAGTCGACGAGGAAAGCTCTTCTGTTCTACCACACGTCACAACGACAGGCGGCACATGCAACCCACCAACGACTAGTTGACACATATTCCTTTGCCTGTCATTGTGTGTGTTCTGCTCTCTAACCGCCGGAAACACCGGCCCTCTGACTTCATTATTTGGGTTGCCTGCGAGCGTTACTCCGCGTGGAGTATTTTCCGCTCTAAAAGATGCACCTTTGTACAATACCTTTCTAAAAGGCTGTTTTCGGAAAACGTTGGTATACGCCTTTGTATAAGCAGCACCTATGCCTATGTACGGTCGACACGGAAAAACTTTATTGAAAAATCCTCATATCTGTGATATAATCGAACAAAATCCCCAAGGCCAATTTTCCGCAGTTCAGGACCATACTTATAAAAACAAAAGTCGCACCATCATCAAAAAAGCAAATTTAATAAAATAAGTTATAGACCGGAAACTCTACTATATAACTTTCCACACCAACCGTGGCATAATTTTGACAATGTTGTAAATGACTATGTCTCTTAGATATAGCGAAAATTATACATCTCAAAAATTAAACGAAACCTTCAGTTTTCTTATACACAGATCGGAAGCGCTCGAGGTCTACCAGGTGGATAGTTAAGCAGTTACAAGAGAGCACAGCGTACTGGGTCACAGTCAAAGGCAAATGTGGGAAACAGCCTTGAGTGCAATCGACATCGCTGTCACCCCTTGTGATGACTCATCCTTGAGAGATATCATGTCAAGCCGTGCAGAAAAAAATCGTCTTAAAAACTTATATATATATATACGGAAGAAAACGCTCTTGAGATGGTTGTTGGAGTTTTTAAAACATATTGTTGGTAAAGTTGGTCGACGTTTCGGCCTGAGCCAGGCCTTCTTCGAGACTGAAGGAACGGAGTGCCGTCAAGCGGAAGGCGCATCACGTTTACAGAGCTGGATTGACCGAGACGGTCAGCAACGCACGCAGGCAAAAAAAAAAAAAAAAAAACTGTTGTAACTCCGTACGCCCGGCCGCAGCAGACGCCGCCAATCATCGGAGCCAACCAAAGGCTGCGTCAGATTTCACGACCGCAGGAACGGAGCGCCGTCATGCGCGAAAGGCGCATCACGTTCACAGGGTTGAATCGGCCCAGATGGCCAACAACGCACGCCGCGGAAACACGTAAAACCAGAAAAAGGAATTGCAATAAGCGCACACTATAAATCAACGCCAACACACAAGAAAAAAAAAAAAAAAACCTAACAGTGTTAATTACAGTCCCAGAACATTCAAAAAGGACCAACAGGTGGAAAGTGCCTGTTGAAGGTCATGACCCGTTGACTCATCGACAGGTAATACAGAAAGGTACACGAAAAAATTCAAGGGTTGTACACTCTAAGGAAAAAAGGGAGCGTGGCTTGCTCCCTCAAGGGAGCAAATACGCTGACACAACCATTGCTCCCCTAGGGGAGCAACTGTAACGGGAGCAACCTTTGCTCCCCTACCGTTAGTCCCCCAAAGTTGAACCCCCAGGACTAACTTTTGCACCCTTGCATTTAGGCCACTGGGACTAAATGTTGCGCCCTTGCCTCATTTATTACTAAATTGCGCCCTTACGCAGCTAGGTGGCGCTAGTCAACGTCAAATTCAAAATTGGTAAAAAAATATGTTATCGCTGGTTAAGATCTTTTCCACACTCATCACATTCACATATGCACAATGCTTATATAACATTTGCACACGTATTCTTGCACACGAAATATACATTTTAGCATAGACAAGGAATTACAACACAGATGACACACGCACAACACACACAAAATGACACACTAATTCAATTGTATTTCGTTATTGCCACACGCTAATTCAATAGCCTACCGCAAAAGCTACCCATGCGCCTTTTATACTGATCAAATGAAGGGAGTCGTTTTGTCAGTGACCATCTCAACCGTGAGCGATGTTACAAATATGGTGCTGCTTTCACACCAATATTGTTCTCCAATATTGTTGCTAAACTTTCCAAGGAGTGTATCTCTTACTAAGAAGTAACGGTACACACAGTAATTATTTCTGACAGTCTATAAAACAGCGTCCCAATAGGCTCCCAGCATCCATGTTCTTGCTTCCCCTCATAGACTGCCCCACTCTGCGCATGCGCGTCTCCGTGGCAACCGCATCGTCTCTTGCAAAAAAAAACAACAGAAAAACAACAACACAGGTTTTAGAGAATACAAAAAGAAAAGAAAACAGAATTAACCTTTTTTGTCCTTGGAAAGGTTTTTAAAACGTTCTACGCGGCTATTTTCATCCCAGTTAAGCCAAAAAACAAAATATAAACGCTTTCAAAGCACCTTTCGAAGCATGCAGAGGGGAAGGACGCCAGGACAACGGTCAAAAGCCGCATGGGCAGTGCATCAACAATGGCGGCGCTCGAGTCAGCGCTGGCTTCACGACGTGCTGGAACGGCTGGAACAGAGGCTACGATCGTTATAAATAGGGGTGTCGCGAACTTTTGTCGAACCGGATTTTTAGGTCGAACTTCCGGGGTTCGACTGGGTCGAACCGGTTCGACGAACCTTCGAACTTTTCGCCAGATTCGACCGGTTCGACTTTGTGGACGCTGTGGCCAGACCTCAATACAAGCATGTCTAGGTTTGGAGAATTTTTTTTTATGCAATGGGTTATTATATTTTATGAACAGTTGCAATTAGAAGAAATCCATTCTTATCACTGCAGAAGTTAATAACTTAATTTTTTGCACTGTATTAACTGAAAGAACCAATCAGCGCTGCCCTTGATTCATCCCTTAGCCATCGCCATTCAATCTGAAGCCAACTGGCCAGCCTGTCGCGCATGCGCACACGAGTCGAACCTCAATACAAGGTTCGCCGAACTTTTCACTAAAAGTTCGAAAAAGTCGAACCTGGTCGAACTTAAACCGCGGCCGGTTCGCGACACCCCTAGTTATAAAGTGGGCTCCAACCCTTAAACATGGCCCCTCTTGGAATTCTTGATGCTACGATTGTCTGTGGATACCTCCCCCTGCGTTCCGAAACAGTAAGTGCGTCGCTAACGCTGGCCATCGGCGATGCAGCAGACGCCGCCATCTTGTCCGCGCGTCTTTTGCTCCCGCACTGTTGCTCCCGCGCGCCTCTCGCTGCTTTTGCTCCCCGCGTCCAGTCCCGGTCGAGTGCAGTTAGTCCTCAGCATTTGCGCACGGTACGTAGCTCAAATCAGATGGTCTCTTCGGGGAGCAAATGGGAGTTCAGAGGACCAAATGCTGCCGTTAGTCCATTGAGACCATCTTTTTTCATAGAGTGTACTAATGGGGTTGAATTAGCTACAGTCACTCCGCTACAGGGCGATCAAGGTAGATTGCATGCATAGATGACATTATACCGGGTTCTTCATTAAAGGACCCATGAAACGATTTTCGGACTTCCGGCCAAATAAGATGGCGTTTGGGGATGCCCCTCAACTCATACAATGTATCCCGGGTCACGTGCGCATGACGCGCCGCGGGGTACGCGGCTTCCGGTCTTGTCCTCTCCTTAGCACTGTGGACGTTGCTACAGCGAGTGCAGTCTCTCCCCTCTCTTCCCAATAATAGTCTGCTAAGACCGGCCATTTTGACGGTGTGGAATGCACGTTGCAAAAGAACCCTGGAAGCTAGCCATCAGCACGCGCTCAGCAGTCGCGCACACAGCTATGGTCGCCAGTGAATAATTCCTATAGACGATTGCAAGCAGGGCATCTGGCCGCCGCCATATTTCTTCTCGTGCAGGCAAGTGCGTGCCATAGGAAGCTTGCCAAAGCTACGTTCACGCGCACGCTGCACATGCTTGCACGCATGGGGCACCAGTGAGGCGCCATGCTTGCAATTGTCTATACACTGTTTCACCTTGTGTTGTACCGCAGGAAAGGCTACAAGCGCGAGCTCCTTGCTCTATGGCACACCTCGGTGGTACAAGCTCTCGTGCATCAAGGGCAGCTGCCAACGCTATGAGCTCGCGCTTCTAGCCTTCGCTGCGGTACAACGTAAGGTGAAACGGAGCATAGTTGCAGGCAGGAAAACCAGGCGCACGAGAAAGAAAACGAACCACGCATCTGCCGAAACGTGGTTTTTATATCGCGTTGATCACACCCAGTGATCACACCGTTTGTCCGGTAGCAGCCAGCCAACGTTGCTAGGCAGCGGAGCAGCGGGTAGGGGATGCTTTGACTTACTCCGGATAGATGGCGCTGCGAAAACTTCGTGTACTGAACAAGAATATAAAACTTTCGATTCATTTGTTTATGTTGGAACGAAATCCTTTCTAAACGTTACCATTAAACTGAGAATATACTTGTTCAAAAGCGATCTCAATAACCGCACCTGCCGTGACGTCACACAGTTAGTTCCTATGGCCGCCGTACGTGAAGTCAAGTCAAGAAATAGTTCCTTTTTGTTTTTGCGGTTACGCAGCGCATTCGCGGCATTTCGAGAGAAGAGGTCGTGTTTTATGGTCCTTGTGCTATAGTAAACAAAAAAGGGTAATAAGGTGCACGTTCTCTCGATGTTAAAATCGTTTCATGGGCACTTTAATACTGGCCCGGATTGAATTAAGTTTGTAAATAGGACACGATTCTCTCTGCTCGCAACACGTTATCAGCTGCCCTTTCCGATAAAATATTATTAGAACAAACTCTATGTAAAACAGATCGTGGATGGCCTATAGCCTGTGGAATGTGTACGCTCACGCTAATACAGGAGGATCGTGTGTGTTCACCGCGTGAATGGAAGACATAATGCCGGGATGTTTATTGATCACGGCTTTGAACTTGTGAATAAGGTACGATTCTTTTTGTTCGCGACCTCGGTTGCTTTTGAAACCAGACTGTAGAAATGTGACTTGGAGCTTATCGAATGAGTGCTTTGGATCGCTAACATGTTTTGAAGCAGGAAATGTGGGGTTTGATTTTGCATGCGATCTGTGATTATTAAACCGCAATCGGAAAGGTGTCTCTGTCTGGCCCACGTACTGCGAGCCGCAAGTGCAACACTGTAAAAGGTATATTACATTACTGGTGTCGCAATTTAAGTTGCCATAAATTTTGTAGGTGAAGTTTGAGTTTGTACTTTGTATGGAGTTTCTCGGTGTTACGTGTGGGCAGACCCCACATCCCGACTTTCCGCATGGCCGACTCCCAGTGCTCTCAGTGGCGGTTATCTTGGACCTAACTAAGGAATCCTTAATGTTGCGCGAGCGTCTGTACACCACACGGGAGACGGTAGTGAAAACTTTTGCGAGGCGTTCACTTTGTTGTAAAATATTAAAATGTTTTTTTTTTTTTTGATATGGCGGTGACACTTGGAGACTTATTGCTGAAGGTCACCACGAGGCTGGCCTGTCGGCTTGTCTCCGCCTGGGGACCGCTGTCACCTAACAAGAGGGCGCGCGCCTTACTAATGGCGTCATTTATGATTTTTTCTGGGTATTTCTGTTCTTTTAGAACCTCGCGTAGTTGATTGGCGTTGGAGTCAAAATCATCGTTATTAGAACATACACGTTTAAACCTGTGAGCCTGGCTGTACGGAATACTGGTTCGGCAAGGTCGAGGATGACAACTGTCGAAGTGCAAATATCTCTGGCTGTCCGTGGGCTTTCGATACAGTTGAGTGACCAGAGTTGTGTCCTTAATAATTACTCTAACGTCTAAGAAATTAATGTTAGTTTTCGAGTAACTGTGTGTGAAGCGAATGGAAGGGTGTGCGGAGTTAAAATCTGCGATGAACTTGAGAAGCTCATTTTCTGCGTGTGACCAGATAAAAAATACATCAACAATATACCTTCTGTAGAACATCGGTTGGAGGGGGCAGGATGCGAGAAAAGTTGATTCTAGGTCGCCCATAAATATATTTGCAAAGTTCGGGGCCATTTTCGTGCCCATTGCGGTACCTCTAGTTTGAAGAAAAAAGTTGCCGTCGAATTCAAAACTATTTAACTCAAGAACCAGGCTCGAAAGGGCAGCCAGAACTTGGCCTTCCGGGAATTCGTCCCTCCTGTGGGCTTCATATGCCCTCAGAAGCGCCTCTATGCCGTCTTTATGGGGAATATTGGTGTACAGAGCAGTTACGTCCATTGTCACTAGAAAAGCATCCTTGGGTATTTTAAGTTTAGAAATTTCTTTGAGAAAGTGAGTCGTGTCCCAAATGTACAGAGCGCGACACTGTTAGTGCGAACAAGCGATCGCCGGTTTTTCCAGTTTTTCTCTTTGAAGCCAAGGGACGTCATCCAAGTTATTTTTGCTAGGTAAAGAGCTCATTTAGTTCTATAATGTAAGCGATAAAATTTCGTGCTCACTAATACTGTATAGAAGTAAAATCTAAAAATGCGCCGATGTCGTGTTCGCGCTAACAGTGTCGCGATGTGTACGACGGGAAGGTAGGTGGGATGTGTCTGATGAGGTTATCAACGAAACTAGAAATTGGCTCGGTGAGCGTTCCTGAGCCCGATATAATGGGGCGGCCGGGACTCCCTTCTTTGTGGATTTTAGGTAACATATAGAAGCGCCCAGGTACGGCGTGTTTAGCAGTTAGCGCCCGTAAAGTTTTGTCGGTAATTTCACCTTGTTTCTCTAGCTAGATAAGTCGCTGGTGTATAAGTTTGGCATGCTGACTAGTTGGGTCGTTGTTTAGATGACGGTAGAATTTGGCATTGTTTAGTTGTCTATAGCCTTCTTGTATATATATTATATTTATTATATTATATATATATATATATATATATATATATATATATATATATAAAACGAGGAAAAGGTATAAAAATGCTTCCGAGAAAGATAGAGGTACAGAGAAGGTTAGGTACAGCAGTTGAAGTATGACAAAATAAAGTGTTTATTTTATAATATGAGTGAGTAGGAAGAAATGAGAGGACGTAGTAGGTGAAGAAGTAAAACATTGAAAGTATATTAAAAAAAAATATGATAGACCCTAAAATTCAGAACAAAGAAATTAAACGCATGTAAAGGAATATATAAAAGAGTAAAACAAATTTACACGCCAAGGATAAGTGCAAAGGATTAGTGAAAAAAATTAAAAGGGGGCAGTTTTGGCAGTGGCACGGCCATCTTCGGGACTCGCGCGAGCGCGAAAGACGAGGCGCGTGGGCTACGCCCGGTGCTCGAGGAGCCGGAAATCGTTGGCCGGCTCCCGAGGATAAAGATGTGTTTTGATATCTGCCTTGTTGGTCCTTCTTGCGGGTGGGCGGTACTCTCCGCAACTTTCAAAACCTATAGAGGGCGCACTGGTTTCTATCCAAATGACCGTCATCTATATGATCCACTGATCTCGATGTCTATTTGCTGGATGGCGTCTGCCTGCTCCGCGAATGCGGCCACTGGCGGTCATCTTTTTGGTAGATTTATATTACCTCTACCCACACCATAGTAGCATGGTGGCGCAATCTACGGCCCATTAGATAGGATACAGCTGGTGCAGCCACTATCATTCATCCATGCAAGGCATCCATGGCAGACAGCCGTTGTGGCAGTTGTGGTGGCCTGCCATAAAAATAGGCGGGGGTGATATTTCGTGCTTTATTGAAATTGTTCTACAAAATATATTCTTGTCATAGGTTTTTATACCATGAATCACCACCAGCTCGTTTGTTTTTTTAACTATTGTTGCAATATTGTTCAAACCCGGCGTTAACGGCAGCCCGATCTTTGAGGACCCGGCGAAAGTTTCACGAACTCGCAGCACCGGGGAAAAGCAGCACAGCTCGCATCGAAAGCGGACTCGGGCGATGGCAGGGTGCACACACGCTTTTGCGTATCTCCGGCTCCTCTTATGTCTTATATCACTAGTCCGCCTTCGGCAAAGGGGCCCCGGTCAACGATAGGCCGTGAACATCTGCTGGCACGCCTATGGACAACAGCAGGCTCGTCAAGCGCATCAAGCCTCGCTTCGCACGACACTGACAACGCCCTGTCTGCACTCTCTTGGTCGAGCGGAGGACGCTCTGGGCCTCTGGCATTGACCAGTTTGATCGGAAAAAGAAATCAATTCACTTCGTTTAAATGCATTTTATTCAGAACGTCGCAGGTGAATGTATAGCACAACAAATATAGAAATCACTCAAGGGCACATCGATTGTGGAGAGACACTGGTGAATATACATATACGCTCGCAAGAATTCCCCGAATGATCGCGAGCACATTCACGGCGTCTCTTAATTCGTGTCCAAGCGTTCGGGAGCACAGGACTTCGCTACCAACGAAATCACACCACCACCTGTCAACAATGTCGAACCGCGGAGGGGCCCATTCCCATACGGCGTCTGCTTTCAATGCGAGCTGAACTACTTTCCCCCCGGTGCTGAGCTTTCGTAAAACATTTCGCCGGGTCCTCAAAGATGTGGCTACCGTTCATGCCGGGTTTCAAAAATCTCCTTCGTAGAACAACTTCAATCAAGCACGAAATATCACACATGGTACAGTGTACTAGACCCACGGCTATTTTTATGGCAGCCTGCCGCCACAACGCTGGCCGCCCAAAAAGATGGCCGACCATGGCCGCTGTAGCAGTGAATACGTGCAGCGTCGCCACCAAGAAAGAGAACGAATCAACTCCTTGGCGCGAGCTCAACGGCACGTGGATTAAACAGAACGTTTTCACCTAAGCTCGGGGTCGGTCGCACCATCTCTTCCGTCCTCAACATCGAACGCGCTACAAATTGGTGACCTGGACGTGATGATTGTCTCCGAGCACCTGCCACCCAGGGGAACGTTCTCCGCGGCCCGGGGCATGGCAACGACATGGCATTTCAGATGTTTATGCGGGAGGCACATCTACCACAGCCACCGCATCTGAAGCCTCCGCCACCACCTCTGCCCCGTCGCGTCTGCCGCCGGCATCTCTCAGCAACGCGCTGCGACCACCTCGCTCACCCCGCCGGCACGGCAATTCTACCTTCGTTGGCATTTCCACCACTGCCGCAGCCCCTGGTGTTGGCCCGGCAGTCGTGCCCATCTGTGTGGTGTGGTGCTGGCCTGGCACGGTCGCGTGCTGCCACAACATGTGGGGCGTGCCGCACCGCGTCACGTTGGGGCATGGCAAGTCACGGCGCACCAGTCTGTTCATAAGGCACGTCGATGACCGTCCAAGGGCTCTTCATCACTACTAGGTCAGGCATCTTCTCTCCACTCGGTGCGTCATCTTCGGGAATTACACTGCATCGGTCCCGCAGCTGGCCGCCATCTTCCCTGTAGCCCGAGTGGTGATGGGGCCCGCTAAACTTCGGACCCACAGCACTACCGGGTCGTTGTTTCCGCTGTCTCCACTTGACTTGAACTCAACCTTAAGCCGAACCTGTCCGGTCTTCGCACACTGTCTTCAACATCCACCGCTTTCTGCCGCGTCATGCCGCTCGCAGCACGCCAACAGCAACAGCGCCACTCCTGGAAGCTTCATCGCCTGCTGCTCACAGAATCGCTCCGTCCCCTGCAGCATGCTGCAGTCCTACAGGCGACGTCTCTAAGGGGGGAGCTATCTGTAGCAGGGAATACGTCCAGCGTCGCCACCAAGAAAAAGAACAAATCAAGTCCTTGGCGCGAGCTCAACGGCACGTGGATTAAACAGAACATTTTCACCTAAGCTCGGAGTCGGTCGCACCATCTCTTCCGTCCTCAACATCGAACGCGCTACAGCCGCATTCCTGTCCATAGGCTGAGCTGGTCAAACGCGATCCAGCAAACCAAGGACGTTTAAAAAGGGCAGGACCCGGCATGTCTTTGTCGTTGTTGTGTCGGATGAGGCTGTCCGATAACACAAACACAAAGTTTAATGTAGGGGTATTCTATAAACTGTTAAATTCTAATTATTCTAGTATAGAAACCCTCAACAAACTGGTTTCTATTACTTCCTATGAGTGTTTGCTGCTCGGTGATGCTTTTAACCTGCCTGACATGACATGGAGTGAGGAAGGTTGTGCCTGTAGAACAATGACTCGACTGAATGTAGATATGGAGTTTATGATTGACAGTTTGGGGCTCATCCAACCTGTCCTTGTACCTACACATGAATCGAACATACTTGACGTGTTTCTGTGTAATCATCTTGACATCGTTGAACGTTGAGTGCAAATAAAAAAATAATTTTGTACGAAAGGGGAAATTATGAGTGTATCAGCTCGGAGCTTTTGTAATACCTTCCTTTTCTTTGAATGTGTCCCTGAAGAGATTAGGTTCATCATGCGTGGGTGCTGTTTAGCAGAGAGTAATCCGGCTCTCTGCTTAAACTGCTCCAAATATTGACAAGTAAAAAAAAATCGAAAAATCATAGATAAGTAATGATGCGTCACGCTTAATAAAAAAAAAAACACGAAAACGTGGATACGTGCCGTACAGAGCTAATAAGTCAGAGGCCAACCTTGCTAAGCTTAAAGAATTAACAGTGAAGTATAAAGTAACCGCCAATTAATCAAAAAGAAATTACCTGCAGCGGCTCGAAGATGGAATGACATCCTACAATAAGCAGTTCTGGAAGCTTATGAAACGCTGCGGAAATGATCAGTTTGGGATACCTGGTGTATTGGTAAATAACGAGCTGATAACTCATGACCCTCAAAAAAGCCGGTGTATTTAACGAGTATGTTCAATCGGTGTTTTTTGCCAATCGGAAATACAACGCCCGCAACACTTATAGTCAACTACGATGATATTCCTCCTTTGGGGGTTGGCGTTGAGGGTCTCTTAAGGCTCTTAAAAAGCTTGGGCGAAACGAAAGCGATTGGTTCCTATCAGATATCGTCAAGAGTACTAAGGTGCTGTGCAGATTCGGGTTTCTCCATATCTGTTTATAATGTTTAATAAATAATCGCTTGGGGGGCCTTATTAGACGACTGCAAAGTAGGACCCAAGGAGGATGTAAAGAACTACAGACCAGTTTCTTTAACATCTATTTGTTGCAAGTTGCTTGAGCAAACCATACATGGCCAGAGGATGCAGCATCGAAGTCTTAACATTTCTTTTGTGGAATCTCAACACGGGTTTAGAAAGGGTTATTCGTGCACTACACAACTGACCGAGCTTTATCAAGAACTTGTTACGTCTATCGATAGGGGGGAACAGGTTGATTGCGTATCTCTTGACTACAAAAAAGCGCTTGACACTGTATCGCATACGTTTATACTTCAATAATTAGAACGTCTAAAAATAGTCCCTACCGTCCAAAAATGGATACAGTCTTAGTTGCCCTCGCGTCATTAATGTGTTGTTTTAAACGGTGAAACGTCCCACTTTGTTGCAATTACCTCTGGCGTAACACAAGGTTCAGGTTTAGAGCCATTATTGTTTCTAATGTTTAAAAAAAGGATATTCATACTAATGTGCATATCACAATGATATTCATATCCCAATTAAGATCGCTTGCCAATAATTGTGCCGTTTACAAGTGTATAAGAAATGAGGAGGGCTCTGGACAGCTGCAGGCTGATCTAGATAAAATTGAACACTGGTGCGGTGAGTGGGGAATGCAACTAAGCGTACAAAATGTGTTCATGTTAGTTTCCCTTCTAAGAAGAAAATTATGCAAACTAAGTACCTTCTGAACAATGGGTTGGTAGCAAATGAGAATACAGAAAAAATATCTTGGAATCAACTTGTCATCTGATTGCACGTGTAGTGGGCAGATGGATGATGTTATAGCGATGTCGAGTCGAGTACTTGGCTTTTTTCCCCGAAACCTCAAACACGCCATTCAAAAAGTAAAAGAACTGCACGACCTATGCGCGCCTAATCGTATAATATGCTTGCACTGCGTGGGACCCTGCTCAGAAGAATCGTGCTGATGGCCTAGAAAAAATACGAAGTAGCCTTGCTCGCTTTGTGCTGGGCAAGTAACACCGTTACGGAAGCGTTTGGGCTTCGGCGCAAGTGCTTCGTCGGAAAAAAATTGCGTGTGAAATTATTATAGTGCAATTATCAAAAAACAACTGCTATTATAGCTCATTTTACCTTTTATGTCGTCTTTACCTTTCTCACTGAAAAGATCATCAACACAAAATACGTGAGTACAGGACCAGGCCTGAGATGTGCAGAAATTTGTTTTTTGTCAGGACTGTCAAGGACTGGAATGCACCAAATAAAACTATAGTCTGTGCTAAGAAAAAAGAAATCAGTATTGTTTGCCCTCTGCAATAATGTCTTAACAGGCGCTGGAGGAGTTTCATGAATAAAGAACAAACAAAGCGGCCCAGAGGGACCAGTGACAACCAGCGCACATTGCGGGCGACATGAAGCATAATTTAGTTCAGCTTCCGGTCAAGGTAGTTTCGGTTTCGGTTCGGGCGCTTCTGATCCGGTACGCTTTTACTGTCAAGACCGGTTATAACAAAGTCGGTTATAACGGAATAGCGGCTACAGCGAAGCGATCACGATTTCCCATTCTCTTTTGCACTTCGTTATAACCGAAGTTCGTTATAACGAAATAGTGGATATAACGAAGTAATTTCCGATTCCCGTTGACTTCGTTGTAACCGGTCTCGGCAGTACTCCTTTTTCACCTCTCTTTCCTCCTTAGCTCGCTAAGCTCTCGGGGGCTCCTCGACACCCGCTGGTTTATTCTTATTTTTTTTTTTTTGTAATGTGTACGCAAGTCTGTTTTGGTTTTTATCTTAGAAACCGCGCAAAAAGTGTCAAACAAAGCTTCAACTTATTTCACAAAACAGAAATAGTGTTCCGTTGCATGTTGCAAGCCTGTGTTGTCTGTCTGTCTTAATTCCATGTCCCTCTTTCTTTATCTTAAAAAGAAAAACGAATTTCCTGTTTTTCTATTATAAAACATTCCAGTGAAACAATCGTCGCATTGACTCCTGGCTAATGGAGCATTCTAAGGTAAACAACAGTCAGTGCTTCAAAATGTTTTATTGGACCACATTCATATATACATGATTTACTTTAGAAACTCTCTGTTTTATAAGAAACAGATACTCTCAAAAATAAATAAATATGAAGGAGTTCGGCATATCATACATTCATAATAGATTGTTAGCGGAACCAAGTTAACAAACACATTCAACAGGGAACATGCTCAATGATCCATTCGCTTTCACGCCGACTCTGACACGGGAAGTGCAGAAATAAATAAGACATCACTTTCATTTTTAGTAATAAGAGCGTAATACGAGTGCGAAATACACGCCGAATAAAATAAATGATCAATTTCCGGCTAATATAAAACATACAAATTCGCATAGTCTGAAACTCACTGCGGGCGAGCCATTACCAAACAATGGTAACTCCATTTGGAATCTGACAAGCGTCATCGGCCCCAATCATTCCCCAAAAATGCATTTGTTCAAGAAAAAAAGCATGGCTAATGCAGCATCCATGGACAGTCACAATAGAAACAGATTCCCAAGGCAAGTCAACATAGCACAATATTTTAGCTCATCAAAATCAGGGTGTCGAACCCAACCCGAACTCGAACCGAAAACCGGATCTAAACCGTTTTTTTTTTTTGACCGAACCGGAACAAAACCGAAACCGAAATCGCACGCTTCATATTGAACCCGAACCGGAACGAAACCATAATCTGATGTGGCGGTTACCGGTTCAACGAAAACGGTTCAGGGCCAATTGTGTCAATAATTGGTCTAAATGGGAAAGGTTGCGGGCGTATATTTTTCTCATGTTGCCGGGACTAATCCTAACATACTGTGAGATATTTTTGCATTTCGTTTTTATTGCATACGTAATAAAAAATACATCACCGTCTGGACAGATCCAATTTCCCCTTGTTTCCTGGATTGATCCTGGCGGCGCGGTAGCGGCGGCGGCGATTTCAAAGCACCGCTTGGACGCTTGGCTACGAAATGTCCATGTGTCGGAGCGGATTGCGCCGCTGTAGGCACGGAGGCCTACCTGTCCGCGAATGTTTGACCTCAAGACGGACCATAGTTACAGTAGATGAGCGATTTAGCCAAAAGAGGACCGAGAGCGCACCAAGTGACCTTCCGCTTGAGTGCGGCGACACCATGAAGCAAGGAGGGACAAGTACCGCGCTGCATCGGCAGTATAATTTGTAGGGTCGCCTGCGGTCCATTTCAATGAAAAACAATATTTTCTTCAACGTGCTCGGAGCGTTACCTTACAAAAAAAAAAGGTTGTCAGAGGCAACGTTACTCGGCGCCGCGCCCTGGAAGGAAGCTAGGGGGAGGAGGAGAGGGGGGGGGGGGGAGAGAGAGAAGAAAATGTGTCCGTTTTTTTTTTGTAGGTTTGTCAGAGTAGCAAGGCCAGCATGTCGCCTGTTCAATCATTTTCTCATTTTTGTTTGAAGTCCTCTTTCACCGTCTTCAACTGAGCATTCGAGAAACGTCGTTCACTGTGGTGGCATTACCGGAACTTTGTTCGGTGGCTGACAGGTAACAAATGAATGACCCGGTCTGTGGGACTCGGACCGGGGCATTCATTTGTACCGGGTCTGAGTTCCTCAGACCGGGTGATTTGCATAGAGCGTTGTTTGCGATAAAAAGTCAAAGTGACTAGACAAAGCATCGCCACGAGATCTTTAGAGCAGTGTTTTTCCGCCGGAACCCGAAGCGCTGTCACGATGTAGTCACATTTCATTACACGTGCGTGTTCACGTACCCGGTCATTGACACATCGGCCGGTCTGGCGGATGTATACATTACTACCAGCTTAACGGGATTCTATAAACTACCCCGACTGTGCACTCGACGTCCCTGTTTCCGTGTTTTACGGCACATTTGTCTCCTCTTGTTTCCTTGTCAGCCACTCTGGGGCATAGCTGTGACACCCTACTGGGTGCCGAAAACAGCATGTATAAGAAAACACGTGTGTACAGAGCAAAACAAACCAAAACATATGAAGGGCAAGGAATCTACCTAGATACCTTTTTACTGTTTACAAATTCACAGCCAAGCACGTGCGTGTTCGTCGCTTTGGGAAGCGAGCAAAGCACGCGCTATACGCCCGAACACTAAAGATGGCACCGGCCAGATGCTCTTTTTGCAAAGGTCTATGGACTATGGACCCATCCCGAAAATACGCCCCCTTCTGGCAGATTTTGAAATGCTGCACAGCTGCGTGTGCAAAAGACACCATAAAAATGGTAAGCCGATCGTTTATTTATAGTTCACTTAAGAACAGAAATATACAAGTAATAAATAGCCTTGCCCATTAATGGTGTCTTTTGTGCACATCACTGTGCAGAGTTTTTTTTTATATCTGCCTGAAGAGGGAGTAGTATTGGGATGGGTGTATTGTAAGTATCTCGTGCTCAGAAAAGGCTGCAGGAATTGCTCGGTCAATATCCAAAGGTCGAGTTAGGAACCGGTTCGAACCGGTTCGCGCTAATTAAAACCGGTAACCGGGGTGATATTATGTGCGCTACCCTAAACCGGAACCGAACCGGAACAAAATGCAATGCTACTGAACCCGAACCCGAACTGAACCGAAATAATGAGTGGTTCGACACCCTGATCAAAATGCCAAACGGGCATTGGAACAGTACATAACCCATGTTCATGAAATGCCTCGCAACACATCCCTATGAAATTTGACGAACAAAAGCTATACACAAATGCACAGGGCTCTAAACAGGAGGGAGCAGCCTGGAGCAGTGCGTAGATAAATGAAGGTTCAACATAAATAATACGCATGCACAAGAGGGCTTGGTGTCGTCGAGATGTTGATGTCCTATACAGTCATATCTCATTAACATGGACACCTACATTCACCACAAAAATCGTCCCTGATGTGAGCCGTCCTTAATAAAGTATCAAAGTCAAGATCCCAAATCATAAACAACACGCGTTTCACAAAATCCCAGCATAGCGTATCCGAGCCTTTGACATGCAAACCATGTTCTTTTTATCACCTGCATTATGCAAACTGAAGGTGAAGGTACAAAATAATTTACGAAATGTTTTCTCAGATTTAGACATTGTTTGGTGTTGCATTGCTAGGCGAAATGCTAGGTTTTTCGCATTCACATGAATTTTCTACGTATTGCAGAGCGGAGCAACATTGCTAAACGAATAGTGCTCATGGGCACTGTGGGCACAGAGGAGCTGCGGCTATGCGGTCGCTTCAAAATCCCTTCTGCTTCATTCTGCAGATTTTGGAATTCCTTGGGACATGGCTACCCCCTCCTCGCCAGCCAGCCACCATCTCTGCACCGTCACCATACTTTGTATTAATGGCGGCTATCGCTGACGACATCGCGCCCTTGTTCGATGCCACAGTTGTGTCCCTCCCCTTCCCCAAGCCAGCATCATCTTCAACAACAACAACAGGATTCTCTGCGAATTTAAGCGCTTAGTCACCACAGAACGCTTTCAGTGGGCTCAGAGGAGTGGCGGTTATGCGGTCGGTTCAAAATCTCCTCTGCTTCATTCTGCAGGTTCGTAAATATTCATCCTTACACGTTAAACGATCTTGCAATGGCTTTGTGCTGCTCCTCCAGTGCCTGCTGGTTCTTTTTAGAGTTGCCTATGTGTGTGTTTACGTCTTTAAGTTACTTTTGTTATCTGGGGATGTTGAATCAAACCCCGGCCCCATCACCAACGCTGAAATTCTGGCTCCCATTAATGAACAGTCTACTAAGAACGAGGCACGTCATTCCGAGATGATAGACATGCTAAATCAAGTCAAAGATAACGAGCATCAACTAGAACTAAAAGTGTTAGACATCAATTTAAGACTTGCAGCAGTCGAATCACTTGTAGAATCACTAAATGTGTTAGAGTATGCTGCTGAACTTTCTAATGTTGTTAGTGATGCCGTCCGAGGCGAAACTACTGTTCTGAATTCAAGACTTAATGAGCTTGAACACAGGTCACATCGTGACAAGTTACTTTTCAACGGTATTGCTGACACCCTTTTCGAAAACTATTCGCAGTCAAAGACTCATATCCGCGACAATCTTTCTACGATATTAAGAGTAGATTTGCCTGGCGAGGCTATATCCCGTGCTCATAGATTAGGCTCATACACAAGTAATAACTGCCGGCCAATAATTGTTAAATTTTCTTCCTCTAAGTTCCAGGCGAATGTTTTTTTCTCAGCGTTTTAAGTTCAAGGGAACAGGAGTTTCATTCAGTGAGGATTTCTGTCCCGCTACACGGCAGTTACGTAAAAAGTTAATCGATTTCGGTAAAGCGACCGGTAAGAGGTTCTCGCTCAGACTAAACAGGCTGCACGTTAACCAAAAGTTGTATACTTCCTCCCCTGTAACAGAATGTGTTTGTGAAGTGACTCCTAGTTATGCTGGTAAAACTAACAACACCGCGTCTTTCCTGGGCACCAATAATCAGTTTCCGTGCCGCAACGGGGCACCGATAATGGAGTTTCCGCACCTGTCCGAAGCAATGATAATTCACACGCGCCATCCACATAACTATCTAAAGGCCCGGCGACTAACACCATCTCAATATTGTATTCTAACGTGCGAAGTGTGTGCAACAAACGCGATGCCTTGCCATTTCTTAGTGACACCTGTACAGCTGATATTGTTATTCTTTCCGAAACGTGGCTTTCTAGTAAAATTACTGTCAGTGAAATTTTTGAGCATGAAGATATGTACAAATTTTATCGTTTCAATTGGGACTCGCCCTCAGGTGGCGGTGTTCTTATCGGTGTACGTGATTCTATATTATCGAGCGTCTTACCACTTAACATATCTTTGGAGTTTGTGTGGGCCCGTGTACATGTCAGGAACAAGGATTTTATTTTTTTGCGCCTACTATCGACCCCACCACTTCGTTTAATACATTTTGCTCTGAGCTTCATGATGTTTTAAATAGACTGGTAGTACGGTTTCCTTCTTCGTCTTTGCTTCTACTGAGTGATTTTAACTTTCCCACAATTAACTGGAAAAGTGACATTCCCACAATAAATGATCACTCATCACAGGCTTTTTTGTTTCTAAGTCTTTGTATTGATTTTAAATTAAAGCAACTTGTACAAGAGCCTTCACGATGTTAATCTCATTCTTCCCAATGTATTAGACCTCATTCTCACTACAACCCCTGAGCTTGTGTCTCCCTTAACGTATTTACCAGGTTTAAGTGACCACTGGGGTATTCAGTTTGACCTATAGGCATCCGCCTCCTCGTGTAAATCATTTAAGATTATTCGCGACAACAAAAATGCCGATCCCGTTTCAATTAATAATGAATTAGAAGCGTTTCTAGCCAAGTACATCTCACGTTTTCATACGCGAATGGTTGAAGAAAATTGGTCTCTATTCAAACAAAAACTGAGTGACCTAATTAACCAGTACATCCCTCTGAAGCGCATCCGCTTTGATTCACAGGCACCTTGGTTTAGCGAACGCCTTAAACGTCTGCAAAATAAAAGAAACGGTTATTTCGACGCGCAAAAGTAACAAAATGTGCTGAGCGCTGACACGCTTACGAAGCTGCTGATACGGAGCATAAACAAGCTGTCGCACAATCAAAGCAGGAGTTTTATCGGTTTACACTTTTTTTTATTTTTTAAAAGATAACCCACGAACGTTTTGGAGCGCGGTCAGCGGTAATAGATCCAGTGCAGTTGAGCTTTGTGATGTGAATAATGTTCCTGTAAATCTAAACGAGTGTTGCAATGTCCTGAACGATGTGTTTGCATCTTATTTTTCCCACGCGACTCCTACTTGTTACCTAACTGTTTTTCGCGCTAATTTTAGTCCTGCGTTTTCTGTTCGTATTAATTCATTTGGTGTCGACTGTTTAATCCAGAAGCTTAACATTTCCGCGTGTGCTGAGATTGACGGCATTAATTCAAAGTTCCTGAAAAGCACCGCCACCTTATCATCTTTGATTTTTTCCGATATTTTTTCACTGTCTTTGCAGTGTTCACGATGCCCAACGATTTGAAGGTGGAGAAGGTGGTTCCTTTGCATAAATCAGGTACTGCTCACTCCCCATATAACTGCAGGCCATCATCATCGTATAGTGTGCCGTGTAAATTACTTGAACATATCATTTACTCTCACCTTGTTGCTTTTCTCGAGTCCATCTTTTTTTTTACTAATTGTCAGGATGGGTTCCGATGGTTCTTTTCTTGTGAAACACAGCTCGTAGCGTTTACTAATGACCTGTTACTTGCTATTGATGCTGGATAATAGTTGACTGCATTTTCTTAGAATTTCCTAAGGCTTTCGACTGTCTCTCGCACGACCTCCTTCTCTTGAAACTGAGTAAACTTAATATTGATCCTTACATCTTGGGCTGGATTAAATTTTTTTTTTTTATCTAACCACTCACAATATGTTTCTGTCAATGGGCATAATTCTTCTACTACTCCTGTAACGCCCGGGTACCACGGGAGTCTGCTCTGGGGCCTCTCTTGTTTCTAGTCTACATTGACGACCTCCCATCGCAAATTGTGTCCTCTATTGAATTGTTCGAGGATGATTGTGTACTGTATCACGTAATAACTAATGCCCAAGATTGTGCTATACTGCAGTCCGATCTCGACGTAGTTTCCTTCCTGGTGCGCTGAACCGCTAATGAAGCTTAACGTTGCTAAATGCAAAAGCATGCGTGTTTCCAGTCTTTCTAAAAACATTGGCCCTTCCATATACATCTTTTATAATATAGCATTATATGCTGTTCCTTCATAAAAGTATCTTGGTATTTATATCACTCATAACCTTTTCTGGAACATGCACGTTGACTATGTTTTTAATAATGCTAATTGTATGCTTCTGTGTTTGGGCCACCACTTCCGTTCCACTAATCCTCCGCTCAAACTGCAATTATATAAAACTTTTGTCAGGCCAAAACTCGAATGCGTCTGTTCCGTTTGGGATCCGGGACATGTAACACTATCACACATTCTTGAACCAGTCCAGAACCGAGCAGCCCATTTGATCCTTTCTAATTATTCTCGTACTGCTAGTGTTTCATCAATGAAGGCAACTTTGGACTTACCTGACCTCGCTTTACGCCGTAAATACCTTCGTCTTTATATTTTCTATAAAATAATATACTATACTAACCCGATTCTAAAAGATCAACTTCTTTTTCATGCGTCATATGTGTCACCTCACAACGATCACCAGTGTAAGGTTGGCACGCCGACATGTCATACGAAGATCTATTTTGATTCTTTTATTCCAAGAACATCTAACGATTGGAGCCACCTCCCTGCCTCCATCGTGTCCATTCAGGACGCCACATACTTCAAAACGGTTGCCAACGATTTCATCTGTATCACCCACTCCTCTCTGTAGAACCTCCGGGGCTCGAGAGCATGAAAATAAATAAATAAATAAACGTGTTTCCAGCCAACTAAAACTATCCGATTTCTAGCCCTTGGCAAGAAAACCTGACAAGATAATTTTAATCGGATCATAAAAGAAATTTTGTTCATTTTCGTGATTAATTGAATGTGATAGCACAAACTGAATTGGCATCAAAGAAATTAATCATTGGATCTCTTGTAAAAATTCATGAGGTTTTCTTTGCAAATCATTGAGGGCAAATTTTTACTTGTAAACAAGGTTTTAGAACATACTTCCGTTCGTCCTGTTTAACTGAAGCTGCACTTTCTAACTGGGGAAGAGCTGGCGGTTCTTATAGTGGCAAAAGTGCGTAATTTATAGCAATCATTGAAGCTGCCGAGTTAATTTTGAAAAAAACGATGTCCTCACGAATATTTATTTTAGCACCACTGAGTGTTTGCTTTTGAGTTGCATACCTTGGGTCACGTGGAGTCCGAAAATAACAACAAAAAAAGTTAACGCCTGCATTTTGTATGTTTTCCCAGTGTTGGCGCTGCTCAAAACATAGCCGTAGCTTTTGCATTACATCACCTGGGAACGTGAGAGAAGAATAAGAGAAGTCATTTCGATCATCGACAACGCATTTTCGGTTCATTGCAAAAGCGTCGAAAATACGCGGCGGCCAGAATAATAGGATGATACACTATTGCGAATACGATAAAGCGGTGGAAATCAGTTCGTCGCATCCTCGGATTGTTTCGTCAACATGCGGCGTTTCATCGACAGTTGGTTGCATTGAAAAAATTCCAGCGTTAATTTCAACTCCACACCTTGCCAACCTTTCGGCGTTTTGTCGAACACAACTTTGCTGTATTCGCAACAATTTTCTTTCGTCTCGCCTAGTCTGGTAAGGGGGCGGGGGGGGGGGGGGGAGGGTTGTTTATTGAATTACGCGCTTGCTTTAAGCACTTGCTAAAGAAAAAAAAAAAAACGTCATCGACGATACGTCGCAGGTGCGCGTGTCTACTCTACGAGTTTCTGAGAAACGTCACAGCGTCAAAGAGACGTGTGTCATAAAAGGTTGTCTGGGGAACGTGTTTCGGTGCTTCCATGAAACGTGTTTCGTCGAGAGGGTACGAACCCGTGAAGTTACCTTCTGTTCAACGAAGGACACCTGAGCTGACCGAACCTAGTGCAAAGAAAGCTCGTTCCAGGAAGTCACAACGAGCGGATCAGCGTGCCGACGTTCACCATTCCGCGGCTCAGGAAGCGGCCATTGCGTAGAAAGCGGCTGCGTGCGACCACGCTGGACCGGCGAGACCCCTAGACGCTAGCTGCCCGCCGACGGGAAGGCGCCAGAAGTCACCTAGTCTATGTTACGAAAAAAAAAGAAAAGTGATTTAGACCTATTAAAAACCCAAATTATTCTTAAAACAATGCAATTTTTATTCGCAGTACTTCTTCGCAAAACCTGCCTAATAAGTTCAAGATATTTTACACAGAAGCGTCGCTGAGCGGGCAGCATTAAACACACGATCCGGGCCGCGAATCGGCTTCTGTGTCCTCTTTTTACTCTCACTCATTTCTCTATGGCTGTTCTATGACAAACCTCCCACTCATCTCTATGTCTATTTGCTGACGGAGGTTATTAGGGGCAGGAGGTGGCGAACCTATGTCCAATGCACCGAGAGAGGTGTAACGGAAGTAGGCGCAGACACGAACTCTTCTCAAACAATGGGGAGCTCGTCAATGGGTGCCGCCATTGATTTTTGGGGCAAACAACCTTCATTGCCATGGCATTTTCGTGGGGACGCGGTTGTTTGCCCCATAATTTTATGGCGGCGTCCACCGAATCAGTGTCGCAGAGGCGAGATTTGGAGCCCAACACTTGCCTGACCAGTGGGAAGTCAGTGTGCGTCGGACGCTCTCGACATCGCGCAGGGAGCGTCGTCTAGAGCGAGTCGTCAAAGAGCGGTCAGGCGCGGCTTTGGAAAGCGAGCTTGTCAATCGTCGGACACGCGAACGCTGAGAATGGCACCGCGGGTTGAGAAAGTCGTACAAACCCTGCTTCTAGGAGGTGTTCATTTCCCTCCGCCGCGACGACAATGCGCACTCGCAGTGGAACTTCTTTTGGCGCGCCGATCGTATCGAAAGCCAGCTGCGACAGCGAGCAGACGAAGCAGACGGAGCTTAAGCCTAACGCAGTCGACCCAGCAGCAGCAGCGAGCAGACGATGGGAGCTTGGCAGTGTTGCCAGACGGAGAAAAAAAACGTCAGCAGATTTATCCTCAAAAAGTCAGTAGATTTGCACAAAAATCAGTAGATTCTACGAAATCTGTAAACTTCAAAGAAATAGAATAGAGTAACAAATAAAATGGCAATAAACACAAATAAAAACGAAAAAAAACAAGAGTTCTCGAAAAATTCACTTATACCTTACTAAAGTTTACCTGTTTTATGGAGGGCAAAGTAAAATGGCACCGTGATTTTTTTTTTTTTTTTTTTTTTTTTAGCATTGACTAGCGTTGTGATTACGAGGATTATTCTTTGAAATCGAGACTGAGCCACTTTTGGAATCAACAGATGAGGGCGTCAGTGTGACATCCACCTGTCGCTATTATTGAAACGAAACCAAAACAAGAGCTTCCGGCAAGTGCGCGCGTACGTGTTCAATGGAAGTCCTCTGCAAGCTGCCATCTTTTCTTACTGGAGTATGTAACGTTTTCGACACAACGCTGTCGGCGCGGAGCAATGTTGGGGCTACGCGTCGTCTGCGACGGAGTGATTTCTTTTTCGCCTGACTCAAAGTTTGTGTTCAAGCGTGGAGAAACCTAATTCGTTAGCTTCTTAAGCCACCGAGGAATAACATTATATCATTTTCTTGCTAGAGCTGCCAAAAAAAAAGTAAAGAACCGAAATTTGGATGTCGATCCCATGCATTCTGCCGGGCGAATGAATGAAAATGGCGGCCCTCCACGCTCAGCTGGGAGCAGCCGAGAGTTCACGCGCATGCGTTCACGCCTCTCGCTCTGCGCCACGGGCTGATTGGCTCACTTGGGAGAGGGACGTTACGGCGGCGAGATCATAGACTGACCAAACTCTCCCTATATTTGGCTCTGGCCCGGATGTCACTGTCGAATCCATAGAGATGTCACGGTCGAGCCCAGAGCAGGTCCTTGGTCGAACTTGGTCGAACCTTCTCTGGGTGAATGGATAGATGAATATATGGCTAAGTCACTGGAATAGGACGGGCTTCTGGGTCATCTAGCCTGTGCTTCATTTTTAATTCTGGGAGAATATGAGTTTCCTTTGATGGGCGACCCTGGGAACTGAAGGGGCCAAATAATAAATTTTAATATGTTTGCAAAAAAAAAAAAGCCAGTAGAGTTCCTTTTTTTTTACAGTGAATCAGTAGAACTAGACCGAAATCAGTAGATCTACTGATAAATCAGTAGACCTGGCAACACTAGAGCTTGGTTGGATCTAGGTTGGATGAGAGCGCGTCGGTGCGCAAGGCAGTCTGGGATTGGGTTCTTTCTCCGGCGTCGGAACCGTCGGATGGCAGAAACCACTTTTTTGTTCAACAAAGAGGCTGTTTGGATCGAGTTAGAAACAACCCCGTAAATAACGAGGCTCTTTTGCTCCTTCCCATATTCGAGAGCCTCAGTCCTTGCGCCCAATTCAGTGACCTTGCCTTCAAGATGCTAAATAATATTTTCCCATCGCTCAAGGTCAGGCACGACTTTCGAGAGCCGCGGGACTTTGGTTCCAAATGAGGATAGACTGTGTTCAGTTTGACAAATCTGCTCATCAAATTTTACATTTCTTATAGTTATACATGGAATATTTTGGGAAACACATCATGTTCTAAAACAGATTCAACAAGCCATGATTACGTCCCAAGAATAATATCGGCTTGAACCGTTCTAATCAGACTAGGGTTTGATTAGATCTGTTTAGGTTCAGGTTTAGATCGGCTCAGGCTCACAGGTTTTTGACAAGCAAGAATGGTTGCCACCTGTGCTTCTGTCAGAGGGCCAGGGTTGAGCCTGACACCACCGCTCAACAATAAAACAATGAGGCACAGAGAATCAAAGCAGTCGGCAACACACTCCAATAACGCTCCTGGCCGAAGCAGCACTACAATTCAAATATAATTTATGCTCAGATATGTATGATAACGAGTTTTATCAACCAGGATCGCAGACAAAAGCAAATTCAGCCTTGGCCTCATAGTTGCAGTGCTATCTCCCCCACTGATTACGATTACGGGAGGGGCTCTGAAGGATGAATGGATGGATGGTAATGGCTATACCCTTTGTAACTGGCGGCAGCTTGCGCCACCTAGCCTAACATTTCGTCATCCCTTCTTTTTTTTAAATTTGTATACATTTTGTTTTAACAAAACCCTTCCCTCCCCCCCCCCCCACACTTTTAAGGTGTTTCCATTGCTTATTTTTATCAGTATTTTTACCCCTCCCTAGATCTTTTCCACCAATCTTCCAATCTCCTCTTAGTTACCGCTATATTTTCTTTATCCATTCGTCCATCCATGTTCTACAAATCCCAGTGCCCCCTCCAAATCCGTAGTCATCCCCCGAAGAGGGTTGGACGAAGCCTTGTTTGTGCACCTGAAAATTGCATGTTCTATTGTTTCCCTTTCGCGGTTGCATACGCCGCATAGAGTGTCTTTTTCCTGGACTTTAGCCCTGTGTGTTTTCGTTCTTAGCACCCCCGTTCTAGCTTAAAACAGCAATGAGCTCCCCAATGAAATATCATTGGACTGTTTCATCTTTTTTTCTTGTTTTTGTGCCCTGTATATTGCTAAAGTTGATTTCCCTTGCATTATCTCTTCCCACAATTTCCCCTCTGTTTCCTTTACTCCCTTTTCTACTGATATGCTCTGATCGGCTCCCTCTCGTTGACTGTATTTAAATCTCAGCTTGCGGGCTCAGCTTGCGGGTACACTTTCGCTGCCTACCGTGTATCCTCAATTTCAGCTAGTCTCTGTTCAAATTTTACTTTACTGGTCGCTTCTTTACTCTCGAAAGATGCCCAACCCATATCCCCCTGAACTCACTCATTTGGTGTATTCCCATGGGCCCCAAATGCCATCCTACCCGCACTCCTTTGCTCTATCTCTAAACCTGCCTAGATTTCTGACCTCATACACACTACCGCATTCCCAAATGACAGTCCTGGCACCATGACTCCCTTCCATACACACCTAACGACTTTATATATATTATAGTTTCAGAGTGCCCTGTTTTTTTTATAATCCCCAGTCCTCAATTTCGCAATTTCCCAATTTCTTAAGTGTTTATAATAGCTGGATCTCGTTTCCCCTTCTTTATTACAATATCTTCATGCTCTTTTAGATACTTTCTTCCCTCACTTAACCATACTCCCAGATATGTGTACGTTTCTACGTGTTCTATCAATGTGTCCTGTATCTCCAGGGGCTCCCCCTTCTCGTCGTTGAAAACTATTATGCCCGAATTGTCTCTACTGAATTTTAGGCCTAAATTGTCCCCTTCCCTGCTGCAAATCCTAATCAGCCCGTGTATTGTCTCACGGCTTTCTGATACGAGTACAATGTTTTCTGCATATATTAACCCTGGCAAGACTTGACTTACTTCAAGTCCTTCTTCCACGCAAGTCAGGTCAAAACCTACGATGCACTACTCTAATCATTTTTCCATCTCACTGAGGTATGTCATAAAGAGCAGGAGAGACAATTGGCAACCCTATTTAACCCCTCTTTTTATTGCTGCTGGTCTTGTAGTTTCGGCTTCAAATGTTATAACGACCCTATTCTACGTATAAACACGTTTCAGAAACTTAACCATTGTTCCCCCTAGCCCATATCCCTTCAGTTGGTCCCAGAGTTTTTCCTGATTCATATTGTTATATGCCCCTTTCATGTCCAAAAATGCTACCCATAATGGCCTTTGACTTGTCATTGATATCTCTATGCACCGAGTGATTACGAATTAGTAATCATCTGATCGTCTATTCCTCCTGAAACAATTTTGAAGCTCCCCAGAATCTGCTTTTTCTGGGCCCATTCTTCCATCCTTCTTTTTACAATTTGCATAGCTAGTCTGTATATTATTGAAGCTACTGTGATTGGTTGGTATGATTTGATACTGTCTTTGCATCCCTTGCCCTCATATAATAACAATGGCGTCACGGGGGTCAGTGGCACCCGGGGCGGTAGCCCGCCGCGACACCCCCCCCCCCCCCTCTCCCGCTCTCGCGTGTATCACCGCGCAGCCCCCCCCCCCCCCCCCCGCTCTCGTGGCCCGCCGCGACACCCCCCGAGCGCTGCACCCCAGGCGCTCCGCCCCCCCCCCCCCCCCCCCCCTTGTGACGCCACTGTATAATAATCTCATCCTGCTCAATTTCCAGTTGCTGTGTACCTCCCCTCCCGTGAGTATCTGGTCAATCACCTGCCTTAGTTTCAATTTTCTTGTTTTGCCTAGAACTTTTATCAGTCTCTTTGGTGTGCCGTCTAGAACTGTCGCAGTTCCAGCCAGAACCTTTCCTTCTGCTTTTTATCATTCGCCTGTGGTTACTTCCTTTTCTTCAGTATGATCCTCCTCTTGTGTTGTGTAGACACTACCATTCCCTACGACCTGACCTGGTACTAACTCAGAAGATGCTGCTTCGATTGTATGTCTAATACTATATATTCTTGCCTCTTCCCCCTCTACAATGTCCCTTCTTGTGTGTGTGTTCACGATTCGATATTCGGCCGGTATTGGCGTCCCGTCGCTTCGCCACCATATCGTGCGATTGCACTACAAATCAAACTTTCACCCGAATGTCAGCGCGACATTGTGCGAGTATTGAACGGATCGGCCCAGGTATTCACCGGGCGTCGATATGCGTCTGCTCTGTATCGCCCGACGTCCTGTGAGTCAGCTATATATCTGCCGTTGCGTATCAATCGCATTCACGGACAAACAAGATTGTTTTGATTGGTCCCAGAAGTTTGTTAAGCAGCTATCATTACGCCCAGCTTATTTTCGACCCATTTGCAAAAGTAATAGTCCTCTGTAAAAATGAAAGAATATTATTAGATAGAATAAGAACTGTTTTCATGCATGACAAGGAAATCACATAAAGCAAACACGAAAGACCATGGAGATTTAGATGGAAGCAGGGATACTATCAGAAGCATGCTTTCACTAAGCTTATTACAAAACAGCCATTTTATGTAATCCGGAATAGATGCATAACCCGACTGGGGCAGCAAAAAGCAACACAAACACAAAGTCGAGACCCCCCTCCGCCCACATTCAACGGAAATCCTACTGTCACCAAAAACTTTTTTTTTTATCGAAGCGCGTTTATTACGCACAGCGCAATAATGTCATAAACTCGGACGAAGAAAACGGCCATTACCGAAAAGTTAGAATGAACGTATTCCGGTCGTTTCTGACGAAAAACCACGGCCGCGACTGCAACGCACGAAAGCAGCATTAGACTGAAAAACACATTTCGAAAAGCGGACCCCCGGGGCCGCTTTGCAACATTACTTCGTGAACTTCGAAGACCACGGCCCCCGTGAGCCCATCAGCGCGTTCTTCTCCTACGCGTTCTACGGAGTGAGGTCACGTGTTTCGCTCTGCCCCCTCTGATTTGCTTGAATCGGCCTTCGCGCCCCCTCACAGCCACACAAAAACACGAAAACGTGTGGGGAGGCAACCAAAGGCGAGGTTGAAAGGAAATGGACAATGCAACTAAGCTCCCTCTGCATTTTTGTGTCTTTTTTGGGCTAAATCAAAGCAAATTCCGCTTTGCTTAATTTTTTGTTTCAATGTCGATTTTTAGTCAAGCTACACTCACGTGACTCAACGAAAAACAGCGGCGGGTGCGGTATCTCAGGATGGTGTCGGCGGGACCAATTCGAAACTTAACAGACATCGTTTGGATCAAAATGGTATCGGCACAATCTTTCCGATTTGAGACCAATATTGACGCAATACAGTGCGCTGCGTGGGTTGATGTCAAATGCTTCAAATAAACATTAGCAAAGTATCCCCGCCTCCGCCGCCACCTCCACCACCAGAATTTGATTCCAGTTCCGCCGAGTGTGAAGCGGGCGCAGTGCCACAAAGCCACGGCCGCTTTTGCTTTTTTAGGGGCGAAGCTCCTTAGGGTCTAGCCTTGTCCGTCCATCCGTCCGGCGTCCGTGCTCACAAAAAAAAAAAAAAAAAATATTTTCGCAGTCGACATTATTCGAACCTGTGCGGGGAGACCCCAATGGATTTCTAGTCCATCGCCTTAACCACTCGGCCATGACTGCGGGACGAGGAGGGGGCTCTGAGATGTTGTAGTAACTCAAGAGCTGGGGATGTCATGGATGAAACGTTGCATGTAGCCGCTCAACGTCTATACAGGAGAGGGCGCTGCGGTCAAATCCGTATATAATCGCGTTAAACATTGCATGCATGGCTCTGCATTTCACCGACCATAAAGCAGTAATAATGAAGTAGAAACGCAAGCCGAAACTCAGCACTACCTATGAGCAATAAAAACAAATCAGCACCATCACCACTACCTATGAACAATAAAATCAGTATCATTAGCACCACCACAGCTTAGCCCCAATCAACATCATTCACCACGTGGAGATGCGATCATTCTTTTTTCTTAGCGTTGCGCTTTGGCAGTGGTTAATTGCATTGCAAGAGACGCACAGAGTAACACGCGCAGCGTTCACTCGAAGGCAGCAGTTGCGGTAACGTGGAACCACTCTGGCGGCGCCTCGGTTAAAGCGCGTGTAATTCTCCGACCGGGCATTGGCGTGTGTACTTACGCTCGAGTAATACTACCAAGCGGAATCTGCGCTTGCAAACTCACTGTTGACTTGTACAGTCGCGGCAAAACGTTCGGCCCACCTTTGGGCTTGAAGAAATCAAGATATCCAAAATAAAATCAAAAGTTGCGGGCAGTATTAAACTTAATTTTTGTTTAATTAAGTTGCAGACCACCCGCGCCCTACCAACAGATTTTCGGTGATCTATCTCCAAACGTAAATAAACTAGCACCAACGGGACCCGCCCTGATTACCTAAATCTGACATTTGATAAAAAATTGAGGGCCAAAGATTGCAGGTGCTAGCCGGACTACCAGACAGTGACGCCTAACTCTGACAATTTTGGCGATATGGAACCAGAGACGCCACATGAACATAGAGCTTCCACGGAGGAAGTTGAACTCTTGCACTTGTTAGGCGATTTAGGCCCAAAAATCGCCACATGACTGTCGAACTATAAGAAACTTAAGCCTAACTTTGGCACTCGTTTGGCGACTTTGGTCCAGAGCTGCCATATCACAGCCGAACTATCAGGAAGTGAAGCCCAACTTTGGCAATTGTTTGGCAATTTCCGCCCAAAGATGCCAGAAGAAAACCAAACTATGAGGGAGTAAGCCTAACTCAGGCACTTGTTTGGCGATTTTGGCGCAGTGAGGCCAAATGACTGCCGACCTACCAGGGAGTGAAGCCTAATTCTGGCACTTGTTTGGCGAATTAGGGCGGCAACATTATGCTTCTGTAGGTGAAGGTTTCCAGCTGAACGTAGAGGGGAAAATGACGGAGAGGAGAGAAAAAAGACAACACTGCTAAAACTATAAACCGTTTACTGAAAATCTTATTTTCATCGACACGCACACTCCGGACAATCACATCTTAATGCCCCAAACACCCAGACATATGTCAAATTTTGGCCCACAGCTCTGTGCTACCTGGGGATCGTTCGCGGAGTTAGGGCGCCGCAGTTGCCCCGGCGCCTGAAATGGTGACTTCGCGATTGCATCTACCTCGTGCATCATAATATGCGTTGCCATTGTCAAGATAATGGGGGAAAGGGACGAGTTTTCTGTCTTTCTCAACCACAATTTTTTGTGCCAGAGACTTGGGTTACTATCGTCCTCATAAACTTGCAAAGCTCCCCTGCATTCTCTACTTCATTTCATTTTACAACTAAACCTGTAAGTGATGACGTCAAACCATGGCACTATGCTCCGAATAAACCATTCCTATGGACAAATGCATAAGGGCTCGACGCGAAGTTGAAATTTGTCTGACAAAAAAATTATTATTTTTCTAAGCATTGCGTCTTCTCAGTTTCCAATCCTCAAGATATTTTCTATCGTCGCAATGTCATAGAGTTTGAATAAAACCAGTAGTTAAGTTTTACAGCCAATTTTTAGTTAGATGACAACACAGTGGCTTCGGGAGTCTAGTGGCCCTTTCTGATGAAGCACGCGACTGCGTTGAATTAAGCTGGTGACGAGCGACGAAACTTCTATTTTCGAGGTCACATTTTTGTTGAATTTCGGATGCAAATTGAGTGCCGCGTGCACGCTGAAGCCGAGTCAAGTAATCATGATAAGTTAAGACGACCACGTGAATTGTATAAACGTCAAAGTGAAGGTCTGCAAGCATTTGTAAAAAGTTATGACCGAAGAGAAATTGATCATCTGCACATTTCTGTGATGAAATGAACTGTCCGTAACAGATATAAACTTACCTGATGTTCTTACTCCGTAATTTTTCTGTTTTGGACCTTGCATAAAATGGAAGAATTAAAATACATTTTTCTCATTCTAATGGTCACAAGCAGGCAGGTAACTCACTAGGTCTCGAACCGATCATGTTAGAGTAAAAAAAATGTATCCTTTATTGAAATGCAAGTCAACTGCAAAGTCAAAAATTTAACCTGAACTTGCTTTGACACCATTTGCTCAACAGAGGCTTCTCTCGCCGTAGTTTTTAGCAGATCTACATAGGCATGATAATTTTAATGGCACGCAAATACAATTTATTTTTGTTAACCTGATGAGTTTCTTTAGCCTACCATGTTCCGAATGAATACTAGATAGAAATGATATCATTATGCAAACGATCCTAACTGTAGGTGACGACATACTGCCTTCCCTTTGGTCATGTCCAGGTCCTTTCACACGCGTTTGTCGCCTTCTGCGGGCACCCCGAGACGTATCGACAAGTGGGAGTTTCCGTCGTAAATACTTCGGAAGCAACCGATTCTCGGCCAACTTCAGTCATGCTAAGTGAGGTGGAGGCTTCAGATATCTACTCTTCATAGACGTTTAAACCCACGTCTCATTTTCGACCGATGTTTCTTTCGGAGCACATTCCAATCCAACGTATACGTCCTTAACAACGCCCCTAGCAGCTATTTGTTTGCACACTTACAGGGTCAATAAGCGGCACCTTTAAGATGATCCTCTAGCTAAAGCTTTAAGCGCGAGCTAGCCCGCTCCCGTGGTTTTGAGAACTTTCTGGTGCGAGCGCTCGTTCTGCGGATTAACGCTTCATCGCAGCGAACTCGTGCTCTCGTGATTGTCGCATCGGTTGCAATATGAGCCTAAATGTGAATGGAGGATACAAGTGAGTGAACCCTATTCCGCGTGATCGTCACGTGAGCTTGGCGGGGGAAACTGCGACGCACGGGACACGCAGTCGATTGCTTACAGCGCTGGCTGGAATTGCTCGCCTGCTGCGGTCCCTGGTAAGGTAAAACAGAGTAGCACTGGAGCTTCCTGAAAGACCCCTGGGCCGTTCTTTGGCTGTCAGTAGGTATAGCGTAGCCACATAGACAATAAAACCTCTACCCGATGCCTTCAATCTCCTCACAAGGAGCCGTGACGCTCGGCCGTCAGACCCGTCCAAGGTTCGGCCCCGCGCACGCGTGCCGGGCTCTCGGCGACCACTCGACGTCCGCTGACACGCCAGCGTTCGTGATAAAGTTGGTGACGGCTGCCACCGGCGCCGGAAGCGAGTGACAAGTGGCCATTTAGAGGCGCGGCGACACGGCCGTCCGCCTTGCCCGTTGCCCAAGCTGCCATGGCCCGAGAAAGCGGGACCCTGCGAGGGGTGCAAAAATAGAACACTTATTTCCTCAATGCTCATCGCGGGCCAGACCCGCACGGACTCGGTTAGATAGGTTAGGGTCACGCACCAATTAAAGCGAGAACGGGGCTTGGAAGGAAATGGCGAGTTTCGAAACGCTACGATTGACTGGAGGGAAAGAAAGAAAATATTGCGTAGACAGCTTCAATGTTGCTAGGCTTGCGGCCCTCCCAGAGGGGGGTCTCACTTGTTAGCGGAGCCGCCATCTTGCCCCCCCCCCCCCCCCCCCCTCACATGCAGCCGTTTATGAGTTCTTGTCGCAGTTATATAGCATTGCCACATATAAAGTGACGCGAGAAACCTTTAAAAACGGGTAACGTCATCTGTCCCGTGAAGCATGCGTTTGTTTCCGGCGCCGCGTCTAATGATAATGCGATAACAGACAAATAAGTGCATTTGCGGCGTTTTATTGCATTACCGAGTTAAGAAAGTCTCTACTGGAAATAATTATTCACGACCTCAACGCGTCCTTTCTAATTTGCCATTTTGACGGGCACATGCCGGTCCACCGATCTCGATTATACGAGGTCAACACATCGTGGGGGGCAAAATGGTGGAAGCGGCCGAATAGCCCCCGCACTCGCGCTCCCAAGTCATGTTGCCAGTCTTGGAAGCCGCAGCCAGCAAGCAGCCTTGAGTCACACAAACTTGGTGTTTAATAGACCACATGAAAAAAGACTGCGGCGCTTCTCAAAGATTGGATATTCTGTGCTAGAAGGGGAGGTGTGGAGGTCGCTCGCATTTCCCGGCGGCCAAGATTAGTCCCACGATTTATGACCATGAGACACAATCACCGTGGCCCCATCTGTAAGCTGGCAGCATCACCACAACGCAATTAACACCAGTTAAATCTACGGAAATTAGGTTATAAAACAAGCCTGAGATGAACATAACAAACTTATTAGTTATCGTGTCGCCATTTATGGCTAAACAATACAGAGAGGAATAATATAGCCAATCTGGCAATTTTTCTTACAACCATCTTCTCTTTCAGTCCTGGACTGCAAGGTTGCGCCGCTTCACGCCTAGAGATTTATGCTGCGCACGTAGTCTTCAATAATAGGACAGCTCTCGGTCGCACGATCGTCACAGCTCATAGGCTAGATCACCATATCGAAACTCCGAACTCCCTGCAACATAGCGGTTCAGCAAACACCGCGAAAGATGCAATTTTATAGAAAGGTCCGTGTAGGTGAAATTAACTCTCGGATATATTATGCAACTGTCAACTCAATGGGAGTATATTGATCTACCAAAAAAGTGCGTCAGTTATTTTTTATTTTTTTATTTGAAACGACGCTGCACCTGTTTAGAGTCGATTACAGGAGTATTTGACATTATTCTTACATGCTCCAGAACTGACAACAAAAAGAGCCACCACGCTGGTAAGGTCTACTCTAAGATTCTATGCTGTCTAGCTTGTGTCTGGGCTGGCTGTGAATACTCTGAACTATTTCGTCTCAAGGTCGTCGTTTGTGGAAGTGATTGGTGACGACAAAGTAACGTTTCACAACTTTGGGAAGGAGTTATTTGAGACCAAAATCTCCGCTTCAGAATCCAGGTGAAGATTGAACTTTGTGATGTTGTGGAGCCGTGCACGGTATACTATTACGATCAATATGAGTGCGAACACCGCTCTGCGTCGCCCGCGGTCCTATCAATGCGCTCTGTCGATTGCTCTTTGAAGTACACGTGCACCTTGGTTTTGAAACATACCGTCTCTAGCGATCGCAGCACCATTCTGCACTTCCGGGTCGTCTGCTAGCGAAAAACCGGTTGTCGAAATCCCGAAACTGTTCACCAATGACGAAAACCATTTTTCGCAAGCAATGTGCGCCAGCAAAGAATAACTTTTTATACATATCTTGAGGGTGATCCTTTTGATTAGGAAGTTTTAGTGGATTATTCTCCTGACTACGATAACAATAACCGATACTTCGGCGACGCCTTTAAGCATGTACCATAATGTTATTGGAGGTTTCAAAACACAAAACAATCAACTAAGCTTGGTAAAAGCTTGGTCTGCTGGGCAAGTTGGTAAATGACATTCATGTTTAAATATTGAAAAAAGACGGGACAAGAAAGACGAAGCAGCACACAGGACAAGCGCTTCTTCGTCTTTTTTGTCCCGTCTTTTTTTAAATATTTTGATATGAATGTCAATTACCAACTTTCCCAGCAGACCAAGCTTTTACAAAGCTTAGTTGATTGTTTTGTGTTTTGAAACCTCCGGTAACAGTATCATGCATGCTTAAAGGCGACGGCGAAGTATCGGGTATTGTTATCGAAGTCAGGAAAATAATCTACTAAAACTTTCTAATCAAAAGGGTGACCCTAAAGATATTTATACAAGTTATTTTTGCTTTCGCACATTGCTAGCGAACTCACGAACAGATGTGACAACCTTTCAAGCGAGAGGCTCGTGCCAGGCCTCGTAGTGTGCAGGCGCGTTCAATAGAGTTTTAGAATAGCGTAAAGACCTTTGCGTCAGCACTGCGTACAACGCACGCAAGCTGTTGACGGAACGTTACGGAGCGCGTTGAACGCGCAATTTTACTTTTAAACTTGCAGCGCCATCTAGAAGTACTCCTGCGAACTGCTTCAAACAATGCAAAGCGGGTATTCGGTCCAGCCAATCCAAAACTTGGAATCTCCTCGCTTTGCTACGAAGTGCAGAAATCTCTTTCCAGTTGCCTGTTGTGAACGTGTTTTGTCTTTTTTTTAGGACTGTGCGACCACCAGTTCGATCTATGGTTCGCTCCAGTGTGTTGTGGGATCCCTACTATCTTATGTTGGCCTCGTCATTTGCTTGGAAGTATGCAAGCAATAGGTCGCACCGCTCGCGTACCGACCGCACGGTAAACACCTTTTTGGGTTCGACGGGGTCGCCAACGTTCTTGGCTATCGACACCCATCTTTTGGGGCGTTGAGGAGGTTGTGGGTCGCCTGTCAATACCGCCCGATCAGGCCGAGTTCTACTCGCTCCGAGGAAGTCACACGGGGAAGCGATACAGTTGAGGGGGGTCCGGGTCTTCTTTTGGAGGCCTTGCTCGGCACCGGCTCTTTCGTCTGTCTCCAGTCTGTCTATGCTGCAAAAAGCGATGAAGAAACTTCATCGTGACGTCGACGGATGGGAGGAGTCTAATCTCAATCGGCGGCGAACTCAACTGGTAGGGAACTTCATCGCGCCGCATTGATGACGTCGACGGAGAGTGGCGATTGAGTTGTAACTTCATCGGGATTTGTACCCAAAAAATGTCCCTAGAGGGAACTGCGCAACGCCACATCGGAGGTTCTTGTAAAAGCAACATTTTTAACTTCTGAAAATGTAGAATTCGGTACAATCTAAATACAATTACCGGTGTTGAGTTTAGGTCGCATGAGTCGTGTCTTTTTACATAAGTGACACAATTTAGATGATCGCAACGCGTGCGCTGCATCGCGATCGCGATGAATCGTCAAGGCCGACGGTGGATGTCGCGCATAAAGTGCTCGTGTGTCTGTACGAAGATTTGCCTCACTTTTGGAATTTTCACTGTCAGTCCGGCTTTTCCAAAGTTGTCACGTCGCGATTGCCACTCGGCAGTCTGGTGGGGACGTTAACCAATTGTCGTCGCAGAACTCGAGTAGTAGGACAGAATCCTGGCCAGCAAAGACACGAAAGAAGGCGCATAATTTCGACAGGGGACGCGCCTCGTCCGTCGCCACACGGCATCTCGGCTGCAGTGTTGGTAAGTGCTGGGAATCGCAATGGGCGGATTTAG
This sequence comes from Ixodes persulcatus, assembly GCA_013358835.2. Taxonomy (NCBI): domain Eukaryota; kingdom Metazoa; phylum Arthropoda; class Arachnida; order Ixodida; family Ixodidae; genus Ixodes; species Ixodes persulcatus. The sequence continues at coordinate 174,811 of JABSTQ010010547.1, forward strand.
CGTAGCGTTGCCGTGCGCAGCGGAATTGCTACTGGTAGCTCGCGCTGTAACTTTGAAGCACACTTTTCAGCGCGCTTAAAGCCTTACCAGCCGTACCGTGGCCACCGCAGAACACGGTAACGGCATGCTAAAACTTTCTACTTGTTGTGAATAGACACCGTGTTGTTTTTGGTCTTATTGACTGCACGAGTGTGCTGCCTCATAATGTTTCTTCGAAAGCTCGGATCGTAGCGCTCAAGCTCACGAGTTAATTTCTCTAGACCTGTGCATGAGGCACTCCGATACCTGAATTCTAAGGTGTAGGCAATGTGCATTACATCACCGCGTAACCGGAAAGGCTGTCAATGTTTTGTGCGTTAACTTGTGTTTAACTGGATTTTGCAGGACTCATCTGCTGTAACCAAAGGTGCTAGTGAGGACCCAGCACACGTGGCAGCTCCACCACCACCACCATTAAATGGTAGGTATAAAAAAGTCTTGGCTCATCACCATGATACGCTGTTTGCACCCAAGTCGCGTCATTAACATGTATTATGCACGACTGCCATCGGTAGTCTCATGCTGATGGCCACTGATGGTCCATGGTTGCAGCTTTGCTATACTGTGATCATGGTGAACTGTGCTGGCTCCAGTGGCCCAAAGTGACAGTTTTTGTGCCCATGTCAGCAATTTCATAAAACTGTAACCACTATCTGCACTGTGCATAACTACGAGGAAGGTCGAAGAAGCTCTCATAAACATTATTGTGCCTGGTCGGTAGCTCCCAAGGTGGCTGTAGGTCCAACCGTGTTTCAAGCAAGGTGACACCTGAGCAAGACTCACAAAAACTTGGGTGTACACATGGTGTAGAGGAAATCCACACATGGTTACTCGAGTTTTGTGTCGAACAAGACAGCAGATAAATGGATGAGACTAAGTGTCAGTTTGGAAAAAGGGCTGTGTCTCCAGTCCCATTTCCCAACAGTGGCCTGCTTCAACCAAACATCCCCACTATGTCTCTGGTCCCATTTCCCAACAGCAGCCTGCTTCCACCAAACATTCTCGGCAACACCTCAGCTACCCACCACTCTGAAATTGACAAGGGAACAACACTAAGACAAAACTGGCTCACCAATTCCAAAATTGACGTCTGCTATTTATATATAAGGTCCACTTCTAAAACTATTTGGTGCAAAGGGCTGTGGGAGCAGGACGCACCTAGCTGGGCATTGCCTATCTAACTTGGCAAAATCATCGTCATGCACTTTTCCATATTTCTCTTAATTTTTTGCACTCGAAATTCAAGTCCTCCATCTTTGGCTAGAGATCACAATCTGTCATAGTCCAGTTAAGTGTAAGTAGCAGATGGTTCTTGCCACCACACAGGGCAATATTTTCTGCGTACTGAACTGAACTTTGTTGTGATCACTTGACGGTTTCAACTTCTGCCTAGACCTAGCCCAAGTTCCTGCAGTAGCACATATTGCCACGCGCGTCTCCGAGCAGGTGCGCTTGTGGCGGAGTGATTGTCGTGCTTGCCTCCCTTGCAAAGGTCCAAGATTCGATGCCTGGCTGCATGCGCATGCACCTTTTTGTTAATGTCCCGCACCTCTACCAAAATGTCACGAATGACAGATGTCGAGGTGATGAATTAAAAGGAACTAAACATTTAATTTGGTGAACTTGTGCCAAAAACAAAAATACAAAGAGGTAGCTTCGCAGGTGTCAAGGCGGAGTAGCACGATCAAGCGCAAGAGCGAGACTCTGTATCGCCTCGCCCTCATATACGTGGTTGTCTGGGACAATCGGCGCAGAAGGTTCGGCGCATATAACATTTGGACTTTGAACAACAACCTTTACAGAAACAACAAAAATGTGCCTGCGCGGCCAGGCATCGTCCCTCTGCCCTTTGCGTGAGAGTTAAGCACGATAAACATTCGGCTACGGGCACACTTGCTCAGAGACGCGCATGGCATTATGAGCAGCCTCTGCCATTAACAGCATCTGACATGTACCGAGTGGTGGCCACCACCACGGCGCCTACTGACATGACATCACCCGCAAACCATGTATGCATGCTACTGAAACTGTGTCATGTTGTCAGCCATGCACCAGTCATCAGGTAAACTGCCACCCTGGATGGTGAGGGTCTGAACTGCCCCCAACTGCACTGTTTAGGACCTCTCGCCCACTCAGCAGGAGCAGCTGGTTGCATTGCACATGCTGCTGGAGTGCAACGTGAATGCCCCAGTTTTAGACAAGTCAGTCAAGGTCCGAAATTGGCTGGCAAGAATTGCGTAGAGAACCGTGGAAAGAAAACCTGCATCATATGGCAATAATGAGTTATTTTAGGCTGAGTTTCTTCATCCTGCTTTATTCAGTTACAACCAGAGCAGCTCGTGCTCACATCCTTTGTTGCTCGCTCAACGCCTTGCTGAAGAGCTGGACTTTCACAGCATCAAGTGCATTGTTGGGAAAAACAGTTATCATGTCATTGGAAATCAGCTATGACAGACAGTTATAGCAGAAAGGAAGGCGAATGCAGCAGTCTTGTGTTTCCCCTCCTTTTCCTTTTCTGACCTTTTGTTGGGTTTTGAAGTGACCGATTTCCACCAGCTTGTCCCTTTCCATTTTTTCATGTGATCGACGGAGCAGGCCTGTTTACTGCAAAGTAATTAGATCACGCTAAATGCACATTGCTGAGGGCTGCCCGTCTCATAGGTTACGTGCTGTACTGGAAAACTCACAGCACGAGTATGCTGGTCTGAGCACTTCCTTAGTTAGGAAGGTGCTAGCATAAACTAAGCGTCTTTCCAAAGTCTCGCATTCTTGCTATTTCCAGTACTGCATGAGAGTTATGAGAGAAGGTAAAGGCAGTGGTATGCCTTACACTACCGCTCACCACACCACTCGGATTATGTTCTATCCAATTTCTCTAACATGCTGTTTAAAAATGTATGTATTTGTAAGCATTAGCCTCTTTCGTGTACTTTGTCTGCAGGCTGTGGAGGGACAAGCAGCTGCACATGCCCAGCAGTCCTCATGGTGATGCAGAATTTCAATCTACAATAAAAATGCTCTCTATGCACTATTTTGCTTCTGTCATGATTTCAGTATAGCATGGAAACAAGATTTGCACAAGTACCTTGGTTATACCCGACGAAATTGTCATACATAGAATAAAATTTTGGGGTCAGCAAATCCCGGTGCAATTGTTTATGCTCCGACACTTGTACCGCAACTTCTGGTGTCAATGTGAATTTCGTATACAAGGAACCAGACATTTCCCAATTAACGGTGGCACGGTGGTGGAGCTCCAATCATCCAGATGCCAGCAACCACGATTAATTCTTCACCTTTTCTTTCTCTATGCGTAGAACAATACACTGTTCGAGCCGGAATGCTTACACAGTCGATGAAAAACGAGATGCCACCAGCAAGGGGGCCCTGCTTTTGTTCTCAGTCGTAATGCTTCGGAGTCTAGCTTATGCAATTTGCATTTTTGCCAGGTTACCCTTGCCATAAACATTGTGTTAAAAAGCTTTTTCAGAAACAGCAACTTATCACAAACATATAAAGGTCTAATTTTAGGTGCCATACCAAAAAATCTCTGACAGCACATGCTTGGTGTGGTGTTTCTTCAGCCCAGGTACCAGAACAATAAAAAGAAATACACTTGTCATGTCTATCTTTTTCTAACATGAAACAGAATTTTCTGAAATACCACACTTGCCTGCAATGGGCTTGGGGTAAGTCGTTTTAATGCGTGTGCAATTGCTTCAGATCAAGAAAAGTGTCCTCGTATCAAACTGCTCCATCTATAATAGGTAGTCGATAAAAGAACCCAGGAAAATTGAATGCCGCTTGTACTGTCTGTTAAGTAGATCGCTCCGCAGTCAAAAAGGTCTTGCCGTGTCTACTAGATTGGGCAAGTTAGAAAGTATGATGCAAAATTGCAAGCAGATGCACACAAGTATATTTCAGATGTGACGAGTCGAAAGACAAAGCTCGTAACAGGCTCGACAGCTGTCAGGCTTCAAGTTTGACGAGGGCGACCCTGGTAGGCAGCACATACTTGGGGTGCAGAGGCGGCCTTTAATTTTTTAACGCTGCACAGCTTGTCCTTTGCTGTCAAAGATCACACCGTCCTTGTGGTCGAACTCTTGAGGAGCAAGGGGCTCGAGAAGATACTTTTATAGGAGCCCACCTTGAGCAGAAAGGCAAATGACGTTGCTGTGTCCAGTACCTTTGCAACCACTGGACCTGCTTTTGAGCATCCTATTCACTGCTCCACAACAGAATCTTAAGCAATGCCTTTTTGTTAAGCTTGGCCTTGGGCCAGCACAGCATCCATTGGGGTTGCGAGGAATTGGTGTGCAACCACGATTTCAGGGGTTAGTCCCTGCCACCTGCACACAGCAGTGAGACGGTATCTGACATGAATGTTTCATAACATTTTCAGTTGTCCAAAAGCACATCAAGACTAGATAGAGATGCTATATGCTAATGCAGCCTCTACTTGGAGCTAGTATAGTTACATATATCGTCCCAAAAAGCCTGAAATGTAATAATAAAAATAGTTGAAACAAAAAGTGGAGGTATTCCACTTGCCTTACACAATACCCAAAATTATGCCTTCAGAGAAAAAAGGTGCAGCGTCAGTTGAGTTTATAATCTCTTTATTTTCCTTTATATAAAAAGGTGGGAGATGGGGCATATAATGTCAAACGTCAAGCTGCATGGCTTCCAGCTTGACGAGGCGCTCTACCCCGAGTGGCAGAAAAGCAGCAGAAACGTTTCAGACAACACAAGCAAAAAACAAGATACTACACCAGTTTAAACCTGCAATCGTAAAGTGAAAACGTACACAACGTGCTGCAGCTGAACAATTTCCAGATGTTGAGGCCCAGACATTTGGATGATACACATGCAATCACGAGTAAGCTTGAATGCGTGCGACGATCTCGCACGACACTCGTCACGTTGAATGAGGCGCCCGTTTTCTACCAAGAGCTCTCGTGCAAACGCATTGAGAAAATGTTCTATTTAGACTGTATTAGAACACAGCGTATTGAGAACTTACCGACAACACCGATGAATTCGCATCGCTGAACTTCTTAGTTGTCGTCTTTCCGTCTTCCCTTTCCGCGCGAAGCCCACCCACCTTCAGCGCCGGGTTATCGATTATCGCCTCTGTAACATCCAAAGAACGCGACACGCAGCACACCGACGCACGGTGATGTTTTCGTCGCAGCAAAATGTGCCGCCAGCAACGCAGAAGCTGAGAGCACTTGCTGCTCGGCTGTCAACATATCGGGCCCCTCGCGACGCCGCCAAAGCTTCCACGGCAACTGTCAGCACTAACGAGTGTCGGGCAGTATTCATCAATTACGTCCCTGGCGAACCTTGAACCGAACATATAATAAACGTAGCGATGGTCCGCGAAAGCTCGATTTGACTCGCCCCGTCCGCGAGCGTGAGCAGTCGCCATCTTCATTGACTTTGGCAACTTTGGCTGCCTGACTACTACAAAGTTATCTTCATCGCCAAACTCAATCGTGACGACATTTTGACGTCACGGCAAACTTTATTATTTCACCAGCATAGCTCGAACTCCATCGGAATCCGTAGGGAAAAACTCAATCGCAACGTCACATCACGTGACCAAAAAGGCAGCCAATCAGCGACCGATTGAGTTAACTTCATCGTTGAGTTTGCGATCTAGCATAGACAGACTGCTCCGAACTCCGCGTGTCCCCGCCCGCCACGAGCCTCGCCCTTTTTCCCTTCTTTTTTTTTTCTCTTTCTTCCACAAGGTTGAGGTCATCTTTAATGGTGAAGCGAACCCGTACAACGCGCGTAGTACTTCCACTGGTTTGCCTCACCGCCGCCATTTTCCAAACTGTAGTAGTCTCACGCTCTCCCGTGCGCAACGAGAGCAACGAGAATGGCACGCAGGGTACCGCTACGTACGCTCGCAAAAATCGATAGCGAGCGCACGAACGCATAGCTCGCTGCAGTGCGTACGTATGGCTCATGCGCAGTGTGGAGGACGCAGCGTTAACGCCAACGTAGGGGGCCTGCGTTTGCTCCTATTAGCCCCGAGAGCGAACACAAGCGTCGCTGTGGTCGGCCTTCCACGATTGGCCGAACGCTGACTATGACGTCAGAAAAGGATTTATCATCGACGGAAATAAGAGGAATGAAAGAACTTTAATTTTGACGGTGTTGGCAGTGTTCCTTTGAGAGCGCAATGATTTCAAGCTTCCACCATGATATTTACAAACACCATCGAACTTGTTGTTTGCAAGGTAATGACGTCACAAGGGGGAACCATAGGAGGGCGCCACCAAAACATCTCGCCGCTAATACGCAACACTAAAACTCTATAATGACGTTCTTTTATAGTTCCTACAATTGATGTCAGGGTCACGATTATCAGTTGTAAACGACAAATTCGATAATGCATGTTCGCATCGACGGTGACAAGTTTGATTGCATACGAGGGAAGCTTAGAGGAGTCGCATTCTTGAAACATCAGCGTCTTATATTGACAACCTGACATTATTCTGATTTCCATCGATGAAAACAAAAAATAATTCCAAGTTTGGCTAATCTTGGCAAGCCGATCACACCGATAATTTTGGCAGACTACGTGGGCAATAATTACTACTTAGAAAAACGCAGTAAAAAAAAAGAATGTAGTCGTCTGTGTTTCGTCCTCTCTATGTTTTATACTTTCTGTGATCTAGTAAATGATTTTATCCCGCCGATGGGTGGATAACTATCCGGAGGAGAAATCCACCCGAAAGCAGACAACGTAACTCGGCTGGTTCTGCGCTAGCCTCGTCGGCTTACACTTTGATGATATCCAAAAAACCGAAAGCGAGTGAAAGGAAGGGGAGGGACATTTTTCAGTAAAATTTGCTTCATGGGCGGAAAAAAAGGATATCAGACTGTCAACTTCGACGGTGTTGATTTCAGAATGGAATTGTCCAGAGCCTCCGCCCTGCATTTTAGAGACTATCAAACATGTTGGACGCAGCTGATGATCATTTATCGTGACGTCAGGCGTATAAACCACGGTAGACTCCACTATCTCTCCTGCTGCTCTTGATCTTATTTTGACAAAATGCGCCGCAAGACAGGGACAGAGTAGGTAAGACAACACGTTTTGTCAAAATAAGTGATTTTGGCATTTTGAAGGCTTTTTGGCAGATAAGGCAAATAAGGCATTTTGTCGAAATAAGTCATGGACCAACTGGCCCGTCTGTCACTATTGATGCTCTTGATCGGTGCCTCGAGAGTGGTAGGAACTTTTGTCCCTTAAATAAAAAACGTCACGAAGATAAACGAAGCTGTGGGTTTGTGAGAAAAGAAAACTTCGCTAAAAACTTTCGGCTCCTCACCCCCCCCCCCCCCACCCTCCCTATGTCATAACACAAAGTATCTTTGCGTTTGACGAGTTTAGCGATCCTGGTCTAAATGTTCGGATACCCAGGTTGCTCACACCACTCTACAAAGAGAATTCGTTCCCGGATCTTACAGCCTTCTACTTACACAACCAATAACATACCCAAGGACAGGAGAATCCAAAGAAGCAACCTATTAACATCTGAGTAAAAGTGATTAAAGATATAGCAGATAATTCCCTTAAACTTTCTACTCAGGAAATACATAAACATCATACATAACATCAAGTTTCCAAAAACAGACGGACTTCAAACCTCTTTCTCAAGAAAAAAAATGAAAAACGTTTACAAATTTCTGTAATGCGAAATTAGAGCACAGCTCTTGAGGAGGAGGAGGGGAGGGTACGGAGAGGAGGTATACCCCTCTGTACCCTTCCCTACTCCTTCATAACTCGCTAAACTTAGCCGGGAAAATTTCACCGCTTAATTTAGCAGGGACATTTTCTCGCTAAATTAAGCAGGTAAAGTTTCTTGTAAAAAGTAGGAGAGAAATATTTCCGCAAAATTTAACGGGATAATTTCCCCGCTAAATTTAGCGGAGAAATTGACGTCACGTGACCTCAACACCAATTCAATTTCCCGCTAAATTTAGCAGGGAGGTTACGCCGACGGCGACGCCGCGAACCGCGGAAAAGGGCGCCTAAAGACTGCGCTCCAAAATGTACGTCAAGAAACTTCTTCCAGTCAGTCTAAAGAACTGTTAAGGTATATTCAAAACATTTGAAAACTTTACTAATGCTATTAAATTTTTCAGTGTAGGCTAGTGGTCATTCCCTTTGGTCAAAACTATTTCAGTAGAGCTTCATAAAGGCACACAGTTATTACATATGATCAAGTGTTTTGACACAGCTAAATCCCAATGCTTATATAAGAGCGCAGCTATTAGGCGATCGTTCCCGTGTTTCGCGGCGTCGCCGTCAGCGTCGCTCGCCGTCGCCGTCGCCGTCGGCGTAACCGCGCGTGTTGCATTTGGGGACGTCACAGGCCTATACACCAATTCATTTCGTCGCTAAATTTAGCGAAGAAACTGAATTGGTGTGTAGGTCTGTGACGTCCCATAATGCAACACTGCGCATTCAGTTTCCCCGCTAAATTTAGCTGTGAAACTGACGTCACATGACCTCAAGACCAATTCAGTTTCCCCGCTAAATTTAGCGGGGAATGAAATTGGTGTGTCGGGTACGTGACGGCAATGTTCCCGCTAAATCTAGCGGAGAAACTGAATTTGTCCTTAGGTGATGTGACGTGAATAATCCAGCTAAATTTAGCGGGGAAAATGTGGGAGGAGGGGAGGTTACTAACGAGGAGAAGGAAGAGGGGAGGAGGAGGACGGCGAGGAGGGGAGGATGAGGGGGAGGAGGAGGGGAGAGGAGGAGAAGTGGGAGAAGGAGGAGAAGGAGGAAGAGAAGGAGGGGAGAGGGGGAGAAGAAGAGGATTCTCCATTCTCTCCCCTCCTAACTCCGTACCCTCTCCTCCTCCTTCTCCATACCCTCCCCTGCTCCTTCGTACCCTACCCTCCCACTCCTCTGTACCCTCCCTTCCTTCTCCTGCATAACCTCCCGTCACGGTATATCGAAAAATCCAAATACCTCAAGAGCTGCGCTGTAATCTCGCAGTACCGAGATTTGTAAACGTCTTTCAATTTTTGTCTGTGACGCTTATACTAATTCAATCATTCCTTAATGTAAAGTTTTGTCGTAACACTGCGAAAAATAGGAATCCGTATTTGCATGCGTGAAACATTTGATGGAATAATTGTATGCATTTAATGATCTGTACTGAAATAGTTTTTACAAGAGGGAATGGCCAGTTTATACTGAAAGAATTAATAAAAATAATATAGCATAGAAATGTGTTAAATAAATCTTCCCTATGCTTTGACTTGAAATGGAATAAGTTTGTTTATTTCTATTTTTGACTGGAAACAGGTTTGATGCCCGCCTGTTCTTGGAAGCTTGATGCTGCGTAGGATGTTTTTTATTCCCAAGGTAAAAACTCAACTTTATTTCCTCTTTCTTTGATCACGTTCACACCGAAGTTAGTAGGTTGCATCCTTGATACCCCTGTCCTTGAGTAAGATTAGGGTCGTTCCGAGTCGTGGGTAAAGCAAGCTGAAATGACCAAGCGACGACCGCAATATACTGGTTGCCCTGCCTCGATGCGAGAAGCTGAACTAGCATCAGATATGGTATGAGGGCGAGAGTAACATGTGCACCGTTATGCGACCCATACTTGTTTATCCGCGTTTCGAACCATTACAATGTGGTTCATATTTACTCTTCGCTACCGCTTGCCCATGCTTATCGTCGTGTTTATTATTTAAGCCTGTGGTCTTTGTCACAGCCCAAATTTTGGTGCAATGGCTCAGCAGACAAACGTGATGGTAACTATAAACAAGCTCTGGTGCAGTACATGTGCCGCAACGGTGTGCAATTTTCAACCACTATCATGCTCTGTCGATAGCCTGCTATTGCCATCCTGTCTTCATGATATATCTCGTTGGTAGTCCAAGTTCTTGTGTCGGAGCAGTGCTGTTAGTGTCTTTCAATGCTTGGTCATTTCAGCTTCTATAAACCATGACTGCGCAGTAGAACGCAATAAGGTCCGGGAACGAGTTTGTTTAGTGAAATGGTTGTAAGCTGAAAAACATTCATTCGAAACTCCCTTAATGTATTCTGTTGTACGCCGTCCAGGTAAAGGGCGATGTAACAAGTGTTCGTACGTTAAAGGAGCGATGCAATAATTTTTGTACTTTGCGCAAACACTGCTTAGAACGGATCTCTGACGTTAATGACCTATAAAACACGCGTTCCTTATACACCCCACGCAGTAGAAGTCCCAGAAAAAAATTAAAGAAAAACGAGCAGCGTTCACCCCCTCAACTCGCAGCCAGGACAAGCGGCCACGCAATCTGGAGCCGATCATATGCCGCCAATGTTGATAATAGCCACGTGTAGTAAGTGCTCCAGCTACTTTGCGTGATCCAGCTACAGCTCTACCAGAGAGTCAAGGTCGACCAGTCCGCCAGACCCGACCTCCGGAATACCTCAAAGACTATGTGCAGCTCATCGGTGTTACGAGTGTCTTCTATTCAAAATGACCATATAGTGATATTGATGGAAAACTTTGAAGAGAGACATATGCCGACTCTAGTGTCTGTGCATATTTTTGTTTTTGTTTTTTTACTTTGGTATGTGTAATTTTTTTTTCTTTTCCGCGGCGACGCGCAAAGACGATCTTTTCAATTCATTTTTTCTCATGAAAGAGAGGAAATGAGTGACATAGAGAAATCGCGTCAGTTGTATGACGTCGAATTCGTTAAAAGCGTAAAATTCTACAGTTTATTATTTTTTTTTTAAGGAAGGAAGCATGTAGTGTTTTTAAATACTTCTACTTCCTCGTCTAAGCCAAGTATATGGCGCGACTGTGCGCCCTGGAAATAAAAAGAAAGAAAAAGAGGAGGGAGCACGGGGATCGTTCGAGAGAGATTCTGCCTGACAGATCCTGTGTCCTGAGTCTGATTCTCTCGTCCGGGATGAGTTCGATGGACTCAACTGGCTACCGCCGACAGAACTCCAAATGAGGTGAGCTGGCTTGGAGCAACCTGCCCTAGGCTCCGTTAAGATATGAACACTCGGCCCAGCGACGTATGCCCCACAGAAGATTCACCTCGGAAAATACAAAATGTTACAAAGGCGTCGAATCCATTTACGCCTTCAGTAACCGGCTCAGCATCAAGACGAAAGGCGGTCATAATCCGCTGACCCTTGACGCCTAGCAATGAAAAGAGAACCTGCTTCTTGCGCTTCGGCGCAACGCCGTCTAACCCAGAAGCGCCAAGAAACGACAGTAACGCTTGCTTCCAAGACGGCCAAGCCTGCAACGGCAAACCAGGAACAGCAAGGAAAGGCGCAGGAGGGGGAAGCGCAGCCATAGCCATAACGACGACAGTTCAATGAAAGCCTAAAAGGGCTTACAGCAACGGGCCACTGCCCAAAAGACTGAACAAGAATTGGAGCTGGATAGAATTAAGAAAGCATCCCATCCTCGTCGCCATTTTGTATTTTCCGAGGTGAACCTTCTGTGGGGCATACGTCGTTGGGCCGAGTGTTCATATCTTAACGGAGCCTAGGGCAGGTTGCTCCAAGCCAGCTCACCTCATTTGGAGTTCTGTCGGCGGTAGCCAGTTGAGTCCATCGAACTCATCCCGGACGAGAGAATCAGACTCAGGACACAGGATCTGTCAGGCAGAATCTCTCTCGAACGATCCCCGTGCTCCCTCCTCTTTTTCTTTCTTTTTATTTCCAGGGCGCACAGTCGCGCCATATACTTGGCTTAGACGAGGAAGTAGAAGAATTTAAAAACACTACACCACGTGCTGGGGTTGGCAAAGCACAGGGCACGAGCTGAGTTCCAGACATTGTTATGGCTCGGCTATTGTCGTCGTTGCAGCGATTGGACACAGGCCACTACCCGAATGCTTCTCGAGCCAGTAATTATCACGAGCCAAAATCGAGTGCCCACGCAATGCTCGGGTCCAATCTATGAACCGCATTCGAATATCGTCATATGGGTGTACTGAGATCCCCACGTTACGTCATCACATTTTTCAAAAGAGAGATTGAATGAAAATGCTCGCTTTTGGGCTTGAAATTACACCGTAACTAAGGGAGTTTCTTGGCCAGTGGCGTTGCGTGCGAGTATCCTTGAGCCCCACTAGTGCCAGTAAGCTCGTGTAAGTGAAAAAACATTCCAATTGAATATCGTTGCACCGCTCCTTTAAGTAAATACCGCTTAAGAAATATTTATTGACATTTGTAATCTATGACACACGAGCTAGTTGTTTTATTGATGCACGAACAGTGGCAGAAACAAAATTTTTAAAAACCGAGTAATGTTCTCCTCCAACTTGCAGCGAAAAAAAGCGGTTACGTGATTTGTAGTCGAATATATTCCCGCCAAAGCTTATCATAGTCACGCGTTGCGGTTGGCGATGCACAGGTTACGCGTATGTCCCCGTGTTCGCTGCGTGAGCTGAATTAAAATGTTATCACTGCGCGGATCGGAAAGCTTCATGACGAAATCCTGGAGATTGTATTGTCAGCAATGCCAACCATGCAATACCTAGGACGGACTGAAAAAACAAATGTCTTCTTTTACCCTCCAAATTACGCGGTGACAATGTCTAACATGTAACAAATGTAAGCAAACCAAATTCACAAAATAAAGTGAGTGTTTTTTTGTTTTGTTTCGAGGATACTAACGTCCATTAACATTTTCATTTGAGTGCACAGTTATGACATGAAGTCTCACCAACTACTGCTTAGAGCCGTGTGGTTTGGGGCTTCTAAAGCCTGGCACATTCAGGCTATTTTTTATTATTATTTTACCCAAAATATCATTTAGTGCACCGCAGCGTTGCGAAGGAACTTACATTATCACAAACTCGTATTATTAATTGTGCAATAAAAATGTAGCTAACAACTTCCAATTATAGCGAAGTAGTGGTCTGGGCTGAAACAAACCTAACTGTAAACAGTGTGAAATAAAAAAGCAGTCCACTGTCAACCCCCTAAGGTCCAGTGTCTGCCTTTCGCGGGCGTCATGTTATTCTATAGCAGCCTCCTGTACTATCACGATCAATATGAGTGCGAACACCGCTCCGCGTGGCTCGCGGTACTATCAGTGCCCCCTGGCGATTGCTCTTTAAAGCATAAGTGCACCTTGCAGTCGAGACATATCGTCTCTAGCGATCGCCACACCACTCTGCACTTCCGGGTCGTCTGCTAGCGAAAAACGGTCGGCGAAATTGCGAAACTGGTCACCAATAACAAAGCGTATTTCTCGGTAGCAATGTGCGCCAGCAGAAATAAGTTGTATGAATATTTTTAGGGTCATATTTTTGATTAGGAAGTTTTAGCAGATTATTCTCATCACTCCGATAACAATACCCGATACTTCGCCGACGCCTTTAAGCATGCACAATATTGTTATCGGAGGTAACAAAAAACAATCAACGAAGACTACCTATTATTGCCTTCGCGTGAGCTTTGCGAAAGCAAAGGACCATCAATGGGCAGAGGCAAGGAATTTGCGCGATGCGAGCGTGGGTGATAGTGATACCCTGCATCATAAAAAACATCGCAAAAAAAAACCGACGATTACGTAGAACAAACACACAGAACGTCCTCGTCGTTTTTTTCGCGCTGCTCGCACCGCGCTAACTTCTAGCCTGTGCGCATTGCGGTGGTCCTTTGCTCTCGCTAAACTCATGCGAAGGAAATAATAGGCAGTCTTAGTTGATTTTTTTTATATATCCGATAACAATATGATGGACGCTGCGTCGGCGAAGTATCGGGTATTGTCGGAGTATTGGGATTAATCTACTAAAACTTCCTAATCAAAAAGATGACACTAAAAGTACTTATACAAGTTATTTCTGTTGGCGCACATTGCTAGCAAAAATGAGCTTCGTCATTGGTGAACAGATTCGCGGTTTCGCCGACCGTTTTTCTCTAGCAGACGACCCGGAAGTGCAGAGTGCACGTAAACTTCAAAGAGTAATCGCCAGGGGGCAGAGATAGTACCGCGCGTCACGCGGAGCGGTGTTCGCACTCATATTGATCGTGATAGGCTGGTGCTTATATTTCTTGTAAGGTTACAACTCAAGTGACTGTATAGAACTTTGCACTTCTTGTTGGCCATGTAATTTATTTGTTGCCTAGAACAGTTGTCGCTTGCATTCAATGTTTAGTTTCTTGGTGTCAAAAGGGCCGGAAGTATTGCTTAATACTTTTTGGTTAAATCATAAGATACATCCTTTTTTTGCTGCTGTCAACAGAAGTTGTAGCGGTTTTGTGTACTTCAAACATTTTTATTCAGATGTCATATTTTTAAAATTTCAGAGGCTCTTAAACGGTCGCATGAGGGTGGTAAAGCAACACTTCATTCCGTTCTAACTCGACTTTGGCAAGGACATCCCAATGCTATGAGCACATTATACTTTTTAATGCAGCCATATCAGACTATATTTAAATGGCCAATTTTTGTTACCTGCATTATTAGTTATGTAGATATAATTGCCCTAAAATGATGACATGACAAGATGAATTGATTCAAGTCAAAACATGTTTTATTTACCTTCATTTCTTGAGTGAATTGTCCTCATAAAAGTTTGCAGGCATTGTGCTGACGCTTGGGTCAGGCGTAACTGGAAGTAGCAAGAAGACGGGACTGAGACTGATTCGAAGACCATGCAAACTACAGAGCAAGAGGCCAGTCACCAGGACGATTGACTTAATAAACAGCCAAGCCTTTTCAACACTGAAGTGCTGTCGTTGCAGAATGTGCCAGGTTCTGCATTTAAAGAATTTATTTGATGTCTAAAATATATAACTGCAGTTGGCCGTTTACTCTTGAACACTCCGAGCTGGGATAACACCAAGAGACACTAAACTGAGTCACATCAGACGGGGTCACACCAGGATACACCAGAACATCATACCTTCGTTTGAAATTCAACTATGATGCACATATAAGAACACGAGACCCGCTCACGCCAGGACACACCAACACACCAGACCAACGTCTGAATTTCCGCACTAGTGTACAAATCAAAAACACCAGACCCGGTCACGCCAGGTTACAGCAGCATACCATAACAGGCGTCTGAATTTTCGCTTGGATGTATACGTCCAAAAAAAAACCAGACTGGGTTTGGTGAATTTTATGACGGGTTATTTTATTAGTTGAAAATGTGAGCTCAACAGCTCAAGTCAAAGCATACGATTCTCCAGCATAAAGTGTAGATTTGAGGACTAGCGATGTCTCAAATCAAGCCAACTCTTAACGGCCCTTCTAGGCCTCTAAACACCAGAGTATCAAACACCAAACGCATTCCTAATTTAAACCGTAAAGTCGTTTCACTGCTACATGCGTCAGTGACCTGGCAGAACTTCTGCGTATAGACCTTTCCAGCGGCAGTCTCGAACGAAGCGCCCGGGTGGAAAATGCTGAGTCACTGAGCTGTGGACGCATGCTCAGCATCCGATACACAGCACAGCAGACCAACAACGCATGCTCAGAAGGCGTTCCACAGCCCAGCAGACAAAGATGGCAGCGCGCAGAAGGCAACTTTTGCAAAGGTCTATAAGCTGCCATCGGGATGCGCCCCGTATATAGCGTTGAGACAATTCGTACTGGACGCCTGGCATATCCAATGGAAGGCAGCGGTTCATCAGAGCGCATTCAAACTGAACACGTTCGTTCCATAAGTCTGTGAACTAATGTGAACTGCGTAAATCTATGTACGACATATATCTGTTTTGAGTAAGTGGCTTTATAAAGCAAACTACACGCACCTTTGCGATAGGTATAAATCTGTTTAAATACTCTCAATCCCGTCACGAGGAAAGTTGAGTTAGAGCTCGCGATCAGCTTCACCGCCTCTCAATCGGGGTGCATATATATTTTTTTTTTTGATAACGTCGAATACGACTCCTTGACCTCAGTACTCTTCCTGATATCTTCGCGAACCCGAACTGCGGCTCTGCCTGACCGCCGAGAATCTCATCAGCTAGAAGTCAGCTGCATTAGTTTCTGGCCGATGAATCGTCCCGAGAGATCTCGACGTCCACAACGCTCATGCTCCGATCAATAACCACACGCTCCGTACCGGGGAAAGCTACCGGCCATTGTGCCTATCTAGCCCGGACGTGGCGCGTCGGCTTCTCTGAATACCGTCCGTTCTCCGAAATCGATTGCTTGTTCCTTTCTTGCCCGGCGCTTACCCTCCCGCAACAACCAAGACTGTACTTTTAGGTGAAGCAACTGTGTCAAACCCAGCACCTGTGTCGGTATTTTTCTTCTAATATTTTTTTTTCTCTCGGACGGAACTCACAACGGAATGGTGTGGCATGAGGTCATTTTATCGATAAGGGTAACCCGGCCTCTTAATATTTTTTTATTATGGCTTTTTGGCACCTCCGTTTTCCTGACAATATAGTTCGCCGTATTTAATGTGTCGATATATCTATTCTTTGTTGAAGTCGATGAGTGCAAATCGAAAGTGGAGGCCATTGTCTGATATAAGCTGCTTTTCACACTTCAAAAAAAACCTGCTAAATAATATACCATTAATAGAAATATTCTGTTTCGTCACCATAATGTTTTTGTAAGCAGGAAAAAGATACATTAGTTTTTTTAAAGGAACGTACTATGTATGTTTAATTACAAAGCAGAAAATCTCTTAGAAAAAAATTTAGTTTGTTTTAGCGAACATAAAAGGATATTGTCTGTTTTTTAACAGAACTTATTATAAAACAATACAAAGATAATACACATTTTAGCAATTGTAAAAAAATGCTGGTTCTGGTCATAACACTACATTTTCAACGTAAGCCACAGTGCACTACAATAATGGGCCTCTACTACCGTTCTTCATATTTCTGAGGGGATATTGCGCGCCCCGTTCGTTGAAATCCAAATTTCAACTAATATTAGAAGTTATTTCTCCGGGTTACTTTCTGGAGAAACCCTGCGGAAACATTCGCAGATTGCCCGGACTAGAGTAGCACCTGTAAAATGGAATTTCTCAGAACGCTTGGACGACAGGTGCCATTACCGGTCCGCCTTCTGTGGCTCTGCGCTCTCAAGAACAAGCTTAAGGGACAGTCAGTCAAACATAATAAGTTAAAACAGCGCAAAAAGGTTCAAAGGAAAGAGACAAACCGGACAGGACAGAGCGCTGACTCGCAGCTATGTATTTTTACTGATATACAAGGAGAAAGACAACGCACATGTTCCACACGTTCACACGCACATCTTTTCCCAATGATGTCTAGGCATTACTGCACGCGCTGGACCCTCACTGTCAGTTTCAGGAATTCTAGTTCCTTACTTGACAAAGCCACTGACGCTGAGCTAATGCAGTTTTCTCCGCCATCGTGGATGTACAATGCCTGAAGCATCTCACGTGTAACGTTTTCTATGCGCCTTCCCGAAATTGTGGTCGTATTGAAAGACGGTTCGCACAGGCGATCGTTACAGTGAACTGAAAGGTGCCCTCCCACTGAGGCTCCGAGAGAGTACCTATGCTCACGGAGCCTATCGTTCAGGCAGCGTCCGGTTTGCCCAACGCAGCTGCGGCCACACGAGAGAGGAATGCTGCACACCACGCCATTGCACAAGGCACAAACTACTTGGCGTGCTTCTTGCTGCACGTGTTCGTTTTTAATCCCTCTGCCTACGCGTTGACTCGGAGACAAATCTGACTTGTTTTTTTTTTGTGGGGACAAAAAAAAAAAAACACTAGAACTCCGTAGCGGTTCCCCATTTTTTTTTTAATTATATGAAACTCTATGTAAATATGGGATGACCACTGGCCGCTTTCTTTCTACACCATGTTTTGTGGACTGGTTACCCTTTGTTCTCTTGAGCAGAGTGCTTGCCACGTCTGACAGATGTGTTGATGCATAGCCCGCATTTTTGAGTTTCTCAATTTGCTACTTGACGATGTCCCCTAGAGCGTTGAAGCAGGATTTCTTAAGTGCTGAGCCTAGACAGGTTAACGCAATGCCACTCTTTACAACGTTTGAGTGGACCGACCTGTAGTCAAGGATACGTTTCATAGATCTTGGGCTGTACTTCCAGCAGACATAGAAGTCTCCTAGGCTGATGGAAATGTCCACGTACGGGAGCACCCCTTCTTCAAGAATCTCAAAGGGGAACTTATCGCCCCCGAAACTCAGCAAATGTATTTACCACTTTGTTCACCTGCGTGTTCAAAGGCTCACCTCTTCCTAGAATCACAAAAGAATCGTCATCATAGCGGATTACGTTCTTGATACTCGTGTCGCTTAATGCTCTTTTGATGACAGAGTCCACTTCCCCCCAGTGGACGTCACTTGAAACGGGGCAACTCAGAAGCCAATACACACCCCCGACATTTGCCTGTAGCACCCTTCACGCCACCCGACTATCATTGACTGCAGATAGAATGGTAACATCTCCATGAAGCTTTCCAGGGGTACACCACTACTGCTTCATAATGTTAGCTTTCCATTAGCTTCAATGCATCCCATTACTGATGCTAACAGTCTCTCGTGCGGCAAGGAGTAATATAGATCTTCCACACCTATACTAAAAGCTTCCCTCTTCCCCAGACCTCCTAACTGGAGATAATCCACCAGATCCTCTGAGTTAAAAAAACTCGGAAACGATCCTTGATAGTCAAAGAGGACAGATGTTTTTTTTTTTTTTTTTTATCTAGGAGGCCACCTGTCTTTGCCAAGTTTTCTTTTCCGTTACCATAGCTCGAAAAGGGCATGTTTTTGTGCGTTTTTGCGCTGAAAAATACTTCGAGACGTGTACGTTCTGCCTTCCCTACCCTCCCCGCCAGCCGGGTTAGAGTTAGGTGCCCACACAGATATTTTGCTCTATCACTGATTTTCTTCAGATTATCATTTACCTGTCTTTTCCGTAGCCTCGTTTGCTTTTTTGTTAAACATGCGCGTCGGTAACAACACAAAATGTCCTTCTTTTTCTGATAATATGACACGTAGTCCCTGGTGTACGATAATATATACTAAGGTAGTAATTTGACCAAATTCTTCATTTCTTTGGTGGTTAAATGCATCCACACATTCGGTGATACACCTTGGCCTGTATCCTTCCTCTACTTTTTCTGCTACTTTCTTGACCAGAGTCTGTACATGGGAGGGCATAGGACAGGCTTGAAGCAAAACTTGGAAACCCTCTCTTACGTCTTCCTAATTTCCGGAGGAGCCTTGGCGCCGCCCAGAGTTGCGTATCTGCTTGCCGACGGATTCACTTGGTCATTTTTTGTTTCTTTTTTTTTTTTTTTTGGGGGGGGGGGGGGGGGAGTTGGGGAAGGCTTCCTTGCCACAGGAGCTCCGCGGCGTAACCGGCTCTCTTGCTCATATCACGATAGCCCCTTCATTGCTGATCAGGATTTCCGTTATCAGAAGCACTGGCCTCTCTCAGGCTGTCTCGGAGGAATCATTCCTGGCGCTAGTACTTTGATCTCAAAGCACGGCACACTTTTCGTATGTTCTGCCGACGGAGCTAGCAGGCCAAAAAAGCCTTAGAGTTCCGCAGGACACGTGCCATATTGAATGTGCCAAGAGAAAACTCTTGCGCTGCACACACATTAGGCTATCAAATTCGTCATTCCCCACACTGAGCTTTCCTCTTTCGTGTGGCCGCACCTATGTTGGGCAAATCGGACGCTGCCTGAACAATAGGCTCCGTGAGCACAGGTACTCCCTTGGAGTACAGTGGGAGGGCACCTTTCAGCTCACTGTAAAGAGGGCCTGTGCAAACTGTCTTTGAATACCACCACGATTTTGGGGAGGTAGAAAAATAAGTAATACGTGGGATGCTTACATTCTACATCCACAAAAGCGGAGAAAACTGCATTACCCCAGAGTCAGTGGCTATGTCTAGTAAGGAGCTTGAATTCCTGAAACTGACAATGAAGGTCCAACACGTGCAGTAATGCGCTGATATCATCGGTAGATGTGCGTGAACGTGTGGAGCAATGTGTGTTGTCTTTCTCCTTACCTATCAGTAAAATACATAGTTGCCAGTCATCGCCCTCTTCTGTCCGGTTTGTCGCGTCCTTATGTACATTTGTGCTCTGTTTTAACTCACTATGTTTAACAACTACCAACTAGCCCAGCTCTTAACCTTATTACAGTTTATTTCTTTCGCATTGGACCCTTTTTCTGCCACCTCTAGTGTTTCTTTTTCTAATGCAAGTGTTCTGATCAACTTGATAGCCCAATTTGTGTTCAACTCAAGAGTTTTCACTTGGCACAATAAACGTCACAAGTGTCCTGTAAGACGCAAATGCTTTTTTCGCCTACTAGCTTCGTCGACAGTTCATACAAAGAGAGTGTGCCATGATTTAAGATCAGTGTACTCGCGCCAGGAACGATTCCTCTGAGATTACCTGAGAGTGACCAGTGCTTCTGATAACGAAAATCCTGATCATCAACGAAGGTGCTATCGTGAGATGAGCAAGAGAGCCGGATACACCATGGAGTTCCTGTGGCAACGAATCCGTCCCCAACTTCCGAAGAAAAAAGACCAAATGAATCCATCGGCAAGCAGATACACAACTCTGGGCGGCGCCAAGGTTTTTTGGAAATTGGCAAGACATTAGAGAGGGGTGCCAAGTTCTGCTTCGAGCCTGTCCTAAGCCCTCCTGAGTTACTGACTCTGGTCAAGAAAGTAGCGGAAGAAGTAGATGAAGGAGACAGGCCAAGGTGTATCACCGAACTTGTAGATGTACTTGAACCATCAAAGAAACAAGGAGACGTTGGTCAAATTACTACTTTAGTCGATTTTATGGTAGACCAGGGACCACGTGTCATGTTATCAGACAAAGAAGGACTTTTTTGCTGTTACCGACGGGCATGTTTAACTAAAAAGCAAACGAGGTTATAGAAACAATTTCAGACCTGTAAAAGTTGACCTGAAGAAAATAAGTGATAGAGCAAAAGATCAGTGTGAGTGCTTAACTCTAACCCAGCTGGCGGGGAGGGTATTGAAGGCAGAACGTACACATCTTGAAATATTTTTCAGCGCAAAAACGTACAAAGAAGCATAGCTCTTTTCGAGCCATTGTAACGAAAGGAAAAACTGGTCAAAGGCAGGTGGCCTCCTGCTTACAAAAACTGCTATCCTCTTTGACTATCAAAGACCCTTTCCAAGTTTTCAACTCAGAGGAGCTGGTGGAGTACCTCCAGTTAGGAGGTCTGGGGAAGAGGGAGGATTTTAGTATAAATGTGGATGATTTATATTACTCCTTGACGCACGAAGTACTGTTAGCATCAGTAAAGGGATGCTTTGAAGTTAATGGAGAGCTGGCATTCAGATGCAGTAGTGGTGTACCCCTGGTAAGCTTCATGGAGATGTTACTATTTTATCTGCAGTCAATGATAGTCGAGTGGCGTGGAGATTGCTAGAGGCGAAAGTCGGAGGTTACATTTTACTTGGGTGATTGAACTGCAACATTGAAGGAGGGTTAAGCGGCACCAGTATCAAGAAGGTAATCCACTACGATGACGATTCTTTACTGATTCTAGAAAGAGGTGAGCCTTTGAACACGCAGGTGAACAAAGTTGTGAAGAAATTTGCTGAGTTCGAGAAGGCGTTAAATTCACCTTTGCGATTCCAGAAAAAGGGCTGCTTCAGTACCTGGACATTTCCATAAACCAAGGAGACTCCCATATCTGCTGGAAGTACAGCCTAAGATCTAAAAAAGATATACTAGACTACAGGTCGGCCCACTTAAAAATTGTAAAGAGAGACATTGCGTTAACCTGTCTAGCTCTGTTTTGAAGAAATTCTGCTTCAACACTCTAGGGGACAGCTTCAAGTTCCAAAAATGCGGGCTATCCATCCACACTGCTGCGAGACGTGGCAAGCACCCTGCTCGAAAGAACAAAGGGTAACCAGTCCACAAAACGTGGTGTGAAAAGGAAATGGCCAGTGGTCATCCCGTATTTACACAGTTTTACATTTTTACAATTTAAAAAATGTTAGGAACAGCTATCGAATTACAGTGTTTTTTTTTTTTCGGCCCCCCCCCCCCCCCCCCCCCCAAAAAAAAAAGTCAGATTTGTCCCCGAGTGAATGCGAAGGCAGAGGGAATCAAAAAGAACACCTGCAGTACGAAGCAGGCCAAGTCGTTTGTGCCATGCGCAATGGGCGAGGTGTACAGCATTCTCTCCCGTGTGGCCGCACCTACAGTGGGCAAACCGGACACTGCCTGAACGAGAGGCTCCGTGAGCATAGGTACTCTCTTGGAGCCACACTGGGAGGGCACCCTTCAGTTCACCGTAAAGAGTGCCTGTGCGAACCGTCTTTCAATACCACCACGATTTTGAGAAGGCACACAGAAAAAGTGACGCGTGAGGGGCTTGAGGAATTCTGCATTTACAATGGCGGAGAAAACTGCATTAGCTCAGATTCAGTGGCCATGTCTAATAAGGAGATAGAATTCCTGAAACAGACAATGAAGGTTGTGGTAGGGTTGCCTTGCCGCATGCCCATCCAGGAAGAACAACACGAAGCCGGGGTTTCCACTACAAGAAACTACATTTATTAGAGTAACAGGAATGGGTTGTTAGTATTTAAAGTATAACATTGCCGCACGTTCAACCGACACGTCTCCGTGCCCTTGGTCCGTCTCCCCTCTTCTGTGGGCGAGTCCCCTCTTTTATAGGCACCTGCGACTGTCGTACGTGTGCTGTTGCGCGCCTCGGACGTTGTCCACTTTGGGCGGTCGGCAGCGGCCCCTGAGCGTGCTGGCAGACCCTCGCTACCACACTCCCCCCCCCCCCCCTTAACCGTCCGCCATGTCAATGGCTATCTTCGTAGTCGTCATCGAGAGGGGGTCGTCGTCGAAGGTGTGGACGACTACACTGTATCAGCGCTATGGCGCACTCCAGGTCGCGGTCGTCCTTTGTGGCCGTTCCCGGCATCGCCGGCAGAGGTCGTTTCCGGTTTCCCTGGCCCGTTCTGCTCACTGGACGCGGTTCCGTGGGGTCGGCCTCGCTGGTTGCCGCCCTCGGTCACTGGGACCGCCACGTGTCCTTGGATCCTGGCGTCCAGATGCCCGAGATTGTTGGTGGCGTTGCCCGTGATCCATTTTTGTGGATCAGAACGAGCTATTGCCATTGGTTACTCTCATGTGTAACCCCTGGTTCTATAATGCATAAACAAAAAGGATCTGGGGTGGGCACACAATTGCGCAAAATCCCCCCCCCCCCCCCCCCCGCCCCTCTTCAGAAAGGCGATCAGATCCGAGGAATGATATGCGAGGTACAACGCTCAAAACTTGAAAGAAAAAATAATAATAAGAGGAATCTTGTCCACCGCTCTATAACTTCTCTCTCAGCCGTCACCCACGTCGCAGGGCGTACCGCCTGTGTGGCGGCGAGGGGGGGGGGGGGGGGGCGGGACCGGGCCGTCGTTGGCATCGGTCCGATCCTGTGAAAAACCATCATCCGGGATGTGGAATTGTTTAAGGTCGGTGACATGAGTTGGTCCTGTGGACTCATCACTGATATGGTGAATTAGTGTGTATGTAAGCGGGGAAAGCTCTTTGCCTACACGAAATGGACCATCCCACCTGTTGGCCAGTGAAGCCGTGAAGCCTTTCGCCGCGTCACTCAGGGGGTGAGTGCGCATGAGCACCAAGTCTCCCACCTCGAACTGCAGGTCCCCGCGTCCCTGGTTGTACTGGTCGGATTGCTGCAGTCTGGCAACGTCAAGGTTCTCCCGGGCTTCCTTGAGGCTGATAGTGAAACGCTTTCGCAGGTCGTCTGCGAACTTTGTGTAGTTGCGGTCCTGTGCCCTCGGCTCTGTCAAACAGAGAGTGTTTGTGAGAGGAAAACCAAGCTCTCTGCCAAAATTGAGCTGGGCAGGGGTGAGCCCGGTTGACCAGTTAACCGCGGTGCAGGTGGCGAAGGCCATTTCTGGGAGCTTCGCATCCCAGCCTTTGTGACGCTCCGTATGAGCAACAAGCATCATCTTAAGGTTTCGATTTACCCTTTCGGTTATATTTGTCTGTGGATGATCCGGCAAAGTCCGTTTATGTTCAATTCCCAGAACCGCGCATGCATCCACCAACACTTTGCTCGTAAAATATGACGCATTATCCGAAATTAGGCTTGCCGGGAAACCAAAACGTGCGAAAAGTTGAAGTAGGCAGTCCCATATTTTCTGCGATTCCAACTTTTGTAAAGGGAACAGCTCTACCCATTTGGTGAAATGGTCTGTTACTACGAACAAGTGCTGGTTTCCGCATGGGCTACGTGGAAATGGACCCATGACGTCACAGCAAGAGATCTGCCAAGGGCTCTTGCTCGCGATCGGTTTCATGAGACCTGGGGGTTGACCACCACGTGGCTTCGCTTTCTGGCATGACGGGAAACTACGCGCACACCTCAGTACATCTTGCCGCATGCCGGGCCACGTCGCAATCTGGGACAACTTATCGTAAGTTTTGCTCCCACTGCTGTGTCCAGCTAGGACAGAGCTGTACATGAATCTGATGAAGGACTTACGTAACCTCCGAGGTATCACTGTTCAAAAGCAAAACTGCTCAGATCATCATCAGCCTGAGGGATGTAGCGCAACAGGAGTCCGTCACTGCTCAGTAAGTAAGAGTTGAACTGTTCATCACCCTTGGTGCTGACTGGGCTGGACGCTGCCAGCAAGGCAGCCACTTGTTGGCACAGCCTATCGTCGTGCTGGGCCTTGAGAAGGTCCTCTCTTGAGACCAATGTTCCCCACAGTGAGTCAGATAGTCCTTGTACTGTATTTACGACTGCAACCAGACCTGGAACTTCCTGCACGTGCTCCTCAGGAAAGGGGGAAGGGGGGGGGGGGTGCGGGAAAGTGCATCAGCAATTTGGTTTGTAGCACCCGGTTTGTACACAATAGTGTAATCGTATTGTTTTAGCGGAAGTGCCCAACGAGCGAGGCGACTGTAAAATAACTGGACGATACTACTGGCTAAAGCATGGAAATGGGTTTAATGGACGATGCCCGTTTCAAGCTCGCACCGTGGCGGGTAAAAAAAAAAATTGATGCGTGCCTCTAAGGCGGCTCTCGTGATCGTCGTCGTCTTCTCTCTTTGGCCGATCGCTGTTGAAAATATTCAACAGGCTGCCGCCGCAGGGGGACAACGAGGCACCTCGAGTGAATAAAGAAGTTGTACTGGCCGTCGTAGTATTTGTCCACTTGCCAACTTTAAGTCGCATGATCGAACGTGGGAATCCCGACCTGCATGTAATTCCGTTATCCGTCCTAGTTTCCACATCGTTTTAGGACGCATTGGCTCGTGTATAATTACGATGTCTCCGACCTTTAGATCATTATTTTCCTGTGGCTTCGCATGATGTGCCGAACGAAGCTGCAGAAGGTAGTCGGACATCCATCTTTTCCAAAACTGTGCAACTAGTAGTTGTCGATAGTTCCAGCGTTTTGAGAGTTCATCCGCTCTTCGTTGTAGCGCCTCGGCGTCTTTGGATGATGGTAATGCTGTGAGTCGCTTTCCGATCAGGAAATGAGCAGGAGTTAAGGCTCTTGGCTCGTCGTGCTCTGAATGCATAAACGTCAACGGTCTTGAGTTCACCGCAGCCTCGACTTCTTGTACCACAGTGGTGAGCTCTTCGAAGTTTAGTGAACTTCGTCCAAGAATCTTTCGAAGGCAGGACTTCACGCTACGAACCATCCTCTCCCAAAATCCTCCCCACCAGGCTGCCCGTTCAGCGCTAAATTTCCAGGATATCTGGTTGTGGGCAACGTAGTCTTGAACGTCCTGGTGGCGTAAGGCTTTCCATACCTCCTTGATGTCTTTACACAATCTTTTGAAAGTGAGAGCGTTGTCCGAGTAGATGACCTTTGGCAGACCTCTTCGCGCCACAAAACGACGTAGTGTTAATACGAAGGTCTGGGAAGACATGCTTGATATGACTTCAAGGTGGACCGCTCTTGTCACTGCGCACGTAAAGATAGCTATGAAAACTTTGTTTGGGGTCATGTTCTTGGTATAAAGGGGGCCTACAAAGTCGACTCCCACTATCTCGAAAGGGTTTGTTGGCTCGATGCGATCAGCAGGTAGAGGAGCTGTAGGTGCTGACAGTGGCTTGAGCCGATATCTAGAGCATGTTGGGCAGTTGTTTATACTTTTCTTTACCAGTTGTCTGCCTCGAATAATCCAAAATCTTTCACGCAGTTGCGTTAGTGTCTCAGCAACTCCTCTGTGTAGAACTCGGATGTGTGCACTTGAAATTATCAACTCCGTTATGCGGTGGTTGGCTGGTAGAATGAGAGGATGTTTTACGTCTTCTGTGGAACGCAATTCTTGGAGCCTTCCGCCTACTCGCAACCCTCCTTTGTCATCAAGACAGGGGTTAAGCTCGGCGATCTTCGAGCTTTTACTTACTTGCCGTTTTTCTGTCAGTGAGGCTATCTCTTCAGAGAATACCGTGTTTTGAACATGTGTAATCCAGTACAGTTCTGCTTGGGTTACTTCGTCCGCTGAGAGGTGATTTGCCGACAGCTTTTCGCTTGAACAATTGTTCTTAAAACGAAGTATCCAGGCAGTAACTCGGATTACCTTCTGCAGTCTGCTGTAACGATGGAGATCGAACAACGGCTCGAAAGAGCTAGTTCTTGCTGGTAGCACAGCAGCAGGTATGCAGTCTTTCTTCTCCACCAGAGCTTCTTCAAAGCAGTGGTCGGGCCATTCCGCAATGGGTCTCTGGAGCCACACTGGACCTTCCCACCAAGCTTGGGCAGCCTTCATTCTTTCCGCAGAAATTCCTCTAGTGAGAAAATCGGCCGGGTTATCCTTTCCTGGACAATACCGGAAGTGGGAATTCACTGTCAGCCGTTGAATCTCTTCAACTCGATTTGCGACAAACGTTTCCCAGCGCTGCGGTTGCCCTTGAATCCACTTCAGAGTAATCATGGAATCTGTCCACATGTAGCAGGTGAAGTCCTCTGTCTCAAACGTCTTCTGGACGTACCTCAAAAGCCGTGCTCCGATGAGTGCTCCTATCAGCTCTAACCGTGGGAGCGTTTGCCGTTTGAGTGGGGCAACACGAGCCTTTGCTAGTAACAGACGAGTACAGACGTTCCCTTCATTGTCAGATGATCGAATGTAGACTGCAGCGCCGTATGCTTGAGGACTGGCATCCGTGAACACATGCAGTTCGGTAGACCGCTCCAATCCTCGCAATTCGTGGAATAGGAATCGGGGTATGGCGAGTGCTTGAAGCTGATGAAGTTCGTTGCACCACGTGCTCCATTCATTGCTGATCTCTACAGGAACCTCAGCGTCCCATAAAATATTTTGTTCCCACAGCTTCTGAAAGATCATTTTCGCCCGAATGGTGAATGGTGCAATTAGACCCATGATATCGAAGATTCGCGCCGATGCTTGGAGAATGAACCTCTTAGTGTTGACTCGTGACTCCAGTACACTCAGTTAGGTTTCTAGTGACACCCTAAAGCTGTCTTCGGAAGTGCTCTATACCACACCAAGGATCTTTGTTTCTGGAGTTCTTTCTGCAAGTCCATCAGGAATCTCGTCGCCACCTTCAGTGAAACGCCTTTGTAAATCCTTGTAGTTCGATGCCCACTTCTTCATTGTCATTCCAGCCGCTTGCATAATTTCTTGAGTTTCCGTGCATATATTAAAGGCGCCATTCTCATTTGCGGCTCCAGTGAGGAGGTCATCGACATAGAATGACTTCGCCAACATCTCGGCAGTCTCTCTGTGTCTGTCAATATTCTGAAAGTGGTGCTGGAGCGTAGCTGTGAGTAAAAAGGGGCTAGAAGAAGTTCCAAAAGGCACGCGCGTCATTCTCCATTCTTGCAATGGCGGTAGAGTCCCAACAGTCTGGGGTGCGCTCGCGAACCAGAGAAAACGAAGAGCATCCCGATCCTCCGTCCTGATTGAAACCTGTAGAAACGCTTTTTGAATGTCTGCTGTCATTGCAACCTTCCTAGTTCGGAACCGCAGTAGGACCTGCAGCAGCTCGTCTGACAACTTAGGGCCTGTTTCCAAATGAGAGTTGAGACTGTCTTGTCCCTGTTTGTGCGAGGACGCATCGAAAACTATTCTCACTTTTGTCGTGACAGACTGTTCTCTCAGTACTGCATGATGTGGCATATAGTAGAGATGTTCCGGCTCATTCATGACGTTATTTGCTTCTGCGTCGGGAACAACTTCTGCGTGACCGTCTTGCAGGTACTGACGAATAGCGCTGTCGTAGTTCTCTAGAAGGACCTTGTCCCTCTGCAGCTTGCGGACCAGTCCACGCAGCCTAGCTTCTGCCAGGTCTCTGTTGTTGTCGAGCTGCTTCGTCAAGTCGGTTTTCCACGGAAGGGATACTTCATACGTCCTTCTTTGACACGAACTGATTCCTGAAATCGTTCGAGTACCTGGTCTTCATACGCTGACTTGACCATAGTACCTGAAATGCCAATGTGCTCCAGGTCCCAAAAGGCTTGTAAACATCTCTCTTCTTTTTTATGAAGTGAGTCGATACGAAGTGCGCACGCAACCACGTTTGACTGGTTAGTCAAGGAACACGATGCTTCAGTCGGTCCTTGCACTGTCCACCCAAGGCGCGTATTGACAGCCATTATTGATTGGTCTGTATTTCGGGTGACTTCTCCCTTGACAATTTTCCACAGCTGATCGGCTCCAATCAACAAGCTGATACCTTCAGCCGAGTTGGTTCCTGCAAATAAGCACGCATCTGCGAGGCTTTTGCCTTGTTCTTGCAGAGACTGTATAAATCCAAGGTCTACTGGGAGCTTCTCGATGTCGTTGCAAATATGTGGTACCTCCACCGCTTCTAGGACGTACTCTGTCTGATGGTATTGACTCTTCAATTTCACTTCAACGATCTGTCTTTGTTGCTTTCGCGGCTGGGTTGATCCAAAGATGTTAATGTTGAGGTTTGCTTCACCGAGCACCCGCATTTTGCATCGACGAGAAACGTCTTCTCGGACGAATGTCCGTTGACTCCCACCGTCTAGAATTCCCCTCGCATAGATGTAGGCTCCGTTACCGGCGACCCATGACCTGAATGTCTGCACCAAGACTTGCGGCTTCTCCTTTCCTCTGATGCTGTCAGCAGTGAAGGCATTTAATGCCTTGGAATCTTCCTCTTGGGCGTTGTCCTTCGCACTCCTTCTGCGGGGGTCGCACATGGTTGTCGCGTGCCTCCCTTTGCACGTGCCACACGATATACGCCGTCTGCAGTTCCGTGCGGGAGGATTTTGGGTATTGAAACTTGTCGATGTTCCGGAGTTGCGCATTTTCATGGACGGTGTTGAGGAACATACCCCAGAAGGACTGCCACTCTCCGATATGCCCGTCGAATTTCAGCATCTCCAGCTTCGGTAGCTTTGCCACCAACGTTGGAGTTTCCTCGTGGTGTCGTTCTCCCGTTTGAGACGTCGCTGGAGGTGCCGCAACTGCCTGACTGCACTTCAGCCGGTCAATGTGGTACATCAGTGTCACTAGAGCGCTGGCCACTTGGTCTTCGTAACTCATTACACTCTCGTATTCTTGCTGTAAATCTTCATCCGCCACAAATTGTTCCAGCTCCCGATTCAGAGTCTGGAGCTCCTCGCTGTTGCGGCTCAATCGTTCGTGCAACAATATGAGGTCTTTCAGGTCGTAGGCTTCGTTTGAAAATACTGTACTGACCTCATTGATTAGCCGGGTTGTCTGAGCGCGACGAGCCGTCCGTTTTGTTCTGACCCGTTCCATGTCGTCAGATCGTCCTCCGGTTCTGGTAAGGGCCGCTGATGAGGCGACAAGTTCCCGGGTTTCGGCACCAAATATTCTGTAAAATAACTGGACGATACTACTGGCAAAGCATGGAAATGGGTTTAATGGGACGATGCCCGTTTCAAGCTCGCACCGTGGCGGGTAAAAAAAAAAATTTTGATGCGTGCCTCTAAGGCGGCTCTCGTGATCGTCGTCGTCTTCTCTCTTTGGCCGATCGCTGTTGAAAATATTCAACAGCGACCAGGGGGGTTCTGAAGTCTTTTCAGCCATGACAACGCTAAATGATCACGTTGAATTTGGAATGTTACGCCACCCAAATACATGTCAAATCGCTTTAACGCATACACTATGGCTAAGCATTCTCTTTCTGCAACACTGTAGTTACGGTGTGCGTAATTGGGGGTCTGACTCGCGAAAGCAACCGGGCGAAGTATACCGTCATGTTCCTGCAGTAGAACAGCTCCGACGCCGCAATCGCTTGCAACTGCCCGCAAAACGAATGGTTGGTTTAGGTTGGGAAGATGCAGACACGTGTTCTCTGCCACTGCCTTTGATAAGGCTATGAATGCGCTTTGTTGCTGTTCGCTCCAACACCATTTGACGCCTTTTCGAAGAAGGTGATTAGGCGGCTGAGAAATCTCCGAGCAGTAAGGAAGGAAATCCCTATAGCATGCAACCATTCCGAGATATCGCTGTAAACGTCTCACGTCATAGGGGCACGGGTACTCAATTAGATCGCGCAGTGTTTCTTCGTTGGGACGGAGCGTGCCGCTATCGACAACAAATCCGAGGAGGTAAGTTTTTGGGCTCGGCCAATTGAACTTTCTCCGGGTTGATTGTTAGGCCCGCGTTCCGCATCCGCTCAAGCACGATAGTCAAGTGTTCGAGATGCTCCTCGAATGTACGCGAGAAAACAACAACGTAATTCATGTATGCCATCGCGAATTCGTGGTAAACAATGTGGAAACACCGTCGCGTTGCCGAGCGCGTACATTATACAGGAAATGCTGGGAAAAGGGTAACTGTCCCGTAGAGACACTTCGTTAAGCCGTCTGTAATCTACGCATAGTCTGGCAGTTCCATCTTTTTTCGGAGCGAGAACGAGAGAAAATGCCCAAGGGCTCTTTGACTCATCTACTGCACCGGTGTCCAGCATCTCCTGAATGGCCACGTACAGGAGTTTTTTTTTTTTTTTTTGTGCTCGCTGATGGGGTGTGGATTGCACCTCCAAGGCAATGCGTTACCGGTTTCGATCCGATGCAGCAGAATGTTTGTCTTTTCTGGTCGCTCCGTGAACATCGGAGAGAACGGCCGCAGGACGTCCTCCAGCTGTCTCTTTTGGAGTTCCGTGCAAGGACACTTGTGCAGTATATCCGAGATTTCGGATGGCAGGGCGGCTGCAGGCGTTGTGAAGTGGGCTGGGAGGGTTGGGCCAGTAATACAGTTCTCTCGTCTGGTGAACGGAGTCGGGTCCACCTGGTTTCCCAGACGATAGCCACCTCCATGGAAGTCGAGCGTCATGCTTACGCCTGCAATAAAATCTCGACCCAAGATCATGGTACGCCGAGTACCGGGAGATACAGAAAGCGCTGACGCCGTTTCTTCTCATTTGATGAAATTTTAAGCCTTACGGCTCCGCCCGCCGATATTGTTTAACCGGAGGCTAACTGCAGACGTGTGTCTGCCGAACGAAAGGTGATTTTTGTATTTTAGCATAGTTCATAGGCAGCGTACCCTATAAGCGATATAGCAGTGCCGGTATTCAAAAGCGCGGCAAAAGGAAAACCGAGCAAAGTGATCGTCATGCGTGGCTCGATCATTTCGCTCTTAGGCTGAATTCGACATACCGATGGAACAAGTGACGCTACGTGCGTGATCCCGGCTGTGATAGTGGCCATCGGCGGCACTGCAGTGGGGTTCATCGGCGCCGGCCATAATAGTTTCCCGATTGGGATGCCACGTCACCTTCCAGATTTTTACGGCCCATAGGCGCGCGAGGGTTGACCGGATTTCCACAATCCCTCCGCTCACTTCCAGCCCTTCCGTCATTTGTTTCGTTCTGCCTCGGGTTTGTATTTGGGCACTCTCTTTGGAAGTGGCCACGCTGTCCACACTTGTGGCATTGG
This sequence comes from Ixodes persulcatus, assembly GCA_013358835.2. Classification (NCBI taxonomy): domain Eukaryota; kingdom Metazoa; phylum Arthropoda; class Arachnida; order Ixodida; family Ixodidae; genus Ixodes; species Ixodes persulcatus. The sequence goes on from JABSTQ010010547.1 coordinate 206,742, forward strand.
TCCGAATACCTGCCTGAGTTGCCTGCACCAGGGCGCTCTTCGGACGTCCTCCAGTGGTCCCGTATTGAACCAAAACTGGAGCGCCTCCAGCTGCTTTGATTGGGCACTCTGTGCCCGTCCCTTGGAGGTCTTGGCGCCGGGATTGCCTCGGGGCCCTGCCAAGCACATGCGGGTTTGAGAGAGTTTGCGGCCAAAGGCGGTGAGAGATAGCTCTTCTGAGCGAGGGAGATCTCCCCTGTGCTGCGGCATGCCGGGCTAGCTCTTCAATGGTCTCAAAGGTGCGGCCGTGTAGGTACACGTGGTACTTTGGGTGACATTGTCTGAAAACCCGAGCTATAATTTCCGACTCGAAGGCATTAGGTTGCGCCCTTCGTGTAAAGTTCCTGCAATGCGCGAACATATTGAACAAGGCTTTCGTTCGGATGTTGCGTTCGGGACTCGAGTTCTCTCAAGATTTCTAACTCGTAACCAGGTGGCAGGAACTCTGCTCGGAATTGCCGCTCGAACTCCGCTAGGCTGGTGAACGTAGGTTGCAGCCTTAACCAGCACGCAGCGCTAGACGGTAGAGCGAGTTGGAGTATTCTGCTAATCACGAGGGATTCTGAGGCACCTGAGGCGGCTTTGTAGACGTGGAGCTCACCCAGGAAGTCGGGGATTGACTTGACGTCGTTGTAGCCAGTGTAGACCGGCACCATCAGCTGGGGACGCAGCTCCGGCTCACGTGACTGCTGCACGGCGAGACGATGTGCGACCGCATCACACATGGCTGCCACCTTCAGTAGCGAATTCGGCTTGGGCATCCGCCGAGCCTGCTCCGGGATCCACGCGTGCTCCAGGCTTTTCGCAATCCTTCGTCTCGGACCGTAGTGCGGGAGACATGGCGGGAAAAAACAGAAACGCCAAGCAGACAAAAGTAACGTGTGCGGCAACAGATGGTAACTCCACTCGAGAAAAATAAACACACCTTCAAGGTGATAAACACGCCCCCGCGTGACTAAGCAATGCTTTGAGGCTCCAATTCAACGAGCAATCGCGCTGTCGCGAATAGAACTACTACTTCGAAAAGAAACACCGCAGTTGAAAAAAAACTTACCGAGAGAAGAAACCCAGCCCGATGTCGCTCCGAAAGGAGGGCAGCAAGAGTACGTTGGGCAGCATGTGTTAGGGTTGCCTTGCTGCATGCCCATCCGGGAGGATCAACACGAAGCCGGGGTTTCCACAACAATAAACTACATTTATTAGAGTAATAGGAATGGGTTGTTAGTATGTATTTAGAGTATAACATTCCCGCAGCGTTTGACCGACACGTCGCCGTGCCCTCGGTCCGTCTCCCCTCTCCTGTGGGCGTGACCCCTCTTTTATAGGCTCCTGCGACTTTCCTACGTGCGCTGTTGCGGGCCTCGGACGTTGTCCACTTTGGGCGGTCGGCAGCGGCCCCTGAACGTGGTGGCAGACCTTCACTCCCACAAGGTTCAGCGCGTGCAGTAATACGTAGATATCGTTGGTAGACGATGTGCGTGTGAACGTGTGTAACAATGTGTGTTGTCTTTCTCCTTGTCTATCAGTAAAATACATAGTTGCGAGTCTGCGCTCTGTCCTGTCCGGGTTTCTCTTCCTTTTGTACCTTTTTGCGCTGCTGTATCTCACCTTGTTTAACAACAACAAACTAGCCCTGCTCTCAACCTTCTGTCAGTTAGTCATATTGTGAAACAAATTGCATTGCGCTAGACGGGATCTGTATACGCTGCAGTATCATGTATAGGCCTACATGCACGGAGCCGCAGAACGGAGCAAATTTATAATGATCCTCAGGTCGGGTGGTGTCCGCATCGCTGAAACTTGTTCTCAGCCCGTCCCAATGCAACAAGGGAAAGATGATTTAGCTGTGCTGTTCATTATTCGTTCGTAATTTTCATGAAAAGATTCTTCGGAATGCTGCTCGTTTATATCCGAATCTGTGATACAAACAAGTGAAGCCCTGAACTGCATCGAATGAGTGTCTGATTGGTACTGAAGAATACAATGTTGCTCACTTTATCTTTAAGGTACACATGTACCTTACATACCTGGATGACTCAACCATAACCTGCTCAGTCGTTTCACTAATAAATGGCGACGAGAGACTGGAAGATGATTTCTGTCAGTCAACGCCAGTTCCATTCAACTAGCTGTATATGATACAAATTAACGAGAAGATGCAAGCGAGCTGGTGAACATTTAACATTGTAAAACCCAAGATGTAGGACAAAAAAGAAGAAAAAAGGGAACAACACAGACACAGGTCTCGAACTCAGCTGAACATTAATTCCCCCAGCCTCGCTTATAAGGACAACATACCTCCATCCCTCAGGATCATGACGTCACACTGTCAAACACTCTCTCACCCCACCCTTTCCCTAACTCCCTCCGCAGTTCGTAAACAAGATCGATACGCCAACCTCAGACCCAGACTGAATCGCTTCCTCCAAACCTCATCAAGCTTCACGCCGACACCAGGCGGGAAGTAACAACCGCTCCACAGATCGCTGAACCAAACCAAGCCTATAATTTTAACCTTCAGAACTTCGGTGAATCTCGACAAAGCGTGTGACCTCCAGAGGTGGCATTTCCTAACCTCCCCACCCCCCACGCCAAACCCCCTCTCTCTCTGAAAAAAAAATACAACAATAACACTTTTGAAGAACCTTAAAACAGCTGCGAACAAACACGTACTTCAAAAAACAAAAACCTGAGAATGGAAGATTTTACTCAAGCACTGTCGCGTATGTGAAGGAAATTTAGCCTTTTTTGTTTATGAAAAAATACCTTGAGCAGCATGCCAAGCAACTTCTTAGTAATGGAGTCATCTAAACAATCGACGTCACCATGGAAAACGTGAGACTGCGTGCCTACCGTTACGCACATGCCAGCTCTATGTAACCCCACAAAAAGAAGCCTGGAACCAATTGAGGAAGCAAAACGTCGCGTCGCCTTCAGTGCATGACATCTGGACATGAAAGTGCAGTCCTCCCACTGTTCAATGGGGAAGAAGAAATGGTATCCAAGATCGTGGAGGTAGGTGTTTTTTTTTTTTTTTTTTCTTAAACAAGTCGATGTATTGCGTTTGATTGCGAAGTCAAATTTAATGTACTTAATTTTCTTAGGAACATGGCTTCAATAAAAGAATCAATAGTTCCCTCAATGTCCACCTGATTGATTTTTAAGGGTTATAAAATTATTAAAAAAATTTTGTGCTGCCATTTCTAGCTTTGCACGCAATTCTAAATCAGTGCCAAGCTTTAATTTTTTAATGAATGAACCACCTAAGTTTCATAAAAATAACAAATCATGATGACGAGATGGTGAACTTTCAACATATGGAAAACCCGAGACAGAGGAACAAAGAAAGGGGGCGTCACACAAAAATGTCTGAGTGTGTCGTCGCATTTTTGTTCCTCGATTTTGGGTTTTTAAGATGCGGAAAAGTTTGTATCATTGGATGCGAAGGCCAATTTTATGCAAGCAGTGTGCACTATTTCCCGAGGGTTATGAAATGCCTAATGTTCAGGCAAGGAAAAGGAAAAAATTAGACAACTCCGCGTCGCGTCGGATAATTAAGACATGGTGACTTATATGTCCAAATTTACGGCTTTTATACACAAAAATGAACCTTCTAAAAATACACCCAGTATGCATTCTAGCTGCTACATCACAGTAGTTCATCAATGAATGTTATCTGCATTCACAACAAAGCCAGATTTCAGCCTTTGTTGACAGCCTTTTAAAAATAGAGCTCCGAGTAGTAGCTTTCTAAAAAGCGTTTTAGAAGCATAAATGTAAAATAAGGACAATGTTTTTTTTACAGTTTACGCATACACAAACCATTATGTTTCGGCCCAATGTTCTGCAATATATTGGGGATTTCAGGACACTTTCACAAATTTATATATATAAGGTGGTTCAAAACGTTAGTTTTGGGAGAGGGACTACCAGCCACGGAGGGTGTTAGAGAGTGCAAAAAAAAAACACTTTTGGGTATAATAGTTACCTACAAGTAACTAACTAACGTTTCAATTGGTGAAAATAAACATCTAGTTTTATTCAGAAATTGATTGAGCATCAATGAAAGCCCCAAAATTTGTCACCTTTAAGACTTGTAGCATATGGAAAACTCAGGGGTGTGCTAAAGCTATTACTTGAGCAACAAGCACGAGGCTGGCGAAGCAAAAGTGCGGATGGTAAGAATACCTCCGCATTTTCCTTTAACTAAAGGTTGAGGCTTTTATAACAATTTTATTCAGTGTATCATTGATAAAAATATCTGAGGTTCTTATAACAATTCCCAGGAAACTACATATGACGCAGATCTTGAAGACAAGCCATCCATGCCGATTATTTGCCAAAAAAGGGTATATCCGTATCAGTATTCATTGTCGTCGTGCGACATGTATTATGCTGCTCGCGTTTGCATGCAGGTCCGAGCCTTTTTATGTCCAATCAATTCACCGTGTTCATGTAAGGAATCGCCGTGATGTTCCTACTCTACTTCGTGCGTAATGTAGAGTACCCGACTGAAGTAGCCCCGACAGTGGGATTTGTCCAGAGGTGAGAACACCAGACCGCTTTGTCTGTGGTGTGGTTGCTGTTACAAACTGTGCCAAAGAGCTCGCCTGGTTATATTCTGCTACAATTCACCGGAATGTGATGACTAAGTGCCAAAGTTGTGACAAAACCTCATTGGTTCTCCTTCGCTGCAAGTTTGTATAGTACAAGATAAACACCTTAAGAGCAGGGTATTTAAAAAATAATATGCTGGAATGCCGTATATAGAGTTGTGACGGCACAACCTTGAAGCAAAATCGACCGCATTTATTGCGCAAGTATATGTGCTAGACTGCAATGCCTTGAATGGTTGCATACATCATTGACCAAGTTGTCATCTTTCCTAAAGTCATGTTTAAAGGGAAACATTTGAGTATATACAGAGAAAGTTCACACATCTCTACGGAAGGTAAAATTATCTATTACAGGCTTTATTGTTGTTAATCTCGTTTTTTTCTAACACTTTTGTAAGTTTTTAACTCTTTAAAGTAACAAATATTTGATTCCGAACTATATTAGCTTTACTTGTGGACGAATAGAAGTTTCGTGGTCACCTTAACTAGTTATGCTGCGTTTTACTAAAGGAAGCATGTTCATGGCTAACATGCAGATTGTGTATGTTAGTGGAAAGAGGCGACAAGCATAATTTTAACCATCCGTTTGTCTCCTCTTTCGTCTATTTCAATTGTTCCTTTCTATTTGTGCGCAATTTTAACCATGTTCAATCATTACCAATTCGACACACTAACCACCTTACTGCAGATTGTGTATCATTATGCAAATGCTTATATGCAAAATGGCCTTAGTATGCTATAATGACGAAAAGTTTGTTGAAAGGTAATTAAGAATTGCAGTTGTACTGCAACATTCAGAACTTTAAATAAAATGCAGTTGCTGCCACATGAATTGTTTTGGCACTAAAGCACGGATTTTGTCGTAACAGTTTGCTTACGTCTCGTGCTTTTAATAACAACTGAACTAGTTGTGTGTTTGCATGAATTGCAGTGTATGGACTAAGAGTACGTACAGAGCAATGTGGAAAAAAGAGGGCATCGTCGTTTCAATTAACAAACCATTACCTGACTCCTGACGTGGCATTCACAGTGAAATAATTGGGGAAAATATTAATATTTCTGCTGAAAAAGTTTCTTTTGTCGCTGCGAACTGAACGTTTGACTGCTCAAAAAAGTGCACCGAAACTAATTTGACCAGCATCATCAATGGCTTTGCTGTTTAAGGGCCCTAGCCAGTTGTAGTTTAGTCTGTGTTTTTTATTTGTTTTGTAAACTGTTTTTGATGACTGCATATTCAAGTATTTATGTATTTTTGCCAAGTGCATTAACCTGGGAGATGTTTGTTTGTAATGAGCATTATTCTGCATGTGCTCCAGGAGGTGCGACTAATGGGAAAAAATGTGAGCGTTAAATTTGACTTAAAAATATTCGACGTCGGGTGAGCATTTTCCTTTACAGTGTCATCACGAAAACGGCAAGGTAGTTAGGCAAGTACCTACCTAAACTTTGATAGAATTTCTCTAAAACTCGAGCCTTTAAAGCCTCATTTCAAAGCATTTGGCAACTTATAAACAAAACCGTGGCATACTGCAGATATGTTCTTTAATTCACAGTAATATGTTTTCGGTCATTATAACCGATGTTACGTCCAATGTTTAAAAAATATGGTAGCAGCGCTTGTATCTCGACAAAACTAGAAAAAAATCACAGCACATGGCATTTTTCAGATGCATTGTATGCCCAATCCGAAATGCTAGTATTAGCGGAGTGGACCCGGACCCAAATGGCAGGCTGAAGACACTTTACTTAGGATCCGAGAACTGCTCTGCGAAGACCGTTCTACATACGCGCCAGGATCCGAATCTTCCGATTCACGTGAGCCCAGCACGCTCCTAGCTGTGTCTCGAGTCTTTCTCGTCTCCTACGCTACTACACTAACAATCAGTATAAAACATATTTAGCAACTTGCCAGACGGTTAAAATGCTTTATCAGCGTGAGCAGCCATGCTTGATCCGTGATTTGATCTGCTAAGCCTACTTATTACAGCTGCGCATTATTCTGTCATTAATCCTTCACTGTATTCTTTTTGAACGCTGAGCCGTTTGAAGGTTGTTGCTCTGCTATTTTACTCCCTGCTGTTTCGTGGTGTTGTCAGGTCAGCTGTTAAACCACATGATCCAGCTGTATTGAGTGTCCTCCTGATTCAGTAGATGTCCAGGGTGTTGATGCTATTTGAGATGTTTCTAAAAACTTGGAAGAGGAAAAGTATACAAAGGTTCTCATAAATATGGCTTCACAAATTATACTAGAAATGTCTGAACACAAGAGTGAAATAACCCTCGGTGTGCCAAACTGTTTCATTATACTTGATTTAACATTGAGCATTCGTCACTTTGTACATCCACAATATTTAAAGACAGCTTTGAAGTTGTTATTTTTTTAATTAAATTAAGACCTTTTGTTTTGAGCTAAATAAAGTAAAGACTCGATCTCGAGTTAGAGTGCAAAAAAAAAAGAGAATTCGAAATTAGGTGGAGGACTCGGAACATTAATGCTGAACTAATAAGAAAAGTGCCGCAGAATGACTATTGAAATAAACAGCATTTCACTAAGTGAACGTGAAGACATTCATTGTAAGGAAAGTAACCTCAGCACTAACATAAAGCTTTTCAACAATGATATTGAGGCTCACCATTCAGCAACATCAAAGGCTAATAGGACTCCTGACGCGGGTCTAAAGTTTCGGTTCAAATCAACTGAAGGTTGGTTCACAGAGGGCCGTTTTCTTCCGTTACGCATAAGTCAGCGAAACATTCCTGTTTCGAGTGCCGCGTGCCAGGCTATCTCCTTGAACTGGTAGCCAGACTTAATACGAAGCACAGGCGTTCCGGTGACTTGTGGCGTAAGCGTTCGTAACGTAACACGGCACTAAAAAACGGGGCTGTGTGAACCAGCCCTAATTCACCAAAAACTATACAAACTAAGTATGCTCTTCCATTGAATTTTAGGTGACTATGAGCTTGTGCTGAACCATTTTATTTTTTTCATTTGCAGGGCCATCGCAAGCTATAATCCAAAAAAGACTCAAAGGACCAAACAACTTCAAGGAACCAGCATCGTATTTTACCAAAGGTAGCAGCTTTGGCAAATTCCTCGCAAAACTATGCGTTTTAATGATGAAAGAATATTGTTTAGTCCTTCGCCTCAAGACGGTCTGGAAAAGTATTCATTTTAAAGCTTTAAGCAATTGTTCAGTTCTTCATTGCGCAGATAACTATTTTTGTTTAACAAAATTAAAAATAAAAAGTTCACATACGTGCCACTTGCGCAATTTCACTTCGCAGCAAAATCCCCGCGAACCAACTTATACCCTAGAAGCGCTGGTCAAAGTGAGGGTGACGGCAGGTTGTTAAATGAAAGTGTTTTCCATCTATTCAAATACACAGCCCAAAATGTACCTGAAGTAAGACGCATCCGAAAGAACCATCAAGTGCTGTTTTTCTAACAGTTGGCCAGCTCCATGCTTGAGGAACACAAAACACTTAATTAAGGCTACACTTTTAAATGTGTCACTTACAAAAATATTAATAGATAAAACAGTTTCGGGCAAAATGATTTTCTGGGAGCATGAAAAATCAGTGCATGCATTTTTATAGGTTTGGGCAAAACAAAAAAGTTACATTCAAGAGCTGCCCGGGGTATTGATTAAAAAGTTAAAAGGCACGAAGAAACAGGGCGAAAAAAGACACGTACGACACGGACAGGCGCCAACTTCCAACTGATTTATTGAAACACGAATCATTGTCAAACTCGATCCCAATCGTCTAAACACATGCAACTGATAAAAGTTCTTATCGCTCATACACACATCCTCCAAGAAACACAATTAACTTGTTTAACAGATAAAGAGATGGCACGCTTATGCATCTGTCAGCCGCTTTGTGAATACAGAAAGCTTCAATTAATTCTCTTTCCATCTTCCGATTCCCTTTCTTGGCGGGATGGATGTGGTCAAGATATTCCGCTATGTGGATGATTTTTTCGTTATTTTGGGGGAACGTACAGCGAATTGTATGGAACATGATGTGATAGAAATTGTTAATCTGTTTAGATCACTGTCCGGCAGACTGAACTTCACTTGGAAAATGCCTAATGATGGAAGTATTCAGTTTCTAGATTTACAGCTCTTTTTTTACTAAGGATCATTTGGGCTGGAGCTATAATCCACAAACTAAGAAAGGCCTCCTTTCTTTCAGCAGTGCCCGCTCAAAGCTTGTAGAACGGGGGATTCCATCCGCCTGCCTTCACGCAGCCATTACAAAAAGCGGCTAGCATAGACTGCCGGTCAGCTTTGATCACCAGGTTGCACGCTTGACGAGGGCCGGTTACCCGAAGAGCTTAGTAACAAGTGTGTGTGAAAGGCTCCTACAGAAAATTAAACGAGAGGGCGTTGACAAATGTCGTGAAAAGACAGGCAGGATGCCAGTGTAGGTGATACCATATTTGCACAAAGTGTCCCACAATTTAAAAAAAAAGATGGCTGTTAGACACAAGGTTAACGTAGTGTTCTCAGCCCCGTGCAAACTTTCAAAGATATGCTCCGCGATAACAAAACGAAAGTTTGTAGCGTGCTCAAAAAATATTTAACAAGATACACCGAATGCGTGACTAAGGTGGTTTATGCGATTCCTTTTAGCAGCGGCCAAGAATACATTGGTCAGACCGGCCGATGCTTTAATGAAAGTTGGCTAGAAGCTCAAATGACGAAAGAGGGAACTTTCGTCATTTGAGCCTCTAACCAACCAGACGCAATATCGTCACTTCCGTCACTTCCGTTTCTTTTTAGGAGAAACGAAACATTTGTCGAACATAGCCCTCCAGTTCATCAAAATGCAATTATGTCTACAAATCGCAGACAAAAGTGGAAAACAGAAATCAAAGAACAAGTTGGCTGTAATCCCGTATTACCATAAAATATCGCATAATCTGAAAGCAATTGCAAAACAGTTTGGAGTAGACACCGTTTTCAGTTCAGATTTTAAGTTAAGTAGACTCTCGCCATATTAGGTTCGAGAAGACGCAAAAAGCCCCCGTGAGAAGTCGGTCCCTTGCAAAAATGGAGTGGTCTATGAGATACCTTAGGCTTGTAGTCTTAACTACGTAGGCTAAACTTCAAAGTGTATCAATGGCTGGTTAGCGGAACACAAAAGAAACGTTTCGGTTGACTGCTTTCTTTTTCCTAAATATAAAAAAGGTATGTCCAGTCAAGTCTCTATTAAAAGATCACTGCATTGAAGATGCGTCAAGGGTGCAGACCCTGATTTGTCGCGGTTAAATATATTGATAGATATATATATAGATAGGTATATATATAGAAATATATAGATAAGTATCTTTTTCGTGATTGTGGTTTTTTGAGATAAGAGTTCAGAAACGTTTCGTCAAAACAAAACAAAGGTATCACTATGTGCGTGTGTTTGTTGTAGTTGAAAAGCTGTGTATATTTTTTTACATTCTAGCTGTCTAGGTTTGCTGCAACTTCAAAATTACCTAAACACGTGGAAGATTGCAATAATGTTAGTGCACAATGGTCAGGAAAAAAATAGTATGTAGATAACACGAAAAAGAGAGACAATCCTGATAAGAAAAAACGGAAATTGTATCAGCCAGGCATCTTTGCAGCTTGGTAGTACTTCAAAGAAACTTTTGCAACTCTAGTTGTTGATTGTTTTGATTGTTCATCATTTTAAACTGTTTTCTTTGCACTCTTGGTGGTTTTTACTGTATACTAGAAGTCGGTATACGAGGTTTGGGTCAAACATGGAGCTTTATGACTCACTTATCAATTACTGTTCCCTTTTTTTATATATAGTTGAATTGAATGTTTTTTTTTTCGGTTGACTCCTTTCTTTTTCCTAAATATAAAAAAAAGTATGTCCAGTCAAGTCTCTATTAAAAGATCACTGCATTGAAGATGCGTCAAGGGTGCAGCCCATGATTTGTCGCGGTTAAATATATTGATAGATATATATATAGATAGGTATATATATAGAAATATATAGATAGGTATCTTTTTCGTGATTGTGGTTTTTTGAGATAAGAGTTCAGATACTTTTCGTCAAAACAAAACAAAGGTATCACTATGTGCGTGTGTTTGTTGCAGCTTGAAAAGCTGTGTATATTTTTGACATTCTAGCTGTTTAGGTTTTCGTCTAAACCGAAAGGTGGTTGAGCTTTGTAGGTAACCTCACTTATGGCGAATTCCACTGGGCGTTTTGGAGCGCGCCGGGATCAGTTGACCAGATCCGGAATGGAGCACACGATCCGAACGGGGTCGCGCCGCCGATGGATCCCCAGTGGAACATGACCACTGCTCCGGGATCGGCGAATGCCTTCCCGTCATTCCCCTGCCCGGGAATCCCCTTTTCGCGGCCGCCACGGTCGTTTCGAAGACGTTTTCGCAATCGCGGTGCTTACACGTGGTCGACGCACGAGCGGCAGGAATGGCTCAGGAGCTTCTAGCAAAGGTTGCCGGAATGCCCGTAGCACGGCAAAACCTTTTCTTCTTCTTCCTGGAAAACGAACCGGCTGTCGAGCCAAGGGGTAAAGGCCCTGTCACACTAGGGAACAGTTGGACAACTCTAATCGGCAACACGGGGAAGTCGTGTTGCCGGCGACCCTGTCACATCGCGGAAACAACAACAGTCGGGCAACATGTTGCTGCCGCCCGGCAACCGTGTTGCCCGATTTGTTGTCCGACAACCCTGTCACACCGCGCTGACGGCGTCGGCGAGGACAACACGGGGAACACTCCGCCATCATGATTGTTTACCTTCGTTCGTGTGCGGCGCGGAATCGCTGGAAATGTGACTCTACAAAGTGCTAGTGCGGTCGAAGGGCCGGGATTTACCACGGTACGACATCAACCAGTGACTGTGATTAGAAAACTTGACACGGGGAGTATTTTCCGCTCTTTATTTGATCGAAATGTTCTTCATTCGCTGACAAAGCAGATAGCCCTAACCGAGGAAAGTGACATCGCTGATATATGTTCGGGATTTACGCCACCGCATGAAGTGTTTCTGTCCGGTTCTTTCATGCAATTCCTATTTCTACTGTAAAATTGCGTTAGCACCGGCAGTACCCCAAAGCGTCTTTTGTAACGTGGTGTTGAGCTGAACTGACAGTGCTTCGAAACTGCGACACCGACACCATCGGCCTTCATAACAATCGGTGGAATAAATATTTTTCAACGCTGTCTACTTGTCTACCACCTGCTATGTGATCGATTTATTCCCCCAAAACGTCCTGGGTATTTTTAAAACAAATCAGGTGTCTGGTAGCGGCTGTTTCCAAGTTCCAAGCATCAACGTTTTCGCAATCGCGGCGCTAACACGTGTTCGACGCACGAGCGGCAGGAATGGCTCAGGAGCGTCTAGCAAAGATTGCCGGAATGCCCTTAGCGCGGCAAAACCTTCTCTTCTCTTCTCCTTCCTGGAAAACGAACCGGCTGTCGAGCCAAGGGGTAAGCAAGCGGCCATTACCAATTCTTCTGAGGCGAGATCAGGCGAGATGCCCCGCGAGAAAGGAAGTCACGTGTGTGCGTCGTGGGCTGGCCCGGCTCGCTTCCGGTTGAATCCGCCGAAATCGGGGGAGCGACTTTTCTTGGATCCAGATCGAGATCTCGAGCGGGAGCTACTCCCAAACGACCAGTGGAACACGTCCGTCTCGATCCCGATCGCCCAGTGAAATAGGCTCGCTCCAAAAAAGTCGATCCCGGAGCGCTCCAAAACGACCAGTGGAATTCGCCATTTGCTAGGAGCTCCTGCGCCATCTTTGCCGCTCGTGCGTCGAACACGTGTTTGCGCCGCGATTGCGAAAACGTCTTCGAATCGACCGCGCTCCACTCCGGATCTGGTCAAATGATCCCGGCGCGCTCCAAAACGCCCAGTGGAATTCGCCATCGGATCCAGATCGAGATCTGGAGCGGGAGCTAATCCAAAACGACCAGTGGAACACGTCCGTCTCGATCCCGATCGCCCAGGGAAATAGGTTCGCTCCAGAAAAGTCGATCCCGGCGCACTCCAAAACGACCAGCGGAATTCACCATTAGTTTGTTTTGTGGGGGGTGGGGGGGGGGGGGGGGGTGATGGTTGTGCAAACAACTTTAAAACACCGGATGTTCAGTTTTTTTGTGGTGGTTGTAGTTCTGTATATAAGGAGTTTGGTTGAACAGAATATTGGCTCAGTTAGAGGCTGTCTGTCTGTGTTACTTTCTCTTCCACTGTGAAAAGAATTTCCTCCTTCCGCCCTAGTCTCGGGTTAAAATCATCATCTTAAACGTCCACCAGCTCGCCTGCGCACTGACTGCAATTTCGTTACTATACCGCAATTCCAAAAAACCGATGTCTCACACGTTTATTGATTATCACTTTTAAAGCACCACTTACTTGCGAACGTTTTTATTTCTTTTTATGACGTAAGACTGGTTAAGTCTCGCGAATGTTTATTAAAGTGATAAGGTGAATAGTAATTTTGTGTACGCTTTCCATTATTGTTTATGTATTCGTGGTAATGCGAATTTATCAGTGGGTCTTAGAGGTTTTCTTTCTAGGAGTTTCTTGAAATCGCTATTGGAATAATGATGTTTGGTAATAGTAACGAATTGGAAGAGTTTCGCGAGCGGCATTATGTTCAGACAGGCTTGTTTTTTAATGGTTCTGACTTCTCGTATTGATATCCGTATGCGATATTATTAAGTATACTGAAAATAATTTCGTTGACACCTTGAATTCTGCCAGCTGAACACCAGTTAAATACCGTGAGGCAATGTCGGAAAACAGAGTGGCCCAAGGCCTGGTAAACCTTTTGGTGTAATTTCAAATATGCGCCACTTAGTATATACATGTTGAAGTAACTCTCATTCGCTTTTAACATGCTCCACGTGTTTTTTTACCAATATTTGTACTCGTCAAAACATAATCCTAAATACTAAGCATTAGCTTCATAATTCATCCTGCCATCGATGTTCTTATGATGATCCTGATAAAAAACAGTGATTTATATAAAAGTATACATTTGTACGGGTTTCTGATACACGGATAATAGTCCAAGATAATCATTCACACTTCGTTTTCAGTATATTAAAACATCTATATTAGAATCCCCAGCGAACACTCAGCCCTTACATGCATTTAATTGGTATAATAACTTACCAAACTCGTACCAAAATAAAGGTTGTACTTAAGTCCGTGGGTCGGTCAACCACACATACAGTAATGAAGTTTAGTTTTATCGAAGTTAACAAAGATGGGCCAATGACAATCCCTATGGTATTTCGAAATTCTTTTTATTTGCTTACTCATAACAGTGTTTATCTTGAGAGATAGCAATCTTTCTGAGAAACAATTAACAAATGATTTAAAAAAAATCCTCTAAATCCCATCGCTTCTATTTTCCTTGGCATGTTTGAAGGCTAAATGTGTCGAATGCCTTTGATAAGATCAGAAATAAAAGTAAAGCAATCGTATTATCATGTAATGTTTTACTAACAATGTCGTTAAATTCATCGAGCAATTCAGTAGTACGTTTTTTTTTTTTTTAAATCCATATTGTGATTTGTATATTCGAAACAATTTGTCAAACAAAGAGTTCATTATTTCAACGGTATATTTTTTCATGACATGAGCAATTACTGGTAGTATTGAGAAATGGTTAAAATTGCCAAATTCTTTCTGGCTTTCACCTTTGAAGAGTGGTCGTACAATCGAGCTTTTTAGTCTAGTTAGAATTTTTCCTGTTTCAAATATCCCATTCAGAATGGCAATCACAACATAATTTTTTTTTACAAAGTTCGCACAAAGGTTCTTTATACAATTTCGATCGATACCAGCCGTTTTGTTCGTAGATTTTGTTCTGTCATGACGAGAAGATAAGCTGAATTAACCGTTTCTACCCCGATTGTTCACGTCATTTGATTCTGTGGTATTATTTATCTCTATTTACACCCTTTAGAAAACTGCAACTAAATGTCTTGCACAGTAGAGAGACATCAGCTGATTCATCGATTTATTTTTTAATAATCAATGGACGCTTTTTTTTTTTGCTTTGCCAATTAGCTGGTTAACCAAGTTCCAGGTTTGTTTTGAATTCCCCGATCTACTATAAAATTGGATAGCATAGTAGTTTCTCTTTTCCAACTTGATCTGGGCGGTAACTTTGTTTTTATTGAATGAAATTCAGTTTTTAGAAAAGTATTGCCAGGATTTTGTTTATACCTAGTGCACAATTTATCTTTGACTGTAATTTCATTGCTTCTTTAATAAACCACTGATTTTCAGGTCGTATGTTTTAGCTTCATGCTTCTTTTTTAGTGATTACAAAATGTTCCTAAACGCATCTACTAACGCGTCATATAATAGTAAGTGATATAAACATAACAAATTTGAGTCAAACCGCTCAAACAGTTCATCTACACGTTTTGAGTAATATTCTACACTTTCTTTAGTTTGCTTCTGTTCCTCAATAAGCACATTATCTTCAAAAGCTATCAAGGCACTGAAATAATGATCGGCTATATTGTTTTCTAAGCACTCTAGCGAATGCAGTTAGGTCATTCATTCTGAATAAAGTATGCTCGATACAGGTTTTTGCAGTTTTTTTTTATGTATTCTTCCCTTGTAATGTCGGCAATTATAATTTGAAGGCAATAACCTGGTATTAGTTCAAGAATGTCATTGACACTTCGTTTGGGGTCACTCAAAACATATATATTAAAATCCCCAACGAACACTAAGCACTTTCATGCATTTATTTAATAGCTTAGCAAACTCGTACCAAAATAAAGTTACACTTAAGTCCGTGGGTCAGTAAACCACGCATATAGTAAAGAAGTATTCTGCTTTATTCAATTACATACCATCACTTTGGCAAGATCAAATGTTATTTCTACTCGATTAAACTGGTTGCTCTCATTGGCAAACGCCAGAATTCCTCCCCCATTTCCACCTTCCACACACAAATGATGATAATGAAAACAGTTCAGATTGAATGTATTACATGTTTCTTCGTCTACGTTTATTTCAGTAAGCAAGAATAAGTCTTGTTTGGATAGACTATCAGACAGATACATTCGAAGTTCGTACCTAGTGTTTTCTCAAACGTAGAATGTTGACGTGTAGCAAATTTAATATTTCTTTTCAGCTGCATGTTAAAAGTGCTGATGCTACTCAGGCATTCCATTATTAAATGGTTTTGAAGCTCCTATTCATTTAACTTATCTTAGTGAGATTTCTCTCGTTCTCGACCCTCATCAACAGCGCCTTCTTTCTGTCTGACGAATACTTTTCCGTTTCGCACACAGACGAATTTATAATACCATGATGATTTTAACCCTAGACTGGAGCAGAAGGAGGAGATTTTTTGCAGTGGAAGAGGAAGTAACAGGGACACTGAAAACGAAGTATACACCTTTTTAGTTTAGCCTCGCACCCAGCCACGTTGTCCCCGTATCCGGTATGCCTTCCGAACAAAAAGGAAGAGATTACAACCCCGAGCAAGTAAAAAAGTATAGAAGGGTCATAACATGAACGACTGACGGTTGAAATTAAAATGTTAACGCGTTCTACTGTCGAGGCGAGAAAAAAGCGATGTTTTCACGCATACCGGAAGTTTCAAAATTGAAGATGGCGGCGCCCACGTAGAAAAGGTGTATAGAAGTGTACACCTCCTCAACGAGGCACATTCGTGCTGTACATAGACGTGAAATATACCTTTGTTTCATTATTTTTTTAGCTGTCTCCATGTCGTCACTGCCATTTGTTTAATCAAAACTTAGCAACTTACGCCACCGTTGCGAATATTTAATTGGCTTGGCACATCCACCCGCAAGAAGGCGCGGCACACATTTTATTGCGCCATACAGTTTCCAATGAACCGGTAGCCGTTGTTACGTTCCAAACCCCGGCGAGGCCGTGCTCCATTAAGAGCACACTAACAGGGACGGTCCGCAACACCATTGCTCGGCAAAGGCCCTCTCGGAGACCCGGAACCAAGCCTTTCGAACATCAGCTGAAGGAACCAACATCAACGGGTCTTCGTCTTCCTCTTTCTCCAACATCAAGAGAAACTGCTGCTGCGGCGGCATAAACCTCCGGGCCAATGAGAGTGGCTGTTGGACCTAATCTTCATCGAAGCCAGCAGCCACCACCAATCAAACCAGGACCCCGCCGGTGACGCAACACCGTCACGTCACCGCGGATATAAAAGGGGGACCCGCGGACACGCGCGGCGGAGACGGAATGGGACTGACCCCCAAACGCTACGATCATCTTATGTCTCATTAAAACATCGTCACCATATAGCCCAAACCCGGTCTCCAGCCTGTCCGTCCCCCAGCCCTTAACACCGTCACATAAAATTACGGTTTCGTTCCGGTTCGGGTTCAATATGAAACGTTTGATTAGGGTTAGAGTTCTGTTCCGGTTGAGCTAAAATGACGGTTTTTCTCTGGTTTTCGGGTCGGATTTGTTTCGACACCCTGGTTAAAAGCTATTTGCTAATCGCGCATGATTACAACAGCCGCTTCGTCGCGTCGCGCGGCGCCAGGAACGACAACTTGTCTGTCGGCAACTACTCAGTTTTGGTTTCTTAACTGAGGGCGCGCCATTTTTATCTTCGAAGGAAACTAAGCCATTTAGACAATCCAGCCGTCAGTAACCTCCAGCCCAATCATGCTGTTTCAAGAGCCACTTACCATACGCTAACGAACTGCGCCATCAGCCCGTAGGCCCTAGATCAGGGGTGGCCAGGCTGACCCGACCTAAGAGCCGCAAACAAAACCACGAAACTTCCAAGAGCCGCGGGGGGGGGGGGGGGGGGGGGATTTTGTTTAGACAAATAAACAAAACTCCAACTACGTTCAATCTATCCAAGTCAGAAGCAGTTCAACTGTACCTAAGGTAACAGTAGCACAAGACTACCACCCGCAAGCTAGTTTTCTATTTAAAACGCGTTCCATTTTTCTTTTTGGGGAAGTGCTCGTGTGACCGGGAGGAAGGCGGGGGAAGGAGGGGGGGATAGGGGCGGGAACCGCGAGCCGCACTTTAAGGTGCAACCCCACCGATCAAGGCAACATGCTCATTTTTGAGAGCTTTAAACTTTTTACGTATGCTATGCAGAGTTATATCCCTTATACCAAATTAAAGAGCTGCCATCCATTAACAGTTCAATGTCTAGAAAATAGGGTTATCTTTAGCAGCCTTTTTTCCATTTATATCTTAGTGGACCTCACTTTCAAAGTGTAACATTTATTTTCTTGGGCTACAGTTATCCAATTCATAGGAAACGTTATATGTCTAGCCTATGGAACATTACAATCAGGAAAATTATATATTTAACTAAATAAAAATTTCAGATTTCAAAATAAAAAATAAAGTAAAAATAGCACCACTTTCTGCGTTATAAAAACGTATGTGTGTGATCGAAAGCAAATTTTGAGACATTAAAGTGCGAAGCGTTTCCTGATATGGCATTGTATGAAAATTACATATCGATAGGTTGTACGCTTACTTCATTATAGGGCATCAAACTTTTCCCATTCAGTTACGACAAGCCACAGTTTCGTGATAACAAACACAGATGGCGCCAGCTGATCACGAATGGTTTTTAATCGTGTTTGTCGACGTGCACCGTTTGGAGCGCTACATGTAAGACCAAAATAACCCCCAAGGCCTGGGTGTCAGACGCCTGAAGGCTTGCGCGGAGCGCGGAGCGCGGGCTAGCGATATCAGAACAACAAGCGTGACGCTGCATGTTTGTTTGTGTATTTGTTTCTTCAGACTTTACAGCCTCCGATAACAGGGCGGGCAAAAGGCAGATATGCTCTGCCCAACGTGGCCCCGTTGCCGGTTGACAATGCTCAGCTCATCGCCAATAAAAAACCCACACACACACAAATTACCAACAATAAACAGTGAATAGGAAAGAAAAAGTACACAATTTTTATACAGTAGTTACAACATCGTTGAGGTAGTTGAATATATGGCAAAGAGAAGGGGGGGGGGTATTTATAAACAATAGAATTGTAACAGGCATACAAAAAGTGGTTGAATTTACTACACATATACGAGGGGCGTTCATAAAGTTCGTATTATCGGCACAAAAAATAAAAAAAAAAACGGAACAAAACAGGCATCAACATGAGCGCGCGTCCCTCTAGTTTCCGCACAGTATAAACATCGCATGCTATAGTAGCTCGGAACGCCGCTAGGGAGTCGAAACAAATATTTCACCGCCCGTCGGTGCCAAGCCCATGCAGTGATCCGTTCTTTGCATTTGAAGGGAAGCAATTCTTATGGATATTCATTTTAATCTGGGAGCGTTGTTCGGGGACAATGCCCCACTTTATGACACTTTGGGTAAATGGCGCAGACGCTTCCAGTGTGGCCAAATAAGAGGAAAGCATTTCAAGGGCTGCGACCAAGTGATTTCTGAAGTGGACCGATTCCTGAACACTCAAAACGAGGAGTTCTATAACAATGGCCTCCGGCATATGGTGCATCGCTGGAAAAAGTGGGTAACTTTTGGTGGCGAACATGTAGAGAAGGTCTCAACTCCTACTCGAGTTTGATTGCTGAATCTCTATTCCTTCGTGACAATAATACGAACTTTATGAACGCCCCTCGTATGCTTAAATATGGATTTCCTTGCGCATAATAAAGGGTACTTTTTGAATAAATAGTTATACCTGTAATTAGACGCAAAGTTTGGAATATTTCCTTGAATGTTTGGATGTTTGATTAGTATATCAGGCATTAAATATGCATATTGTTGTGTACCGCAATTTGTCCTCGGCAAAGGCATTCTATGTGTCAATTGGAGGCAGGCACATACGCCCGTACGTTCCGCAGTGCATCGGTAGCTTTTTCATAAGAAAGGGAAGTCGCAACGGGCGTAGAAGGATGTGTTAATTCCAAGATTTCTGATCACGCTGGACAACTTCTATATGGGTGTCACCCTGACGTCGATACTACGAGAACGCAGCACCTACTCTTCCGCCAGAAAATTTAGAGACTAAAGACATGTAGTTTTCTGCCAAATTACTTATAGAGTTCTCAGTAAGCGAAGAAGCTTTGTCGGCAAGATTATTTGCAGTCCTCATCAGGTCTCTTTGTAGGGTGTACGGTACATCTTCAAATGTGGTTGACGCTTGCTGCTGATGCTGTTGACAGTAGTAAGGGGAGCCAGTTGTCATGCGATCCAAATACATATCTTGGTCCATTTCGCAGATTGCTCGCGAGCTCTTGAGCTGTCTGCTTGAGCGCATGGGTTGCAGAGATCTTTTTGCCGCGGCTGTCGATCTTTATATTTTAACATGTGTCAAATGCCTTGCGTGACTTCCTCCTAAGCTCCTAATGCCATAGTGTGACTTGCTGTAGTTCGTAATGACGTGGCTTATGCAAGCCACCTTTGTTGTCATTCTTCCATCTTCAGCAGTGTTGTGAAGGCCTTTTCGACATTGGAATTTTCATCCCCACAACTCTTCTGTATTTAGGCCTTGCATCTCGCGGCTTTCTCAAAATCCTTCGGCGATGATATCAGACTCCATTGCAGTTGAAGGCCCGTCCCACTTTTGAAGCAGGCATGATTGCGTGGAGTCTCGTTCTTGCTCATGTAGAAATTGCAAGAACTGCAATACTTGTTACAAACAAAGAGGTATAAGATTTTATTTGTTTGTGAGCCAATGACGACAGCAACACCTGAGTTTGACGTGTTTTGGTGGCCCTAACTGCTGTGGGCCTATGCAGCATCGACGACGGCAGTTATGTACAGCAATCTATCCTCAGTGTAGTCTCCGGATTTGCACACCATTCTGTGCTCTTTTTTTCCAGCCGTGACCATTTCAGAAGGCAAAATGTCTTCTCACTTCAGCCTTACGCTCTCTTCATATTTGCTGAATGCTGTCGGCGACATGCAAGGAATGTTCAGGAGAGAGAATATTTCTTCTATTGAGCTGAACCCATTTCTGGTGCATAACGTGCCCATTGCAGCTGCCTCGTTGATGTTGGTTTACTTCGAATGCTTAGTTGAAATGACCCGTTCTTCATTGCAGTGCGTGCACACAAACGTAAACCAAGAGCATAAGGCTGCCTTAGCTCATGTACAAATCGAAATGTGCCACGCGTATCCTTCGGGAAATCATGGCGTTCAAATTTACGGATTTTGGTAATGAAATACGCAACCGAAACTATTCTTCTACCTTCGACTTGAGTGGAAGAGTGCAACCCTGAACTGTGTATGGTAGCTTAATAATTGAGATACAGGTGGAGTTTCCGTAGCTTGGATTTTTGGTGATGATGCTGGGCAGATTGAGTAGACTCGAGGTTGATGTGCTTGATGATGGCGTTGGCCCTGGTTCAGAACAAGTTGTTCGATGTGACACGAGCTGTGAGATGGAAACGAAACATTAGCAAAATATGTTATTCTAAATTTTAGCATCGCCACATCGAGCTAACAAAAAAAAAACGTGTTCTCTCATTATTCGGACTTGCACGCAATCTCACTTCGTGTTTATCAATGAAATAAAAAAAAATCATGCTATATTGAATAAATAAAAACTACGGATAAAGCTTTTTGTCTCATCGAAAGTTACATGGTCTTTCCTTTCTTAGATAGAGCAGCTTAGAAAACAAACCAAAAGCAAATTAGGCACTACACCACAGGCATGAGGTCAAGCTCCCCCTTTATTGCGGCATGGTTAGCACTGTAGGTGAAATATTTCGCCGGTACACTGTGAAACCTAGCCTGTGGTATTTTACAAGCATCACACACTGTAGTGTTACAAGACTATAGACCGGTACGATGCTCATCGAGATTGAAAGGGGCACGTGCAGATATCGAGCCGGAGATCCCTGCTTTCGGCAGTGCGAATATTCTCCTTACCGTCTTTGAGGTGTGGTGCGCCCCAAAATACACGGGCAGCGGCATTCCTTGCCAATATAGTATTACAAAATTTGAACACGCTCAATTTCAACAATCTAACATTATAACTACTCAAAATATAGTGACGATTGTGGGAATTAAAACGCATTCTGATCATCGTTTGGTTGTCAGTGAATAAGAATACCTTTGTCTGAGTGTTGAAAACCTCTCAATGGTCGGAAACCGCTGCATTCCCGGGTGGCCGTTCTGGTAAACAACTGCTGGAATGAGCAGCTTGCAACAAATTCTAAACTAGAGCACTGCACGGGCCGGAATTCCCAGGTCCGATTGACCCGGCCAGGTGGGTACACGGCCCGAGCCCGGCCCGGGTGTGACAAGTTTTTAAACTCTGATTTGGAGCCTGGCCCATACCGCCTGTTTTGCAGACGTGATCCCGATTACGTTTTCCTCCCCAACCTGACAGGGGCGATGTAAAAGAGGGCCGAGTCGTGTTTGGAATATTTTAAAACGTTTCCGCGCCCGACATTGATTGGTTGGCTTGGCTGGCCCCGGCTTTGCGGGTCGGCTTGGCCCGAAATATTTTTTTAACAATCCCGAGCCCGGCCCGGGCTTGAGAGATATATACGCTTCGCGACCCGGCCCCGGCCCGCGAGTCGATCGAGGATCGAGCTTTCGGGCGGGCCGGGCCCGTGCAGTGCTCTACTCTACATTCTCCCACCATAGGTTCTTTCAAATTATTACGTTGCCTTCGTCCGAGGAAGACGCACATACTTTCCAACATTGCAGCACATCTTACCTCCCCAGACCTGTAGAGATTGCTTTCGCTGCTGAAGCGGCAAGCTTGTGGCAGTCTTTTTTGCTGTTGATGGGAATATATACTTATCAGCGTTTTACGTTAGATGCCGCGGTTCAATAGACATCTGGGGCTAACACCTCCATCGGCTAGCTGATCAGTGAGATTGTCGCCTCTGGCGGTTGGTCAAGTGCCACGCGTGACGTATAGCAAACGCTATCAAGATTGTTACGTTCGCCATGGAAAGACGAGGCCGACTGAACGCCGTCATCTGTGGCTCTCGCAAATTGTTTGATGACCTCATCGTGGAGCCAAATATTACATTTATAGTTTGTCTACCGCAGCGATGTACAACACGGCTACCAGGCTACGGCCCGCCGGGTTCAACCACGAGCCCGTTAGAAACCACCTGCGTATTCACGAAACAATAAAACAGGTCTATTTTGAATTGGGTCATGATGGCACCCGACAGGCTGCAGCTTGTGGTTTAGCCCATCCCAGGATACGATCAAGCATAAGCATACGGCGCCTCCCTTCAGATGTTGTCTGCGGATGTTTAACCTCTTCGCCCTCACTCATGAGAAGTGGAATTCGAGACTACAAACCACATATTCTGTCAGTACCTTCCACAGCTTTGATTTCGCGTCCTTGAGCTTAGCTGCGCTCAAAGCTAGCGTAAAAAGAAAGAACTGATGCCGCGCACCTCTACAGCGGTTGCGCGAATTGTGTAAACTAATTTTTCTAACGTCGTCATTTACTTTTATGTACTGTTTGTTATGTGCGAACCCCTAGTAAGTCCACAAAAATACAAACAACAACAACAGCTACACTGCCAAATACACGCTCAATAGTTAACCGGAAAACAAATTTGTAATCCAACG
This sequence comes from Ixodes persulcatus, assembly GCA_013358835.2. Taxonomy (NCBI): domain Eukaryota; kingdom Metazoa; phylum Arthropoda; class Arachnida; order Ixodida; family Ixodidae; genus Ixodes; species Ixodes persulcatus. Next base: position 229,953 of record JABSTQ010010547.1, read on the forward strand.
TTGTTTTTTTTTTTATCTTTGACGAGCCGCGTACAGGTAATCAAATCACGCCAAATAAAATAGTGACCCTGAATTATTTTGTGACTGTTTCTTTTTATTTGCTATGTGTATAGTATGCGACAGCTCCTCGAGCCGTTTAATGCATTTACCAAACTGAACAATGCAGAAACAGAAAAAATATAGCACTGAACGTACTCTTTTTTTCTCGCTAAAAAGGAGTACTGAGAGCTATTCTGGAGTAGGTTTGACCCACAAAATGGTACTATAAAACCTCCATGTAAATAGGTGTTCCCCATCCTCCATGCTTTGTAAAAATAAACAGCTTAGAAGCCTGGAGTGTCATTGCCAAAAATAAAGCTTTTTGCTTTTTTCATGGACTTTTTTTTTCTTGTGGAGGCCCCTAAGATGATGATTGAAGCATTAAAAAGGGCAGTAAATACAAGAACCCCAAAAAAAGTATGAAAAACAAAAAGCGACGCTCCTTGGCGCACGGTGCCGTCGGTTATCAAATCCTCCATCTGCATGACACCGCAAACAAACCGGATCGCACTTCGTAGAAACATCAAGTTTGGAGAAACTAAACAATGACCAGGGATGACAAAATCAAAGAGAAAGCAAAATGCACTCGATCGAGGCGCCATCATACACGACTTTATCTGCTCATGTCTAGGTCTGGATGACGATGCGAGCGCCATCTCTTGTTCTAGAATCACACTAAGTGAGGGTGGGGTTTCACCTTAACACGCGAAGAGCCGCATGCGGCTGGCGAGCCGCAGCTTGGCCACCGCTGCCCTGAATGATAATTGACACAACTTTACATAAGAACGGAGCCCATTCCGTTCCCACTCCATTCCGGGCAAAAGGCATCTAATTTCATTCCCATTCCATTCCTTCCACCGCTGCCGGCTTTTCATTCGCATTCCATTCCGGGGTCGTGAAAATACGGAATGATTCCGGAATCATTCCAATAAACCCGTTGCTCTCGGGCTGGGGGCGCGAGCGCGTCCGCAAGACGCGACCATGTTATGCTGGCAGCACTACCCAGGCGGCGCTGTAACGTTTGATTTTGCACGTGTCACGTTCGAATGCAAGCATCTGTCAGCATCTGTAGACGCGCGATAACAAAACGTCTACAAAAATAAAAATTAAAATAAAAAAAAAAAGAATTATGCAGCTCGTGGCCTCAGCGTCCCATTCAGCTTTAAGATCGGTTCAGACACTTGCGTTTGAGTGCGTTTGACTGCGTTGCGTCGAAAACCGAAAGCGAGTCACCGGCACATCTGTGCTTCGTATGAAGCGTGGAATCCAACTCAAGGAATCATCTTGGCACGCGATATAAGCAGCAGGGATGTCCTGGTTTCTCGTAGCCGCAACGCAGTCAAACGCAGTCAAACGCAACTGTCTGCTTTATTATTTTATTGCGTTCTTTCATAGCTTCCGTGAGCCCGTATGTTTTTCCTTACGGGATAGCGAAGCTGAGGCTACTTGCGAAAACATGTTCCCCCGAACGATGCTCGCACTGCACGAGCGCGCGTGCTTGGAAGGGACACTGCAGCCTCTGCTACGCTGACATTTCGAATGGAACGGAGTATAAAAATCTGTAGTGGGGAAGCGTGTTGACGGGTACGTTCAAAACGCGAACCAAATATTCTATGTTGCTCGCCTGGAGCGCTGCTCAAAACTGGAGAGCTACGGGCCTATTCCGGAGTGGCAGCTCCGCAACACTGCAGTGCAGAATACCCCTGGAGCTCGAAAGTGGGACGTAGTGTTGTGACCCTTTTCTAACAGATGGCGCCACCGTTCCACACGCCGGCCTTATTCAGGTTCAGCGGTCACCAGGTGTACAACTCTCCTTTCGTCCTTCCTCGGTTGCTGCCGTATCGTGACCGTCTGGTCGCGACAGGAACCGTAAAAGTTAAATAAAGAAATGCCTTTGACTAGCGCTCAAGGTGCACCAGCCTATCTTATTTCACGCGTGGACAGCATAGCCATTCTGCATTGATTAAAGTTAGGAAAAGGGTGAAACTATAACAAAACCCTGAACTACAGCAAAGACAATCGCAGAAATAAAAAGTATAAAACACAAAACAGTGAAAAGAAGAACAAAAAGAGCACTCCTGCGTTAATTTACACTACTGCCAGGGCGATAAGTGTGAGACGTAACGGCGAAATTTTGGACATCCGTGTCCTGTTTTGAACTTATACTGGGGTGTATATATATTATTCCGGCAAAGATATGTTAGACGACTAATCAATTTGAATTGTCGACCTGCTATTTTTAGAGCGCAGCATTTAGGCGCTCGTTCCCATGTTTCACGGCGTCGCCGACGCCGCCGCCGTCGGCGTAACAGCGAGCGTTGCATTGTGGGACGTCACAGGCCTATACATCACTTCGATTGCCCGCTAAATTTAGCGAAGAAACTGAACTGGTGTGTAGGCCTGGGACGTCCCATAATGCAACTCTACTCTGCACATTGTTTCCCGATAAATTTAGCGGGTAATTGAATTGATGTTGAGGTCACGTGACGTCAATTTTCCCGCTAAATCTAGCGGAGAAACTGAATTTCTTCATAGGTGGCGTGACACGAAGTCATGTACTTCATTTTCCCTGCTAAAATTAGCGGGGAAACTGAATTGGTGTTGAGGTCATGGGGCGTCAATGTTCCAGCTAAATTTAGCGGGGAAAGTGTGGGTAGGAGGGGAGGCTATGGAGGGGGGCGAGGAAGAGACGAGGAGGTGAGAGTACAGAGGACCCTCCCCTCCTCCTCTTGCGTACCTTCCTGTCACGGTATATCGCATAATCAAAATACCTCAAGAGCTGCGCTCTTGTTTCGCATTACAGAGATTTGTAAACCTATTTCAATTGTTTTTTTATTAATTTCTGACATGACCAAACAAGTTCAACGACAAGAGGGCAACGACAAGAAGCCGGTTGTCAACGTCGTGATAGGCAAGCTCCTGTTATTATGGTACGTTTTGTAAATTTCCAGAGTAGACACGTGTGTAAAATTTTAACATGTTATTCAAGCACATTTAATAAATATACAAAACGTTTTTTTACTGAATTGAAGGTATAACCTGAGTTATCGGCCGTTCGGCTCTCCTGATCGGACGCTCGAGGATTTCAAACAAAGAAAGACACGTGCGTCGAAATTTAGGCCAATGTCTCCGCACCCTTTTGCCATGGCCACAACCACTTGATGGGGTTTTAAAGATCGAATGAGGAGATCTGTTCAAGGTGTAAATGTGTAATAACCCTTTGCAACTTTAGAGCCCAATTAGCGCACACATACACACACCATGTCGTACTTGCTTTTGATCCGACATGGATTAAATGAATTAAAACCATTTCTTCGGAGACAGCAAGGACCCTTGACTACAACCGGCGTTGCCCGAGTGCTGTTTCTCCAAAACTTGGAATGCTTGCTTAGGAAACTTTAATTCAACCAAACTTGAATACGCTGCGGAAATCTGGAATCCTCACAAAAATCGGTTAATCACTCAACTTGAAGCATTTGAAAACCAAGCGGCCCGCCACATTTCCTCTAGCTATGATTATACAGCCAGTGTTTCTTCGATAAAAATAAGCCTAAATATATTTTCTTTCGAGGCATGCCTTCATCAGCTTCATAAGCTTTATGATTGTCATCCCGTCGTTAGACGTTCGTTTCTGCTTAATCCTACATGGGTATTTTGCCGCTTCCATAACTCCCGAAATTTTCACCGCACATCCGGTTCGAGTCAAGCCTTTAACAATTCATTCCTACCACTAACAATTATGGACTGGAACGGTCTTCCAGAATTTCTCGTGTTAACCACTGACCATGTGGTTGTTAAAAGCATCATCTTCCATTGTCGCTCTACTTAGAGGTTTTCAGTGGTGCTACTTCAGTTTTTGCTCGCGGTAGTGCTTGCTGTTGCAGTTCTTTTGTTGTTTGTGTTTCCAAAATTTCATTGTACAATTTCATGCCTGGCCCTCCTTATGCAGTGCCCTCACACGAGGGCCCTTAGGGAAAAATAATGAAATTACACAGACACACACACAAAAACAATTTTTTATTTACGCCTTGACAAACACCAAGGACATAAATATTAGGAATCATTTCGTGTAGTGTACCGGTATAATATATTCATTAAATATAATAAGAGAAAATAGTCCCTACTTTCTTGTTTTCATTTTCGCGGCACGTTTCGTTGTTGATAGGCTATTTTGTACCTCTGTGGGTTGTAGATTACCATGTTGCCACTTAACACCAGATTGGGGTATGAAATGCAAATATAAAAGTAGAAAAGAAAAAAAAATGGGAAGAATGTCAACGGTTAAGTTGCAACATGGTAAACATCCACCAGCTGGCCTGTAATCTGAGCGTTTTTTTTTTCTTCATTCATTGTGGTTGACCTTTTTAGGTGGTTACGCCTAGCTATCTTTGTGCCATCCTTTCAGGCGAATCTCTGTGCATAGAGCGAAACCTGTACTCGTACAGGCCCTCTCACCCGTACAGGCCCTCTCACCCGTACAGGCCCTCTCCCTCGTACAGGCCCTCTCTCTCGTACAGGCCCTCTCCCTCGTACAGGCCCTCTCCCTCGTACGAGGCCCTCTCCCTCGTACGGGCCCTCTCCCTCGTACGGGCCCTCTCCCTCGTACGGGCCCTCTCCCTCGTACGGGCCCTCTCCCTCGTACGGGCCCTCTCACCCGTACGGGCCCTCTCACCCGTACGGGCCCTCTCACCCGTACGGGCCCTCTCCCTCGTACGGGCCCTCTCCCTCGTACGGGCCCTCTCCCTATTACGGGCCCTCTCCCTATTACGGGCCCTCTCCCTCGTACGGGCCCTCTCCCTCGTACGGGCCCTCTCCCTCGTACGGGCCCTCTCACTCGTACGGGCCCTCTCACTCGTACGGGCCCTCTCACCCGTACGGGCCCTCTCACCCGTACGGGCCCTCTCCCTCGTACGGGCCCTCTCCCTCGTACGGGCCCTCTCCCTCGTACGGGCCCTCTCCCTCGTACGGGCCCTCTCCCTCGTACGGGCCCTCTCCCTCGTACGGGCCCTCTCCCTCGTACGGGCCCTCTCCCTCGTACAGGCCCTCTCCCTCGTACAGGGCCCTCTCCCTCGTACGGGCCCTCTCCCTCGTACAGGCCCTCTCACCCGTACAGGCCCTCTCACCCGTACAGGCCCTCTCACCCGTACAGGCCCTCTCACCCGTACAGGCCCTCTCACCCGTACAGGCCCTCTCACCCGTACAGGCCCTCTCACCCGTACAGGCCCTCTCACCCGTACAGGCCCTCTCACCCGTACAGGCCCTCTCACCCGTACAGGCCCTCTCACCCGTACAGGCCCTCTCACCCGTACAGGCCCTCTCCCTCGTACAGGCCCTCTCCCTCGTACAGGCCCTCTCACCCGTACAGGCCCTCTCACCCGTACAGGCCCTCTCCCTCGTACAGGCCCTCTCACCCGTACAGGCCCTCTCCCTCGTACAGGCCCTCTCCCTCGTACAGGCCCTCTCCCTCGTACAGGCCCTCACCCGTACAGGCCCTCTCACCCGTACACGCCCTCTCACCCGTACAGGCCCTCTCCCTCGTACAGGCCCTCTCACCCGTACAGGCCCTCTCCCTCGTACAGGCCCTCTCCCTCGTACAGGCCCTCTCCCTCGTACAGGCCCTCTCCCTCGTACAGGCCCTCTCACCCGTACAGGCCCTCTCACCCGTACAGACCCTCTCACTCGTACAGGCCCTCTCACTCGTACAGGTCCTGTACCCATACAGGTCCTGTACCCATACAGGTCCTGTACCCATACAGGCCCAGTATGTATACGGGGAGACCAGTTTGAATACACGTCCTGTATACCATAACACCGTATGGACAGCACTGGTCAACGTGTATACATATCTATACGTTTTCTTGTTTTTTTGTTTTCTTTTTCAGTAGGGTACACCATGAAAATATGGAGTTTGTCGTTTTTGCGAATTCAGGGTGTTATTTTAGTTACTATTTCTCTATCAGACGCCGTCATCTGCAAAAATTTGAATCGAGGAAGCCATACCAACGGGACGATCATTAATCTAAACAAGAAAGAGTACGGGGCCTAGCACAGAGCCCATGTGCACTCCGGACTTTACATCCGCAATTGTCGACAGATGGTCTGAAACATATGCAGATAGCTTTCTATCAGATAAAAGAACTTTCTAATCCAAGGTAAAATCGAGAGGTCTATGTTCAGCCATTCAAGCTTTTGTAATAACCGCCCATGGGGCACGCAGTCGAAGGCCTTTGAAAAGTCCAAAATTGCAAGGTCGGTCTGATAAAACGAATAAACATTGTCGTAAGGACCTGACACTAGTTCAAAAAGTTAGTGTTCACACGACTCACCTTTCCTGGTGGCGTGTTGTCCTTCAAAAAAGATATCGCTATCCAAAATAAAATTTATGACGTGGCTATAAATAACGCGCTCAAAAAGTTTGCATGGGACACTCGTAAGCGATATCGGACTGTAGTTATATAAACATTGCGGGGCACCAGACTTGTCAACAGGAGTCACCTACCCACGCTTCCACTTCCTGGTCAAACTTTGTTCACCGAGAGATTGCTGGTATTGTAGATCCAGAGCGTTGATGGAGAAATGTTCGGCTAGTTTTGAAAGCTTAGTGGCGATGTTCGATATGGCAGGCTTTCGAATAATTTACTTATGCCATGTAAACATACCGTTATCACTTACAAGAAATCCTGGTCGAGGGTCAATGCACAAAGGGTAGGGGAAACTATTCGTTCCTGAAAACCTCACTACAAATGTATTAAAACTTTTCGCACTTTTAAGGTCGATATGTGTTTTTCCTTGCGCATCTATAAATCATAGTTAGAATACTTTGATTACGGTGGGTTTATGGAATCCTAAATAATTTTGGAGTTTGACTTCAAGTGGCCGTTTAAGTCATCTTTATAAAAAGTCGTTTTATCTTTTTTTTTTTTTTAATTTCAAGGGTAAATATCGCTGAATGGGAACTATACAAGTTCTAGACCACGTCTTCTTTCCTTTCCACAGCCTTGTGACAAAAGCGTTTTCTGTGGCCGTTTTTTAGCGAAAGCCTATATTTTTCCAAAACTACAGACGTTGAGGGTTCTTCGGTATTTTGATCATTAGTACAAGTTGTTGAGCATAAAAGTGACTTGATCATTAAAGGCCATTCAATTTTCTTTGTCTTGACAGACCGTAAACGTGAATACCAATTGCAGTCAAACAAATTGCTCCTAGCCGTGTTAATTTCGGCAGCCTTAGCCGTGAAATAGTTGTGGATAACTTTACAGTGGTTGCGGAGTGCTGAATAACGATATCTGCTTCGACGAAAACCTGTTTATGATCAATTATTTCCTCGAGAACATTCACGCGCTCAATTTTTTCAAGAACAGTCGTTAAAAATGTGTCTAGAACCTCGAGTAGGCTAAAGAACAGCCTGTTTAATGCAGTGTGTGTTGAAAACATTCAAGAGGTCAGAACACTCAGCATTTCTACACTCAGGTAATAGTTCAAAAGTCAATGCCTAGGTAATTAAAATCACCTCTCGAAAAATACAGGACATCCGGCGTAACGATAAGGAACATTATTAAGGCAGATCAAGAGATCACGAATAAACTCACACGTAGCTTGTGGTGGTCTGTAGCATACACCAATCAGGGCATAAAAAATGAAAATTTCACGCGAACTGAAGACTATTTTAATGTCGATGTTTAAATCGACAGAAATAGCGGGAAAGCCCTTACTAACAGCGAGAAGTGCACCTTCCCCTCTGCTATGCTCTCGATCTTTTCTATCAATTTCATAATTTTTATCAAGCATAACTTATGCTCAATCTTATGAAATTCACTAGCAAGCCATGTCTCCGATCCAAGTATGACGCGCGGGTTGCAAATATGAATCAAACACGAAAGTTCTTGATTGAAAAAAGGCTCCTAAAATAAGCAACAAGAAACGACACACCTCGAAGATGGCGTTCTTTTGCGCGATATGCTGCGTGAGTAACAAACTTCATAACCGGTTGTTCGCTGGAATCAGCCAAAATACCTGAGCATTGCTATGAGGTTTTCCTTAAAACAATTGAGTCCGATTTCGCGTTGAATACATAGAACTTGTTGGCAGTAAACGGTTTATCGTGGCGGAACCTGAAGGGAACACCTTGCGCCTTCGCGTGTTTAACAGTTTTTGCCGGACAGGACACATGCAATGAGCACAATCGCGGCTGACTCAGCACTCCGTTTCCTTGAACCTGTAAGCATTTTCCATAATATATATATTTCTTTCCTTTAGGGAGCCAATCTTCACTGTAACAGGACTGCATTTACCTTCTTTGTAAGGCCCCAAGCGGTAAGCTTTGTCAATGTGTGATCCACCAACATTAAGATTAAGGCTTTCTTTGCAAATATCAGTAATTCACTTTTCTAAAACTGCCTACGTTTCCTGATCAAAATCTGCGAGAGCAAAAAAAAAAACAAAAAAAACTGAAGATTGGATTTATGTGACCTGTCCTCGGCATCATCAAAACTCGATTTCAACTGTGAAAGCACGACAAATGCAGTGGTGAGTTGGACCTCTGCACGTTTATGACTCCCAGAGCGTTAATCTTTTAGCCTAGTTAAGTCACCTTCTAACGTGGTCACGCGCTTTACCAGGTCATTGATGGATAGGTCCGTGCGGTTCTGTTTGGTAAGGACTATTTTTTGGCATTTCTCCTTTCCACCTTACCAGCTTCTTCAGAACTGTATATTGAACCTTATTGAAGAAAACCGCGAGCTCTGTGTTAGTCGGACCCAGATTAGTTTCAATATCACCACCTTGAAGTAGCAACAACAGGTCGCCCAACTGTTTGATGACAGCTCCAGGGCGTGATAACAACAAGAAACACCCCATTACAGCTGAAGCTACGGTCTTCTTTTCGAGCACCAACCTTGGTTGAGAAGAAGCTGTTGAGCTACCCTGCGAGAGAAGTGCTTACTTGCCCAGTGTCAAAATTTTGTTCGGGAGCTGCATTTGCACGCCTTGTGTCGTGGATGTCGCTGACAATGGCGCTGGAATGCAGAACGTCAGACGTTCTGTGGTCGCGTGAGCGAAGGTTGTTGTAGACTCCGCGGCAGTGCTGTAATTCGGCTCAACCGCGGGAACATAAAAACACTTTGAAGTTGATGGCGATGCCATTTTCTACGCCGTGTTCCTGCGTGCAAAAATATGTTCGTAATAAAACTTATATATAACTTACCGATACCGATGTCATTTTGTTCTGAGTAATACCATAATAATCAGCACTCAACCTCTATTCATAGTTTTCATATATTTGTCTGAATTTATTTGGGATATAAAGGGTTAACTTATAGGATATCTATTAAACTTACGTTCTGCAAAGAAACAGTTCTCCAACATTATTCTTCTGCAGCAGTTTGTAGGTGTGGAAGACGAGGAAAGTTTTTTATAAAGTGAAGTTTACCTTTATGTACTTTCTGAACTAAATTAGGTAAAAGTAAATTATTTCCACTGCTGTCATACTTACTGATCAGTGTTTAAAATATGCTTACTTACGTTCCTATTAGGATTTAGTGAGGGGAAAGGAGCACAGCGGTTTTGAATTGTTTCAATTTTGAAGCACAGTTGTCGCTGCAGGTAAATGCAAGAACAGATCACGCATTTTCGAACGTACTTAATTTAGGAAGGTAGGTATCGATTACAACCGACTATGAAAGGCGCCATGAATTACGAAAACGTTAGACAAAGTATAAACAATCATCTCGTTCAATATGAAAGGTGAGAAGTGTGCATAGCCATGCTTTACTAAACTTGTCTGATAGCCCTGCTTACACATTTTTTTGTTCTGATAAAATTAAATGGTTTTAGCTCCAGGAAACGCCTTCACTTCACCTTGTATACCATCACTTGAACCCAAAAACTGGGTTCGTGCCTTCAAAAATGGTGGCAGCATCTCTGAATAGCACCCCTAACTTCGTAAGCGTATACGAACGATTTCATTTTACCCTATGAAATTCCCCGAAGTTTTCGGCAGTTCTTCCGGAAATTGCCATACACAAGTACAAAGAAATTAAAGTTTAACATAGTTGTCAGGCAACAAATTAAGGCCGACTGATCGTATTTATTTAAAAGACAACCATGAAGCAACACATGCGTCGGTGCCAAATACTGCTGACTTGACAGAAATAATAGGAGTAAAATCATATCGATATGTCTGTGAGCTATATAATTCACAAAACAATAACTTCTAAGGCACAAAACGGCATCGTGTGTTTCTTCTATATACAAACTCGGAAAGCGGATACGAGTAGTGTGTTCGAATAATCTGAAACACCAAAACATGTAGATCATAGGGACACAAAACAAAAATGTGCATCCTTTCCAGAGAGTGTGGAGCCCTTTAAAATCTGTGGCGTAAAAACCACGATAACTTATTCCAACACTTAGTATCAAAAACATCATTTGACATCTGTCCACACTTCGCATTAAAAACGCTCTTCACACAGGCTGACACATGGGTGCTCCAGTGTTCACGCACGAAGAACAAGTTGCTTAAAAATCTCGGTGTTGTTTTCATGCTGATAACAGCTGGTGTAACACAGTGACATTTCTTCTCTGAAAAGCATATGAAGGACCAGCTAGAGACAATTTATGCTAATTGTTAAGGATCTCCTGCCATTACTTTCCCGAATTTTTAATTTAATTAAGGCGCATGGCTCGTGGGAAGTGTACATGATGCACTGAGACGTCACGGGTGCCTGCCTACTCTCGCGAACCCGTTTACATAATACAAGTCCGACCAGAGTGAGTCAGACGATATTGGGCAGCGTGCAGGCGCCTCTCGGGTAACTGCACGCGCTTATTCAATGCCCCTCAGCAACCGTAGTGGGAAACCTCATCGCGAACATCGTGTTTCGAAAATTCAGAAATGCCCTACAATTCGAAGGAATTGAAGGACTATGTGCACTATTAATTTGACTCGTACCATTTCTTAAACTTTTGTTTTCAGGGATGAAGATTGCAATGAATTCAATGTCCTTGCTGGTGATATATTCCAGATATTCATTCCCGTCGAGTTGAATTAACTTATAAATCGTGACCAGCACAGAAGAAACAAATTAGGACCCTCTTTTGGTGCTCTGCTTTTTAACTTGTACTACTATTGTACGTAGCTCCCGAATTATACCTGAAGCGCCAACGCGAAAAATCTGACAGATGATGAAAGCGCTGAGCATCTATGTCCCGGTAGCCGACTCGAGGCGACACTCAGTCATGCCGAAGTTCTGCACTCTTCCGAGCGCTTCACTGTCCGCCGTGGGCGTCGTAAGAGCGTGGCGCTCAGATGCGCGAGTACTCGTCCTGCTCCTCCTCGAGTACGGGCGGCCGCATGCTCTGCCTGGACAGCCTGCTGGGGCGCCGGGTGCGCAGAACGTCGTCCTCGGTCACGGGGGACACCGAGAACCGGGACGGCCAGTAGCTCAGGTTCTGACCCCGGTGCACGGAAGAGCGCCGCCGGGACTGCAGCAGCGACGCCGGCGGAGGCTGGAGGCCGTCCTGAGACGCCGTCGGGGGATCCGGGTTGTCCTGCGCCAACCAAGCGTTTCGAGATTGGCACAGTGGCACGCATAGTGGCATAGCTGCGGACTGGCACAGTGGCACAATGGCACAATGACACAGTGATGGATTAGCACAGTGGTAGATGTGCACAGTGGTAGTTAGCCACAGAGCCGGTTTGGCTCAGTGGCAAATCGGCACACTGGCAGATTGGCACAATGGCAGATTGGCACAATGTTGGTTTGGCACAATGGCGGATTGGCACAGTGGCGGATTGACATAGTGACCGAATTTAATTTCCTCTCAGGTATTTTTTTCTCAGATCGCTCGCAGGGAGATTTATAAGAACATGAACACAGAGCAGGTTGGCACAGATGACTTGAAACACGATATAAAACACATAGGGACGGACACACAGAGAGAGGACAGTTCTTTCAATTAGCTTGAAACACGACAGAATAAAACACACAGGGACGGACACACACAGACAGGACAGTTCTTTCAATTAGCAACCGACGTTTCTGGTGCCTCAATGGGTCAGCGCTTCTCTATCCCCACCCGCAATAACGCCGTTTGAAACGCCGTTGGAAACGCCGTTGGAAGAAGGAAAAAAAGGAAAAAGAAACGAGATACTCAAAATGAAATAAAAATAAATTAATAAAAAAGATTTCTATCTTCCCTAGAAAAAGAAGAAGAAAACACCGCCGGAAGAAGAAAAAGCGCAGAACCAACTTTAGCTCACCGCTCCATCTCCTCTCTCTCACAAACTCTACCTCTTCCTTGGTTAACCTAAGGGAGGGTGAGGCATACTTCAAATCATCCCCGGCTATCTTAATGTACTCAATAATTTATCGTCCTAGTCTGTCCTTGTGTCTCCCAATATCTCGCGTAGCTTGGAAGTCCGGCTCACAATTGGAGCAAATGCGGTTGTGCTCCACAATGGTTACTTCAAGGAAGTGCTCCCGGAAGAAGCACTTCCTCCGGGAGCATTTTTATGGATGATAAATGATAAAATGGTCGATGTGGAGAGGACAAGCGACACGCTTTGAGGACATCGACAAGAAAATAAATAATATTTGTTGTTCAGTTATGCTTGCACGAACATAGCAGCAGATCGAACGAGTGGTTCTGTTCAGACTTATTTATGAGAATTTACTTTCTATTTAGATTCCAAATGAATTATGCATATTCATGATTGGGCCATGTGACAGCGGAAAATGCAATCAAGTTTGTATCCCGAGGTATAGATTATGCCTCAGAAACACGAAATTTGTGTTAGTTTTCGAGGTGATGTATCTGACGTGTGGTTTTGATGTAAGGTTTGAAGTGAGATGAACCCCAAGATACTTTTATATAGAAGCGCTTTTTGTTGTTATATTGGGAAGTTTGGTTATGCTGTGTGAGAGTGTAGATTTTTAGCGCAATTTAATTATTTTGTAAACGCTCAATTTTACGTGCCACTTCTTAAACAATGTTTTGAGACGTCTCAATTTATTACCTAACAACCTCCCCAGACTTCAATCGTTCTCCGCATTATACAATAATCGGCATATAACCTTATAGTGGATCGAATAAAGGCAGGCAGGTCATTGACGTAAATAAAGAATCAATGTACAAAGCGCGCTTCCCTGAGCACTCCTAAACTTACAATTTGATGGAATTAATCGTTTATGATAACGAATGCAGGGTTAAAAAGAAAGTGAACTTTATTGTGTTACCTATTGCTAGAAGTTTAGCTATAGTATGTTTAGCATGAAACAGACATAATGTTATTTGTGATTGTTATTTGTTTATTGCTATTTCATATCAAGAAAAATAATACGCGTCCCTTTCCGGGAATGCGCGTTTTCACTAACATCGGTATTGAACTCGTAAAGCTGCATTTCGTAAGAGAATGATCTTTGGAACCGGTACTGGTGTACACAAATAAATCTAATAACGCAAAACTAGCCAATTTTACTTAATTTAACAACATGCTCTCTAAGAATAGAACACACTTGGACAGGATAAAAACAGCGCGAACAAGTCAAAGGACGAGTCAAAGAATGGGAAGACGAAGCGCTGTATACTAGAAATTATAGTTAAATACATTGGCCCTGGAACCAGCCTTGTTAAAAGGATGTGTAGGAATGTTAAAAAATAAAAGCGATTACACAATATTTAAGTTTACAAAGCAAAGTAGAAAGATTTGCATGCTGGGGCATAGGTGAGATGCATGCTCTCACGGTTTTGATGTGAATCGAAAAAGGACACCGTTTATGCACTGGAAAACGGCGCTACAATTTGTTTCTGAAGACGATCTGAGACTCGACATGGAAAATGTAAAATCGGCACCGAGGGAGAACGCAAAGTAGTCGCTCTATGGGTCGTTGACCCCAGCCTGATCTTAAGTTTCGGGTTGGTGTCAGCCTTCTACTTCCCGACTGCTTGATTTTGCAGATGTTTTTTTTTTTTTTTCAAGAAGTTTTCTGTTTTTATTCTAATACTATAATAATATTAAAACATGTGCAGTATAAAACTGTTCATTTTTAATTCAAACAGATTTTATTTTAAATAGGGGATGAGAGGCAGTCGAGTTGTCTTCATCGTGCGTTTATCAGGCACAATGGACAGTAAATAAGTGGAAAATCGTCAGGGTAAGTAGACTAATTAGCTGAAACCTCTTAATTAACTTCGAAAATATTCGCTTTTGGGGTCATGTTGGTATTGCAGTATTGAACGGCAATTGCTATTGGATGCCAGACCACCTTAATACATTTGCGAAAAGATAATGTTTTTTTAGACATTTGTCGATTAATATTCGCGTTTTTTGGCCCGATTAAAACATTAGCTGCTCAAAAAGAGAGTGGCAATCCCTGCCTACAATGACGCTTGGAAGAGTGACGTCGTTTCAGTCTAGTCGTCACTAACTTGGCAACATGTCCTTCGTGGGTGCACCGACAACACAAGTGACGACCTGACTTAAACGACTACGTTCCTCTGCCAAGTGCGCAAATTAAATTATTTGCTTCGACCACAGTGCATGAGCGACATTGGGCCCTCTCAAGACCACTCCGGTAATCGGTCGTTGACAGCGCCCCTGAAACAGTGGTGAACTGTAGATTTTTTGCTCTGCTGATTTAATTAAGCCGTTTCAATAATGCAGATTGATTGCACTAACTTATTTTTAGAAAACATTCAGAACCGCCTATAATAATGAATTGATATGGTAGGACAAAATAATTGTTGGCAGGGCGTGATGCGCTGTTTCTGCGTGCTATCTTAGAATCGGGCAAGAAAATGCGAATATTGATCCATTTATATCTCAAAAAAGCTATTACCTTTCCGCAACTTTTTGTAGTGTGAGCTTACACTGGCCGAGGTTGAGCAGTTTCGCGTGGCTCTAGGGAGCCGTGCTGCGCATGCGCGAGGAGCAGTGACGTCACACGGCGCACAGCTGGCGCAAAAAAGTCAAATTTGGGGGCTTTACGTGCCAAACCAACCACGGGCATCTGGCACGCCCCAGCGGAGGACTGAGGATTAATTTGGACCACGTGGTTATCTTTTGACGTGCAACCGAAAGCTCGGTTACACGGCGCCTCCTCCGCAATAAGCCTCCGTCAGATTGCGGGCATCTCGGCTGGGATTCGAACCCGCCACATGGGGATCTGTAGGCCAGCGCTCTCGCTTCGGAGCCACCGAGGCGGCTGCACAGATGGCGCGCCGGAGCCGCCGCCGCCGCGCGCTCCGCCGCCGCCGCGCGCGCCTCGGCGGTCTGCGCATTCCAGAGGAGTGACGTCATAGCCGCGGCAGACGCAGTGGCGCCGCCCCGTGCCCAGCTGTGTGCCTCCGTTGCGCAGTAGCCAAGTCTGACGCTGCACCGGAGCCGCTTGATAGCGCCTCTCATTTTAGGCGCATGCGCAGAGGTATCAGTGGGGGTATACATATAACGGGACGTTTGCCAGTGTGGTATAGCCATGAAGAAGGAGAGCGAAATTGCTTCTCAGCGGCGCAGAAGAGCGGAGAAGCTTAACTCATCGGATCCCGAAGTAGTCACATAATGCGTATACCATGTGTGTGCCGTTGAAGCAGCAGTAAGCATGATAATCAAGCAAATCTTAGACAACCAGGAAAGCTAAGAATAACCAGCTGAACCTAAGCTCACGCTACGTGTATCCTGGCATAGGCGAGCTAAGCCACTGCAATTTGTTTTTAATGTATCTGTTTTTATAGTAATTGCCATCAATACTGCAAATTTATCTTGAGCCCTAAAACCAATAATGAAAGGTTAACTAACACATTATAGATAATTAATCAACTTCGCATGACGAGTGTCCCCTCATCTATATAATATCCGCTAGACTAATAAATTCACGACGAAGACTGCAATCGTCTAACTCTCGCCCCCTTTTTTTATCTTTTCAAACTAAAATCAAACATCCTGTATAAAATCTCACGTTAGAAAATTCAGGAGTCCTTAGCTACATTCACTCGGAAAAATCCGGAAAACCGCCTTTGTGGGGGGTTATATTAGCTTTGAGCTGTTTCCGTGCAGTATTTTTGCATTTGATATCTATTTCTCAAGTCTGTAGTCTGCGCCTAGTCAGTGTATTGGTTTCTAGTAAGATCAATCGTTAAAGCAACTTTTTCTAAGATAGCATGATTTATGACTTCAATGACTTCAAAGTAGTTTGATAATATTGTAAATGTTCTTGTCAGAAAAGCGTAGGGCCTGTGCGGCCAGCCCTACTCGTTTCCGATCATATGGTCATTTGTGCGAACGCTTGCGACACGTGACACACGAGAAATATTTGAGCCAATATCCAAAACATTATCTTGGTAGATTGCTTCACTTCTGCATTGCCATGTACTGTCAAGGGCTCTTGAAACACGAACCTAAAAAAACACAAATGAGAGACTGAAAACCCACGTAGGAAGACGCCAGTGAAAGCGGCTTTGGAAAAACTGTGGCTGAGGGCAGCTACACATTTATTGCTTTATGTCTTCCGTTAATAAGATAAATGAACGTAATCCAGTTTACCCCCATAAAATACTTAATTTACAAGCACCAATTTCCACGCCCTCATCATAGCACAAACATCCCCCTATGAAAGAGTATATTCTATGGGTGTGTTGGGTAAAAAAAAATACTAAGATGAAAAGCGCTTTGTTTTGCAGAAAGAAATCCAATAAGCTCCTAAACTAGCAGACGACGCCGGCGTTTGTCTTCCGAGCACTAATCCTCAAGCTCTTTCTCTACAAGAAGCATACGACGCTCTCGCTCACTTTGATTGAGGGATCGAGTGGGTAGTGGCAAAGGTAGCTAGTCTTTATATCTACACACTACCCTTCCAATCAGAGCTCGGTTCTGTGACCTCACTGTACCCGCTGCGCAAGCAGACAAACTTGTTCGCCGCTTATGGTTTGTAGCCACTCGGGTGAACTTACGTAAGCGTGAAGTCCAAGGGCGCACTTGCTGGCTCTGCGCTCGTAGCTGTTGAGCATGTTGCTGACCATCTGGCTGGCTCGGCGTCCCTGGCGACGGACTCCGCTCTCAGGGTCTAAACAGTTCGTGTCGCCGTGGTGCGTGTGGGCATTCAGCTGCGGCAGCGCTCCCATTGTCAGGCGACGCGCCAGGCTCTGTTCAGACACCGAAGCCACCACAGAGGTCACTCGAAACACTTCCGACTTACTAGCTCCGCACTCTAAAAAAGGGTATATTCTTACACCTCTTGTCACATATACGAAACCCCAATACTTCAGTTGGACGTACAGTGCACTGACGTCGAGCCGACACTACCCAATTTCACGAGCGGCTTGATAGCCGAGTTGTACAGCTTATTAAATTAACTAATGTAATTGTGACTGACTGCAAAGAAAGTTATTGGGGTTTTCTTGGCTCTACTGCAAAGCCTCTGTGTTGTTTTTCTGTGGACTTTGAGGCGTACTTTAGCTGTTTAATATGCTATATCGCACCGTCATCAACCCTCTCGCTAAAGTTGGGGCTGTCAGCTCGACGTAAGTGCGCTGTACGTCGAACTGAAGTTTTGGTGTGTCGTATATGCGACAAGGGGTCTAAGAATACACCTTGTTTTATGGCGTAGGCCGTGCATAACGTGGTTCGGAACTCAAATTCCTTCCGTTTATTGACGAAAAGTTCCAGCAGCCGCTTCACTTGCAGTCTATATCACTGTACTACTGCTCCAATAGCTTTAAATTTATTTGTGTCCAAATATGTACAAAGCAGTCTAGATTTGTTAGTCCTAAGAAAGTGCTTTACGAGTCTCTAACCCAAAAAATCCCTATCGAACTAAACTATATTCGAGTTGGCATCTGGCAGCGTGCAATACTACGAAGTTAGCGTGCTTATGCACCAACGTGGCGCACTAAAAAGAACGGAAGCACTTCGAAATACTCGTCCGTTCCGGAACCCCTTTTTGTAGCCAGGTCGCGATTGAAGAAAGGGTGCGCTCACCGCAGATGGCGGCTGGTTGGCCACGTGTCGAGTGACTGTCTGGTACACCTCGTCGTCTTCAGCATCCTGAAAGGTAGCGACACTCTTAGCTCGCCTGCGCCGGAAGACTCAGTTTTATACACTTTGGCAAGATCTATGGCACCAAACAAGACGAGGCACAAACAGAAAGAAACAAGGCATCGCTGAACACTTTAAAAGAAATTCCGATACGGTGTACTTTAAATTTGCTCGTTAAGATGAAGTATTGCGTTAGTGTAGGATCCATTTTGTAAAACAAAAAGCATAGCGCACAAATACATTTTGAATACCAAGAAAACTTTAGCTTTCGCACGGCTTCGCCAGCCCCTGTCGAGCTGGTGTTTCTGTTTTTTCGGAGCACTTTTCACAAATAGGGTGCGCTTTCTGCTCGATAGGTCAGGCTTGCTCAAAATCAAATTCGTTCCATCTTGGCTTCTTAGTTTGTACTGCAGCATATGTAAGATAGCAAAAAAACTGCATCCGCTTGGTTCTTTAGAGTACTTCGCAGACACAAAAATGTGTAAAACACTGCACGCAATAGAAAGTTTCGTTCTTCAACCGATTATAATTCTTCGTAAGTAATGCCGTGCCTAAGGATTTATTCGCAAGAGTCCTAGGTCCAACACTCACAATATCGATAGTTATTATCCAGAGACTGGGTTTTCAGTCCAATTAGAAATTTGTCTTCATTAAAATTTTGCCTGTATTCTGGGGTCGTGTGTTATTCTGAATATTTCTGTTATCCTGAGGTACTATGATTATTATCTTTACAGTCCTGTCATGTACATAAATGTTTCGTCATGTGCCTAATATATTTTATTTATTTGTTATCTTTGATACTGTAATGAATTGATGGTGTTCTTCCCCCCCCCCCCCTTGATGCTGTTCTTTTTTATTTTCTTGTATAATGTTAAAAGCGTAAAAAATGTAAATATAAGCACTTGATATATAGTATGACGCCGTGTGCCAATTGTAAGGCTGCAGAGGCGTTATCAAGTTAAACTTCTGACTTTTTGCCCTTTCAGCCTACATCAGTTTCTGATGTGAAATAAAGGATTGATTTAACGATTGATCGATCGATTGATTTGCTTTAGGGTTTTGTTCGGCTGCGAAGAGACCGAGGATGAGCAATATTGTTGTATCGTCATTTACGACAGACGGCCAGGCATGAAAAACGGTATGAGCTAAAGATTTAATGAGGGCGAACTTGTGCCAGAAACGGAAAAGCAGAACACACGTCGAGAAAGCAGACGCGAGCGTCGACGGCGGCAGCAGCAAGCAACGTTGCGTCGGCGTCAGAGAAAATCAACAAATGAATCGCCAATACGGCGCAAGGCTCCCTTATCAACTATGCTCGTCATCTCCAACACTCGGCCTAGAATGTCCGGAAAAAAGCTAGCGCGAGACTGACTCCGCGAGGTCATTCTGGCCTCCTTATTTTTTACGCTCGGGGTAGGAGTATACGAGAACCTTCTAGGTGAGCGGAGACGCGTATCTTCTCGATCATGCACGCGGCAGTATTTCTAGCATCGTGCTGGTTCTAGACAAAGTTTGGACATCTAAAACAATTTAATATTTTTTCGCCAAATATTTACCTGGCCGGCCGCAAAATAGTATAACCCCTCGCGGCTTCGATCAATTAAGAGTAATAGGCACAAAAATATGCGGAAACAATATACTATTTTTTTAAAGTTGCGCGACATCTAGAGGCCAGAGCGCCAATTGTCCGAGTAGGCCATTTGTTTGGGCACCAACACGAGGGCTGCAATACAGGCTTTGTGCCCAAGAAATAGTGACCGCCAATTTTGAAAATACTATCAATTTAAACTCCGGCAATCACAAAATGGGTGATTAGGTCAGCGTTGAAATAAAAAAAAAATAAAAAACTTTAATGAACACTGACACGCTAGTCAAATTTGTTTAATTCTGTTATCTCGGTCGACTGTTTCTGCCAGTGTCTTATGCATGAGCGGCGTCTAGATTGAATAAATTTGTAAAACATATTGAGCAATTCCCCGATTTTTATGAGTCTTAATAATTTAAAAACCTGCTGAACTAGCCACAGACATGAATTGATAAGCGCAGATTGTGCTAAAGCTCTTTTGTCAGTAATCTACCAGAACACTGCATTCCCATATTTGGACGGAATATTCTTTTTTGTGCGCAAACCTGAAATTAACATAATTAATGGATCATTATTGCGTTATTTCATGAGCAACTTAATCAAATTAGCCTCTTTTTAGTTGAGATCATATATCAACTTACTTTTCGTTTCGTTAGTGTAGTCAAATGAAATAATATTTCTTAATATTTCGTTGCGAATTGACACCTTGGTATCAACATAAATTGTTGCGACTTCCTGTGGTGGTCGAGAGGCGGGTGGTCTAGGAGCACGTGTGCTGTCTCTTGCTCTATTCGCATAGCCCTCTATTACCCTGTCGAATGTGTGGCGGTGGGTGTCTGCCGTAGGGGCGGCGTCTTTTAGTGGTTAATTTGTCTCCCTAGGCTTCTTCATATCCCAAGGGCTTCTTGCTTTCTTTGTATTTTCTCGTTTCTCCGTGCACGGCCATGTTATCACGAAAAAAAAAGATCTGAATGTGAAACTAAAACATTATATGAGGTAAACTTCCGCCTCCAAAGGAGTGCTGTGGAAACAAAGGCTGCCTTTGTCTCCACTGCACTCGTCGAACGCGTTAGAATGCCGAATACTGGCGCCCAGCTTGCGGTTCTCGCATTCGAACGCCTTCGAGGACTTCAGTGGAAACAAATGCAGCTAGCTTTTGATCTTCCCACTAACACGTCCAGCCGGAGCTCGGCATTCTCGTCCCTCCTCTCCATCATTTTCTGTGCTCATTCGCTTGCGAATTAACTGAACTGCGTTTCAGCATTCATGTCGCGCTGCATGTTACTTCAAGTATACCTATTCCGGGTTTAGATTATAATAAATGCAACCCCCCGAAAACGCTGGTCAGTGAACACGTGCAAACACATTAGAGTGTGTAGCTTGCGATGAAAACATTTGAGAAATCTATATAAATAAATAGCTTTTTACCAAATGTTTACAAACACACTTAAGCTACCAATCTGCTGCCTCATGGGGCACTAGCTGGTGCCCGATTATCACAACTGACTTGCATAACGGTACCTTGAGTATCGCATTGATGTCTACTTACGCTCATAAATAGCAGTGACGCTACCGAAGTATACGTGCCTGCTCGGGGAGACAAGCAGCTTAAAAAGCAGGAAAGCTTCCTTATACCTGTGCCGCAGGCTCCCAGTTAGTCCACTGGATCAATGTGCACAGCATGCTTTAAAGTTCTTGCGAAATTGCTGTTAGTTTTTTTTGCTTAAATTGTTCCTTAGAAGCTATCCAAACCTAGAAGCATTTCTTGGGTGACAGATTTTTTTTTACAATAGCGATACAATAATAATAATAATAATTATGTAATAATATCGTTATTTGGCTCTGGAGAGCCATGGGACCGCGGAAAAGCAAAACCCCGTACCTTGGAGGCCCGCGATGCCGCGTCTAATGAACATGGCAATGCGATGAGTAGCCTTATATACATGAAAGAGGACGACGAGATGGATTGTTGAAATTGCGGAGAATGGTGGTCCGATTTTAAGATGTTCAGATTTCGTTGAGGCGGGTCAGCAGCGAGCCAAGGGGATCTGGCACGCCGTTCGATTGGTGCATGTAGCACAAAGGGGCCCCAGGAGCATTTTGGTGCTATTGCTCACAGGGGTTGAAGCATCATGCTCCAAGGAGGTAGCCCAGTCAAAATAGAGGGCTGCCGCTTTTGAGGTACCGACGCCCAGGGGTCAGATTGAGGCACCACCGTCGCCCGGTGTGACATCCCCTCAACGACGTCGTCCTCAACAATGTCGTCCACAAACAACGTCGTCCACGAAAACAAAATGATTTCGCCTTAATAGTAAATGAGTGATTTTAATGTAGTCAAATTCATTGTTCGTAGTCCAAGGCAGGGTGGCATGGTAAAAAACCTCGTTATTAAAAGCTATCTGGCTCATTAGATGCCTAACATAAGGCATATTAGAGGAAACCTGAAGCGATTTTAGAACTCGAAAATATGGGAAAGTCTTAATTTAGCAACTTTAAAAAATATATGTAAATTTGTTTACGACATTAGTAAGAGCGACATAATCGCAAATTGAATCATCGAAATAGTTCGGCCCTTGATGCCGGTCAAGCGCAAGATAGGAGAGGAGGAAGAAGACAAACTATCTGAAGTGATGTCATCGGCTATGTGAAGTAACTCTATACTCGCCTTTCAGATATAGCTCGGAGGTGCTTACGATGGCATCACGGCGCTCTTGACAGATAACATGCGGTAAAAACGTTGGCAGCAAATCCTGTGGAGATTTCTGCTCGCTTTCCAAAATGAAAACTTTAGCTCAAGTCCAGTTAGAGCTCTATGCAGTAATCAAATCCAGGAGACAAAAACCATATTATGCCGCTTTTAGGCGACGCGCAATGTGGCTCATGGTGGCTTTGTATCTGGGGAATGCAGCAGGGTAGGAGCCTCACCATGAGGATGTCCTGAAGCGTCTGCAGCTGGGTAATCCTCGAGTGTGGGTCGTCAGACGTGAGCAGCTTGGGGTCCACGCCTGTCAGGTCCTGCAACCGGGGTACCATGAACACCGATCAGTGAAAGCCATTAACATAGAGGCTTGGTCAGGTGAAGTATGAGGTGGAATGTGAGGTGAAATAGCATTCATCTGAAGTAGGAAAAAATGAAAGATTGCGATTTTCCCTCTTCGAATATTTCAATGTCGCACCTTTGTCTTGTCTAAGCAATCAGCCGCTGTAACTTGGCGCACAAAAAATTCGAAAATTCCTGCAGGTTCGACTTAATTATTTCATATTTTCCCAGAGGCACTTTACGTCAAGTGGGAAATAACACCTCAACAGCATACGTATACGCACAAATAAACGTGATTAGGCAAGTAGTAATTAAATAGAACATTTCTCATTAAAGCACACAAATATACTGCAGATATAACCTATTAATTTGGAGCTTTCGTCTATGGCCATGATAAAACAGAATTGCGAGTTAAT
This sequence comes from Ixodes persulcatus, assembly GCA_013358835.2. Taxonomy (NCBI): domain Eukaryota; kingdom Metazoa; phylum Arthropoda; class Arachnida; order Ixodida; family Ixodidae; genus Ixodes; species Ixodes persulcatus. The sequence continues at coordinate 253,061 of JABSTQ010010547.1, forward strand.
TTCAGCAATATTAATAAAGGATCTATTGATAAAACCTCCCGAAGAAGCCCGAGGTCCTCCCGAGGTCCTCGGTATGTGGCAAGTTTTTTTTTTTTTTTCAACGAGCAAACATAACGTGCAGAATGCACATTGTAATGTGAGTGTAATCATCTGTATGCGTTTTTATTTTTTTTTTCATTTTCTGCTTTTTTACATATATTTTTGAACTGTTTCTCGTCGAAGGGCGATTTTTTAGATGTACACGCTTTTTTAAAACTAGTTTGTTTACGAAAGGTATACGTCAATCTTAAAAACCCTATTGCGATGTTTGTCGACAACTACTTCGTCGTGCAGGAACGACAGCACGTAAAGTAAAAGCACGGACGAGAACACAAAACGGGAGCTGCAGAGAAACAAACGCAGACACACGAACAGTTGTTTTTGAAGTACTCGCTAATATAGTCCTCCGTTCGCGAAAGTCTTTCTTGGACTAGAATCATTTTAAGGTTGGTATATTTCGAACCAAGCATTGCCTGCTAGAGAAGCCGACTCACTCAATGCTAATTCGTAATATAATTTGCATAGCCTTCTATAGAGCGGAAAAGCTTGAACTTTCGGGGCCAAAACAAGGCGGGCAGGTTGCGGTAAAATGGGGAGAAGGAGCGGCGGACGAGAACTAAAGAACCTTGAAGGCAGCGCCGTGCAGTGTCGTAAGGCAAAGCACTCCTCTTTCCTTTTTGTATTTTGCAGGAGAAGCGAAACAAACAAAAAAAAAACAACAGTGGTCTACCTTCTTCTCCTGGTATGAGTATGAGGATGTGCTGAGGAACCGAGAAGGAGGGGTACGTCGTAAGTGAGAATGGTTTGCGAAAAAAAGAAAAGAAAAAATATATTCATAGTGAAACACCCGAGTCTGTGGTGCGGGAAAATTGGGAAACCTTCAAGTCGAAAAAAGCAATACAACTGTTGGAGAACGTTTCTTTTTGAGACATTCACCGAACATGTCTTTTTCTTGGACGTGAAAGCTTCCAAATTTTCAATCACTACACTCTATCGGAATAGTTGCCCCGAGCATTATCATAAGTACATGAGGTGAGAGTATACCGCTAGCAGTTCAAGTGGAAAAAAAAAAAAAAACGAGAAACTCCCCTCTTGCTCGGACCCTCCTTTGTGTACCCGCACGTCGCCACTCTCCCCCCATAAGGTTAGCTCGTCGCTCAAAATTCGGAAAAAAGTAGCTTTCCTCCCTTTCCCCCACACTTGGCTTCCCCAGAAATGCGCGCAACTATAGTCGGTGTTAGGTTAAGAACCCAGAGCGAAGAAAAGGAAGGCTGAGGAGGAGGAAACAAATGGAATGCTGGAGACGAGAGGAGGAAACATTGCCCACAACCAGCATTCCGCCTGCCTCCTCCTCCTCCTCAGTCTTCCCCCCCCCCCCTGGGTTCTTGACCTCTCATAGACTATAGACCCTTTCGTCAAGGGCGCCGCCATCTTGAATTGTCGTCACTTCCAGTATGGGCGAAAACATTGTTTTCCCGTCACCACGCCAGTAGAAGACACTTAGGATATAAACGTAAACGTCACACATTATCGCTTTGCCTCCCACTTATTTTTTTACTAATTACAGGTTGAAACGTTTTAGTATTTTTTCGTCACCCATACCGGATACGCCTATTAGGTGGCTGGGGTCGAGAGTACACAGAAAAGGTCTATAGTGAGATAGAGAGCAGTGGTTCTCAAATCGGGTTCCTCGGAACCGCTGGGGTCCACGAAGCCCTTGTCTCAACCTTCAACACCCACCCCCCTCTTTTTCTTTTCTTTTTTTTAAGGTTTTTGTGTCACTGTTAGGTGGCGCAAGCTACCGCCCGTTATAAAGGGTACAGCCTTTACCATCTATCCGTCCATTCATTATTTTGGAAATCATGGTTTAAGGCGCAAAAAACAACGAACACAAGAGAGAAAACAGACATATAGGTCTGTATGTCTGTTTTCTCTCTTGTGCCCGTTGTTTCCTGCGCCGGACACCATGATTTCCAACGTTCATCAACTAGCCCGACTACAAGTTCTTTGACATTCATTATTTTTCTTGATGTTTTTAATTCTCCTGTCTATAACAGTTAAGAATGCCTTCTTCATAGTGTAATTAGTTGTCTAATTTTATACTTTGCCCCCTTTCCCCCTGGCATGAGGTCCTCCATCAGCTTGGCGGGTCACCGAGGTGTCCCCGACACATCCATGCTAGAGAAACACTGAGAAAGAGTATAGTATCAGGTCTTAGATAAGGATTCATTATTACCAGCTCGCCTTTACACTCTCCGTTATATTGTTAAAACATAGAAAGAGATTTTGGAAAGTTTCCCGCGGATATTTGAGTGGCGTCAACTCCATTATATCCACTTTCTGTCCCGTTCTGTCCTCGGTCTCAACCAGTTTTGTCGGCCGGTTCTGGCGCCGGAGACGCAGGCTTTCCGCCTGATAGGAGGCTAGGCTTTATGATGTCCTAACAGATCAAGTTCTTTTTTATTTCCCCGTCGCTCCTTGTGCAACATATCTAACAGGTCGTCACGTGAGCCAATCAAACGATACTCATCGAGTCTATTATGTAATGCACATTTTCTAAGTCGGTACAAAACCACTCACCGCCCACTCCTGCAGGAACTCGTGTCCCAGGTCGTTGGCGTCGTGCACAGTGCGGTTGTAGTCCCGTGCCACCTAATAAATAAAATAAAAACATTTTACCCCGGTAAATTACCGGCGAAAAGTGCGTGGCAAAGGCAGCCTCACCTTAATGTCGTGCTTCCAGAACCGCTGCGTCCGCGGCATGCTGGCTTCTGGGGCGATCTCCTTGATCTGCGTAACACATAGAAACATTGAGAACCCCGCGCATTTCACACCACCTTCGCCTTCATTTACACGGTGTGGTCGGCATGTACGAAGCACACCACTAAGCTAGAAAAAACTAAGAAAATACTTAAGTTTCTGAAGGACAGTAAACGAACGGCAATTCGTTTCGGGTGTAGCAGGTCGAAAAAACTACGCCTCCTCCTAGGCTGCTGCCATTAGGTGGAGCAATGTGTTGGCCTTTGGTATCCTTTGCCAGTCGAGTTATTTGTTCACTTGCCGGTTGAGTACATTGATGTGTACATTGTGGTCTATATAGTTCGTTTAACTCTTGCGGTATTTGCGGCTATCCTGTCCACTCTTCTGCATATTGAGTAGAGCTAACGTCACGCCGCATGACATCACAATTCGACGTCACAGTATTACGTGATGTCACAGTCATGTGACGTTACGTCAAATGACGGAGTGTCCCATAACGCGACAAAGTATCAGTTATACCCTTATTCAAGTTTCCCCGCTAAATTTAGTGAGGAAACGCTTCCCCACTAAATTTAACTATCAAGCCGCTACAGACGGACGCACACAATACTCCGGCATTGTGGCAGTAGATATGCCTTTTCTAGTTTATTCGTATTTTCAAGGGCTAAGCCCTGAAACTCCATTAGACATGTTGTAGAACTCGCAGCGCCATAGGCAGCGCCGCAAGCGAGCGAGTAAGTACAGGCGATGGATGACTGCAGGATTTATAGCGCGAGAGCTACCAGGGCCAAAATACGCCCAGTGCATAGACTGTTGCAGAAGCGAGGAGTGAGAAGGAAACAGTGCTACTAGTAGCTGATGATGTAATAAAACTATGAACATGAGGCGTACATGAGTTCGTGGGTAGATAAGTACTATAATTATACATGGTGTTTCGTTTTAAGCCGTAACATATTTGTTAAAATAAATCCGTAAAAGCTACAGTAACGCGGTTTTTGAAAGTGAGTTATAAGGTCAAGGGGATACAATAGAGGGGGCTAACCGCCACGATACGCCGAATAATTAACTAAAATTTGTTAATTGACTTAATTTGTGAGCATAGACTTATGGTTCCAATTTAAACATTTCTGAGCGTCATCGAAAACCACTAAATCAATTTCTAGAAATACATAAAGCGCCTGGGAAGCGTATTTGTGCCCTAAAGTTACCACTCGTGTATCAGGTGCATGGCTGGGGCTATGATAAGAAACGGAAAAATCGAGCGGGCGCGTTATCGCAACCGCTAGCCTTGTACCTGCTCCACGAGTGTTAACTTTAGTGCACTACTACGCTTCTCACGCGCTCAAAGTCTTCCTAAAAATGACTGATTTAGTGGTTTTTGACTGCCCTCAGCAAGTTTCGAAGTGGACCCATATGTCACATTGCAGAGATTCCTTCTTGGCCGTCACCGGCAAAACACTACAACTAGAAGCAATAAGCGCAATCGTTCTGCCGTTATTCCATACGTTCATAATTCAGCGCACCGGCTAAAAACCATTGCTTTTAGGTACAACAGAAACGGGATTATTTTCCTGCCGGATGCGACTAACGCAGTTTTGCCAGAAAGTGAACTCGAGCGAGAAGCATCAAGGACGCACAGTCAAGCATGCCAACAAGCTCCTCCCATGCGAAGAGCAGAGGGTTCATTCTGTTCTTTTGGGATGTGGTAAACACTACATTGGGCAAACGGGCAGTTGCATTGACCAACGACTCCGCGAGCGCCACGTTGAAATTTAAAATCTTCGACAGACTCTTCACCCCATTGTCATTCACTCCGGCACATACAGTAACCGTGTTTCGAGTGTCGAGCAAACAATAATTTTGGGAAGGCGCATTAACTGGTTGGGCTAAAAAATTATAAAATCCTTCAGCATGAACTCAGTTAATAATAATATTCCGGCGCTTTCAATCATTTTAACTAAGGATGAAAGATAAATGCTTACTCCTGCGTTGGCGTAATTGCATTTAATCTTCCATCCGACAATGCAATTGTTCCTGTCACTCTTTTTCTCTCCCCGTTTATCCTGTATTTAATATACCCCTCCATTCACTCGATTTTTGCTTCTTCCTTTTTTATTATTCTGGGCAGGGGTGGGTTTAAAAATATTCCACTGGGAGATTTAACATATTTGTGTTGTTCCCAGTCGAAAAAAATAATTGTCCGTCGTCCCTTTGTTCCTAAGTGTGTTATTCATCCTGCCGTCCTTGTCCAAAAAACCAACACGCTCCCCAGTTTTGTAAGAGAGGCAACTTTGGCCTTGGCGATGATCAAAACTACGCTAACACTTCCTGTGATGTCAATGGCTCGGATGTATGCACAGGCCCATATGCGTTAGGGCTGGCATTAGCGAAGTTATGCAGTTGCATGTAATGTTTTACATCCCCTTGCACCTCAGTGAGATATCTTGGAGCTGCGACAAACTGGAGATCTTTCAATACTGCGCACCACACCGTTCATTCTTTGCGTAGGTCATCTGGCATATTGTCGTCCCAACTGAGCCCCTTCTGCCACATGCGCTGAAACAGCGTCTACAGAGGGTGCAACGAATCCAAGAAGATCAAAGATGTGGTCAGTGGCCAGAACCACAGATCGTTTCTCATTCTGGTTGGCGGAGGTTTTATAAAGCAGGTGATCTGCAGAGAAAGTGAAAGAATGTGCCAACTTGTACCACATAAGTACAAAAACCTTGGTCGCACCGTTAAAAGAAGGCGTAATTACGTACTTTTTTTTATTACTCCTTTCTTGTTAGTCAAAAACCTGCTGGAGGTCAAACCAATTCGTGTTCCACTTGCGAAGCTCTATGCCAGCCCCTTGAAGAGCTATCTAGTGCAGGTCGTCAGGCTTCTTCCCGCGTTTGACGCCGCCGTCAGCAAATCGTCAACATAGATTGAGAAAAGCAGAATATCTGCGATGGCTTCGCTCTTGGTTCTCGTGCTTTCCAAATAAATGCGTAGCGTCACTGCAAGCAGGAATGGGCTTACCGTGGTCAAGAACAGTACTCTCGTCATTCGCCACTCTTCTACGGCAGGCAGTGGCTCGATAGATCTGAGCGCTTTGGAGAACCAAAGGAAACGAAGAGCATCTCGGTCCGCGTCTAGAATGGCTATCTGTAAAAATGCCTTCTGAATATCAGCTGTGACGGCCACTTTCTGCTTTCTGAAACGGAGCAGCCCCGGCAGAAGATCCGAGCTAGTCTTTGGTTCCTTTTCGATGTGGTCTTCCAGGGACCCAGTGTTTGGGGTCCCTGAACACGGGACAGTGTGAAAAGGACATTGCGCTATTTTTCATTCAAATATGAAGATGCGCTATTTTTTATACAAATATGACATTGCGCTACTTTTCATGCAAATATGACGATGCGCTATTTTCATCCAAATATGACATTGCTCTATTTTTAATCCAAATATGACACTGCGCTATTTTTCTTCCAAATATGGCGCTGTGCAATTTTTCACCCAAATTAGACATTGCGTGAGCTGAGGCGTCAAACAAAACGCGAAGATTTGTTTCGTTGAGCCCACTCCAACTACTGCTCGATGAGGCATGTAGTAAACAGGCCTCTCATCCAGTGCAGCGTTGTCAACCCTCTCCGCGTGTGCGTCATCCATGTAGTGTTGAATGGCTTGGTCATACTTAGTAACAGTGCCATCTCGTCTAAGCCGTCTGATCGTGCTATGTAGTCTCGTGTTGGCTACGTCATAGTTGTCGTTCAGGAATAATAAGGTGTCTTTCCTCGGAAGAGCGACCTCATACCACACTGATTTCAGGCAGATGATTTCTTTGAAGTGCTGTATCACTTTATTGTGCTCCTGTTGTTTGGTCGATGGCTCGTCCATGATGCCCATGCTTTTCAATTACCACAACCTCCGCAAAGCTGCCGAGTCATCTTTGTGACTGACCCCAACACCAAGTACGCACACAACTGCGTTCGTAGAAATTGACAGTACATTATCTGCGCTCGTTGGGCCTTGGAAGGTTCATCCTAGTGCGGTCGAAATGGCTACCTGCTCAGAGGCATCTTTAGAGCGTAGCGTCTCTCCCGTTAGAAGCGTTCAGATCTGGTCGGCACTAATAAGAAGGCTGATACTAGCCTCAGACATGGCTGATGGGAACATCAGATTGTCCTCGAAGTCGCCTCAGACGGAGGTCATAAATGAGATTCACTGGCGTTTCAAGTAGCTCTTGAGATATAGAGGGCACGACCACAGCCTCCAATATATGTTCCGTCGTAGCATCTTGACTTCAGAGACGGAGGCGAACGACCTTAAACGTTCGGATGGGAGTGTTGGTTCCAGCGTAAGCGAAGGTGTTGAATTTTATATAAAGGTGTCTGATCGTTTCTAGTTGCAACATCGTGGTTAAGTCCTCTCGGACAAACGCCTTCTGGCTTCCTCCGTCTATGATGCCACGGGCATAAGCACACTTCTGTCTTGTTACAATCCAGCCTCGGAAGTTCTGCAGTAAAACGCTGTCTCTGCTAGGCGACGACGAGGAACCTGTGGCCAGGACGTTCGCAGCGTCCCGCTCTCCACCAGAACTTCGCTGGTTATAATGTCTGTGATTTCCACTCCTGTTTACACATGGACGCTGCATGTCTTCTGCTGTAAGTGGGATATCGCGCCTTGCTGCCGATAATCCTTCAAGCGATGGCCCCATCTAGTGCAGCGAAAACATCGATTGTCTTGTGCACGTCGAGTTTTCCTCCCTTGCAAAGAATTCCAGGAAGAAAACGTGCAGGTGCAATGGTTCCCCTTGTTGCAGAAGAAGCAGGTGGTCACTAGAGGACTCGAGGTTTGTAGCACCATCGTCGAGGAAGAGTAGATAGTTTGCAGAGGTTTGAAAATGAATTGAAGTGTGTTCACCGAAGGTCGCTCTTCAATTGAGGTTCCCTCACGACCTTCGATTTCCACTCTCAAGAATTTCAGTAGTTTCGTGACCTCTCCATCCGTATCAGCCGATGTTGCAGATACAGTTAGTGCTTTCGCATTAAAACCACCCGTAGCACCAGAGACCCACAGCAAACGTTTGCGATTTAATGGCGCCGATAAACACCTACCCCGGGCGAGCAGTTGAACACACTCTTACTTTAGGCTCTCTACACTCCGCGAGCGAGCGCGGCGCCGCCGCGCGGCAGAATGTGTCCCCTTAGGGACGGAGACGGAACCCTTAAAGAACCGGGTCAGGCGAGTTAGGCGGGAGAAAGCCCGAAAGTCGGCCGTGGACGTATGTGGTACGCCGGACCTCTATGAATAAATGTAAAGTTAACCCAACAAATCGTCGTCGCTGCCTCCACATCGCCATTAAAGTCACCAGCCACGATCGAGGAGAGGACTTCTACAGTTGACGCTTTTCCCCATCAGAACAAGAACTTTAGTAGCTTTTTGCTTCATTTTCGGCAGGAGGGGCGCTGCATTTTAAGATATAACTAAGTAACATTCACCTCAAAAAATTAATTTCATGAAAATGTCAAATTGCTACTTGAAGGCGCCGACATTCTCGGTCAATCTTAGAGCGAGTCCCGGAGTGTTTTTTTAGGCTTTACAAATGTTTTTAAACCCTGAAAGCTACATTAATGCGATCTATACAGGTCAGTTATCCGCCAGGAGAACGCAATACAGGGAGCTAATTGTAAAGATTAACTAAGTAAGTAAAATCTATCGTGTAAATGTTTCAATTCGTGAAAATAAACACCCGGCTTAAATTAGAAAATTCCTCTGTATCAGCAAAAAACACCAAGTCAGTCAAGATTAGAAAGATTTTGAGCGAAGCAATGGTGGTGCGCCAATATGACCACTCGTGCTACGGGCTCAAGGGTGCGACTGCTAAAACACGGATGATAATGACGGGGGGGGGGGGGGGGTGTGTTATCATTCCCGATGACGCACCACCAGCCTTACACCTTTTCCAAAAGTTTGAACTTTAGCGATACACCCTGCTTCCCACGCGCGATCCATATATTTCTCCAAATTTACTGATTTAGGGTTGTTTGATGAAGCTCATTAAGTTTCCATTTCCTACCGTGTGTTCATTATTAGTGATTAAATCTTGATTTAAAAAGGTTTCGTTGATTACCCCGCCAGTAGTGACGATTAGCACCCTACATTATGTCCCCCTGGCCGCATAACGCACCTGTGTATTCCGGATTAGTGTAGCGTTCACGGTTTTTTTAAACACATATTGTGAAGTTCCTAGCACTTAGTTCCTAGTCCAAACGTAAAAATTATACAGAAAACCACCTTGACATATGCCTGCATTATAAGCCCACAAGGAAGCTTGCCTCACGCATAAATCAACATTAATATAGTCTGTTATTCATAAAATCCTTCACGTCCTATCACAGTGAACGATCAAGAAAACACAAATATTTGTATTGTCCGCACCACTACATAGTTGTCACCAGGTACAATTTTAACTTTTAAATATGTATAGTCCACGGACTACTGTCCGGAAAACACGGTACTCTGAAATACGGTACTGTAGTTGGGAAAATGCGAAAAATACTATACTATGAAATACGGGACTATAGTACAAAAAATACGGTACGCTGATATAACAAATCCTTCGAACCACTTAAAATTGCAATGAGCAAAAAACAAGATCGCAGACTGGTGTAGAAAATGGCAGGTACTTATCAACACAGACGAGACGGTAGCCATATCAAAAAGAAAGAAAAATATAATGAATCACTCTTCCGAGAAAACAAAAACCTTACACAAAACGTGCACGAATACAAGTACTTGGCTGTTTTGTTCACAAGCAATCTAGACTGGGGCATGCACATAGAAGCAGTGACTAATAAGCACTAACGAAGCTGTGCTGCCTAAGACTACGACTAAAATACGCATCGCGTGATACTTAACTTTTGGCTTACACGACACAGATTCGGCCTACGATTGAATATGCTAGACCTGCTCGCTTTCCCGTCACAAAATTAACATTAAAAAACTAGACAAAGTGCAGAAAACCGCTGTGAGGTTCATTAACCATAGATAACTTTGGCATGTGTGATTCACGTACTGAACTCGGTTGAAGATTCGGAATGCAGCCACTAAAAAAAATAGCCAAGCTTACGAGACAAACTACCTTACCAAATAAACAATAATATAAAAAATATAGAGAAGTTCAACTATCTTATTCCCGATGGTAAAAGAGCAACCCGGTCGAACCATGGGAAATTATTCGAGAAGTTCCAGCTTGAAAATAATTGCTTTAAGCTTTCATGTTTTTTCGCTAGCCGTCCAGGAATGGAACAGCTTGCCAGAATGTTGTCCACGCCAGCTCGCCAACACAGTTCGTGAATGATGTCGATGCACTCTTAATGTGAGCATAGCATCATCTTTCACTCCGTATGCTTTGTATACTTATTGTTATTCTCCTTATTATTATGTATTATGATTAGGCATCTGTGTTTTGTACCACCCTACAAGAATCCTCTAACGAGTATTAATAGTAATGATAAATAAAAAATAAACTAACGGTTGCAGTTGCATTTCTTTTATATTTGTTGCTGTTTTGCGATCTCCACTAGAAACTTTCCTCGAAATGTTGTTTCTGGGTGATAACCTTTCTCCAAGTTCAGACACTATTAAAGGGCCGCTAACAATCCCAACATTGATTTTTTTTTTTTTATTTTGAAACAATTAAATTATTCGTAGGCATCGGCTTAGAATTATCAACTTTTTGAACTGCGTATTGCAGAGGAAAGACATTTTTTAAAGAAAGCCTTATTTGAAACACCCGCCCCAACCTATGACGTATTAGCCTTTTTGTATGACTTCAAACAGAAAGTATCGCTTAACTTTCTCCCTCTCCCTCATTCTTCATTGGCACGCGCACGTGCCACCCTGACGACTGCGAGAATATTTTGCGACAACTTTGTTCCTGCAGAGACGACGCACCACTTTTCAGTTCCGTGTTTGTTTGTTCGTATGTTGTTTTCTTTTTGGGCAGTGTTAGCTTGCCTAATGCTATATTTAAAAGTTAAGGAGGAAATCGGTTTGTAGCAGCCCTTGGTTAACGACGTGAGGGGCGAGGTCGCAAAGTTTCTGCCCCAGAGTTTATCATAGCGGTTATCCGGCACCGAAAAAACTGAGAGGACGCTCAAGCTTCGCTGTTAAAAGTGAAAGCTGATAGCGTTTTCGGGCTCCGTTCGTATCGCATTCTCATTCGCTTCTCATACTCTTCCTGCCAATGAGCAACTGCTGCGAATCCAGCGTAAAATTATTCAGAAATTTCTTTAAGACAAATTATTTTTTTTTTGTTTCTTTGTTTTGTTTTTCGTGCGAGGTCATGTGGCTCAAACGGCATGACCCTATCGACCAATCTGGATTTTCGCGTCACCCCACCGACGCCGGCTTTTCTGCCACGCCACCGAGGCCGGCTTATTTGCGAACCGAGCTCTTAAACGCTGTCGCGTTAAAAGCAATTAGTCTGGGCCGTCCTCGACTTCCCCGTTGTGCGCGCCCCTCTCGACGCCTTCAGCATAGCGACCGGGTACCGCCTTATTGAGGATACGAAGAAAAAGAGGGGGGGGCTAGAGCACGACCGATGTTTCGTCATTAACACATATCTTTACAGTCGTCGTATAAACCGTATTTTATGAATGACAATAATAATCATTACAGACATGCAACTTACGACACCTCTAAAGCCCGGTTCACACAGTTGCGTTTGACTGCGTTTGACTGCGTTGCGGCAGCGAGACACCAGGACATCCCTGCTGCTTATATCGCGTGCCAAGAAGATTCCTTGAATTGGATTCCACGCTTCATACGAAGCACAGATGTGCCGGTGACTCGCTTTCGGTTCTCGCCGCAACGCAGTCAAACGCACTCAAACGCAAGTGTCTGAACCGGCCTTTAGAGTTTTTGAAAATGCCTCCGCCAATAGTCGATACGCGAAATGTAGAGCGCCATCTAGCAGCGCGCCCAGAACTACGTCCACAGTCTTGGTGTCAGCGAGAAAACGAAACTAGTCACCCAACCGCGAGAGCAAACCCACGCAAGCAAGTGACCGCGCTTCGTGCGAGAGATTCGATGCCAATGCCCTGCTGCGTTCTGCTCCGGAAGCAGCGATATACCCTCGATTCGCGCGTGACATGAACGCAAGCGTGAACAGGGTTCACATTTTTTCTTCTTTGTTTTTGTTACTTTACGAGCAGTTTTTGCCGTGTGGCAGGGCATTGGCAGTTTTTATGCAGTTTTTGACAAAAACAAGCGGCAACAATGTGAAAAACATGCGGACGTTAACCCACGGCTCGAACCCATTTACAACTATTGAGCTGGGCCCTAATCTTTTGAGAAAGTTCTACCAGATTTGTTTCTGAATTTTTTTTCTTGTATATGCTGCAGTGTTGGCCTCCGTTTTTCGTGATGCTAAAGCAGCTCAAAGTATGCGGACGAGACCAAGGCTGTGAAGCGACGCAAAAAAAAAAAGAAGGTTTTAATACCCCGCGCCACCGACCATAATTGAGGATGCGTATGGTTATATGTGAATAACTAAAGCTGAAAACGCCAGAGAGTCCTTCATTTGAATGCCGTATATTATAAAAAAAAATTGCTTTGGACAGCCAAACAACAATCTCATTGCTTAGCAGCGATTTCTGTAGACTTGATTTGGGGTCAGTAAACGAGGTTTGTGAAACACCTATAAAGCTAAACGGGAGACTCTGTTGAAAAATGGCGTGTCTGTTCGCTCTCAAATCTCACAAAGATGGGATTTTGCTCTCTTTTTATCCAACGCCACGCTCGATTACGTCACTTTCATAGGTCCATTACAATGCCTAAAACTTGAATGTCGGAGACGGCAAAAAGCTACGCTGCAGACGTCGGTACGAGCAACATCGGCGGCGCCAACTTTATTTAACGGCCTCTTCTTTTTTCTGTTTTTTGTCGCAGTTGAGGTTGAGATTTTGTTTAGTGCAGAGGAGCTGGGGGGTAGTTTTGGGAAAGTCAGTGTTGCCATTCTGACAGGGTCGATCAAATCTTCATTAGCCGGTGCGACATCCATCAACTGTGCTTGAGGTCGGTGCTTTCTGAAACCAATGTAAGCTCTCTGCAACGCCTGAAGAATATTTCCTAATGCACAATTTTCTTTACAAGAACTCGGAGCTTTCCACCAATTAAAGCTCTCGCCAGTAACCGCTAAAAAAAAAAAAAAAACTAACCTTGAGTCGCATGTATTGGAGTGGAACAGTCTACCGCTAAACAATAGAACATAATGAGACCTCGCTTTAAAAAAAAAAAAAAAAGAATTAAAGTGTCTTTAGAGATGGAAGGCATGACGTCTAGTCCTTTATCCACGATGGGTTATCGGAAGTCAGAAAACAATGAAGTTGCTGAATCACAATCAGAGGCAAAACGTATCTGCCCCGGAAATGCCGAGAAACCGAAACTCATGGAACTTGACGCTACTAAGATGGCAGCGCACACAGTGCTGCCACTACCAATCAGTTTCGCGTATCGTCTATTACGCAACCAATAACAAAAACGAGGAGGAGCTCAAATTCGGGGAGGAGGACAGATTCTTTGACGAGTTATTTCCAAGCAAAAATTATCTCTGCGCGATGTTTTTTGCGTGCATTGCTACGCGCATCAGAGGCGTTTGAGATGGTAAAAAATATCCATCTTAGGGTTATCAATGGAGCTTTAAGTACTATGGGAAAGCTGTTTGAAAATAACCAGAGCACGTTGCTTTCACACGCATTTATACGCCTTACATACGTTCGTCTTGATATCAATAAAGTCAGAACACCATTCACTTATATTATCATTGTTTAATGTAGGCAAATTATTTTAACTATCATAGCTTGCACACTTTTGTCTTAATCTAGTGCGAGCAAACTTCGCGGGACACGAACATCATCCGTTTCAATAAAAAAAGAAGAAAACGCGGCGACCGAGAACTTAAGTAATTTCTGGGTCACGCACAAGCCCCAAAGTCGTACCGCGAACATGAGGCTGAGAGTCGCCAGCAGAGCAACTGTCTTTGACACCGCTCCACCGCTGCCTCATGTAATTTTTTTATTTTATAAATTAACTATTTTTGTTGTTTTTGACAACATCCGATATGACAGCTTCGAAAAGCCCGACAAATTTTCATAGGCTACGCAGTCACCGGTCCGTCGCTTCCGCTATGTCAGAAGGGCTAACGTCCACCGAGCTCAGGCAAAGACACGACTGAACCGCAGAAGAGGGACGCGCCTAGACTCCGTCCGAGGGTACGGTGGAGCGCAGACGACACTCCGAGTCCATCGTGGCCAATTCAACATATCGTGAGCATCATGTGACCTTAGTGGCAGTCGTGGCGCCTGGTCACCTGACCCATTGACAGCGTAATGGCTCGTAGCTTCCGCTGCGCTCCAACGTAAGGGGAGCCAGAGCGAATCGTCTTCCGCGTTCGACGAGTAATCCGCCTCCCTCCGCGCGGACGCTTTTTGACCGACCTAGAAGCATTCGCCGACCGGAGAACAAAAGAAGAGCTATTGCGCAGAGGGTGCGAGCGTACTCACGGAAAGGGAGACAAAGGGAATACCAGAGACCCACTCCGAAAGAAACCCGAGTGTCAAGGCGAATACGAGATCAGGATAGCAAAAGGGCGGATTGAGAAGAGAATGAGCGCTCTTTGAAGCCGGACGAACAATGACAACCTCGTGACACAATTCGACGCGGTAATACGAAGGCTCGCCGCGCTAAACCCTCCGTCGTTTGCGACTGCAATTGGTATTATTAGTGGGCGCTGGTTGCGACGTCAATAACGTGCGGAAAGAAGGCGACTCGTCGCAAACGAGCGAATAATTACCGCGAGTGCATTTATCATCACATCTTGGTGTGCTAATTATTAGAGGAATAATGGCTTTGCCTCGAAGAAAATGGCTGATGAAACACTGTACAGCCGACACACTTTTTTAAAGCGAGAAAATGATTTTTCACCGAGTCCCTCGTCCCAGAATTTGTCCGTTCGGCCGTCCGTCCACGCATTACGCCTCTAAATTTAGCGGGGAAATCGGCGTTACGTGAAATTAAGGCACGCGTGGCACCGTGACTTGACACTGTGACATTGCGTCACCAGACAACGTCATGTGCGGTTAGGTCAGGGTACGCGCATTTGTCCTCTAAATTTAGCGAAACAATTTACGTAACAGGCCCTGATGTAGCATTGTCAATTCGAGATGTCACTGGCTACCATCACGTAACGTGACCTTGGGTCACGGGGAATATACTTACCCCTTAATTAAGCGGTAAAAATCATAAACAATATATTCCTCACTTTCTAAAACGACTATTTAATGTCATCAAACTAACTATAAAACATCGCACCAGAGATAATGGTCGTTCGCAATTTTCAGGCTCTGAAATAACTAGTGAAACTCTCGCTCTCCCGAAATTCCCTATTCATGTGAGAAACATGTGACGCGAAAGCGGACCTTCTTATAGCTCAGCCTCTGAAAATGTTCTTGACGCAGCACTTTGGCAGGCACGTGCGTTTAGACAGTGTTTTGTTTTCTCCACGGCTGCTCGTGCGGAATAATGTGTGCAGACGAAATTAGTTTTCCAGGACGATGTTCTCACGCGGATGCCTCTGACGGATCCACTGGCAATGCGTGGAACGCCTTCAGAGATGATGAGCATGAGCCGAGTCACAAAGCAGACTAACGTTGATTAGTTGATTAGAGAGTGGATGAATGTAACATTCGTGTGTCGATGCTACTCCGGGAATATTCGGGAACTTATTTGATCGCTCACTGTGTTTTTAGAACATCTCGAAGGTTATTTACGTACTCATGGACTCCCAAACCTAGAGGTGCGCCTTGCTGAATAGCATTTCAAATATGCTTCGTTTATTTATTTTCGTTCGTTCGTTCGAGGGGAGGGGGTGTTTAGCTTCCCGCAATATGTCAGCTAAATTGATTCCGGTTACGTCATAATCGAGCCACAAAATAGAAAAAAAGTACGACCAAGCGAGAACGCTCGACGGTGGCTAGTTCGAGCTGCAATTGGAGCTACGGATACGGGAAAGGTACGTCCAATGTCGAGAAACAATAAGGAAGTAAAATAAGAAAAGGATTTATGTCTTTATGTACAAGCAGGGTACGATAAATTACAACATTTGCACGTCAAAAAGCCAGAATTGGGTGTGGAAATATTTGCTTGGCTCTCGGAAAATAGTTTCGCGAAGAGCACCTTGAAATGATAACATATGAGTAGCATATAACACGGTTCACCCAGGCGTCTGATATCCCTGCCACACGGTAAACGTTCATGTCAGTTCCATCAACTGACATTATCTGATCGACCTCCTGGCGAAGCGCAGTGCACGCGCCAAGCTCGTAGTCAGGATCGCGAGCAAATCAGCCGATGACCGAGTTTTACAATAGAGGGAACTGGGGATGCCAGCTCGAGGCGTCACCCTGCACATGCGCAGTGCGAGAACTGGGCAGCGCCCCCAAGCTTTGGATATTTGAGAACGTCCACCCGTCACAATTTGAAAAAGAAAACAATGAGTGGAAAAATACGGGAAAGAAGACACTAAAAATACGGAGACTGTTTCGCAATTCTAATAGTAATTCTCATTTATTTGCGCAAGAACAGATGTGGTCATGGCGGCGTGCAAGGCTAAGCGGAAAAGTGAAAAATCTTACGCGCGTGTGCCTGCTATCCTGCCGCCGTGATCGTCCCGATCGCGCCAAATATGGCGAGCCTCTTTACTGGAAGGCTCGTAAAATGGTCAACGTTCCCCCAAAACCCAAACAGCTCGAATGTATTAAATGTAGAACAAATAAGGGCATGGCCGCGTAAACAGTCTGTTCTCACGCGCCTTCCTGATTACGTCACACCGTTCTTTGTGGGTAATACCGAAATGACGAGTGACATACAGGCGCGAGACTTAGAGGCGCTGACGAGCGTCAATCGAGTTTCGCCTATGACGCGTACAGCGCGGTCAATGCGTTATTCGAGTTGCGTAAGAAGGTGTTAAAAACGCGGTGGAACAAAAACGCCGTCAGCCGACCTCCAGTGCTCGTGTCGAAAGGGTGACCCGTTATGCTACCCTGGTCGCCTACGTCCAAGACGCCGGAGTAGACCTGACAGGCTTTTGACTATACAACTTGCACATAAATAGATGGTGACGTTTGCTCCGACATAAATGTAAGCCTAATTACTAAGTGACTTAGATGTAAGCAAGTCCTGCAATAAGGTTGACTTAGCCTTATGTTCATAAAGACTAATCCGGGTTTGTTGCATTTTCGCTACTATAACGTTCATCGTCGGGACTGTACAGGTTTTCGCCACTGCTTCTTTTCACCGCAAAAACCCTAGGAAAAAAAACGACGGCTCCTCGCGGTGCATTACTAATTGCCCCCCTTTACGTGGATAATTAAGGTGTATGGAAATGCATTTTAGATTAGATATGTTTTCCCCGACAACCAAATATTGTAAAAACTATGTACTTCAAGCGGCGTATGGACAATGAGTAAAACTTATTTATGTTTTGCTTGATATGAAAGCTAATATTGCCACTAAGAAAGCTTCACTAAGAGTATTGTCACTTTCATTCTCTCGCGTGCGCCGCCATTTTGTAACCAAGTGCTCAGCGCAGGCAATTGGCAACGTGATTGGAAACTGCAACTTCCTGAGCGTTCATTAAGGTGTCCGGAGGCTCGGATAATAATGTATCGCTCTGCTGCGCACTGTTCTGATACCTCTGAGCGATAGGAAATAGTTTCTTCTACTTCTATAATCTAGATTTAAAACTTACCTCCGGCTACATTTTGATAGTCCCTTATTTGCTCCAAAGTTGGTTCAACACATTGATACACGCTTCTGAACTAGTAACCCAAACTAAAAGTCACAAAACTGTGCCTTGTTTTTTTTTTTTTGTTTCTTTTAGCAAAGGTATTGAAGCATTACATTAGGTTTGATAGGATGAGGAGCTCTACTGGGCATACTAAAAATGTGACGTTCCATTTCTTGTAATATAGGGGGTAGTACAGCTTATTCCCGATGGGGTTAAACGTTTGACGGCGTGAAATTAATTATGGTTAGGCTCAATGCCTGCAAAACGAAACGAAATGCACAAAATACTTGAGTATTTAGACCGCTACTTGACTTTTTCATTTATGCAACATGTGACATCTCTCCGCTGTAGAGCGCAGAAACGTTTTGTTTTGGCATTACCTTCATTTTCCCTTTTCCCAGTGGCCGATTTCATCTCAAATCGTGCAGAAAAATTGTTTCCACAAAAAATATTGGAAAAAATATATATGCTGGTGGGAAATGTGTGACTGGAACAAAACTGCATAGTAGAACTACGGAAGATTTTTTGTTCTTCAGTTTTGGGCTTCGAAATGCCAGAAGGCCAGAAGGCTTCGAAAGGCCAGTTCACTTCTAAAACCTTAAGATTCACAACTTTTCTTTAAATAAACTTATTAAAACGTCTTTTTCATTATTTAACGAACATAAAAATTAAGTTTCACAAACCTAAAAGTCACGAAATGAAGGGGTGAGAAATTATTGTCAGAAATCTAGCGGGCCGAGTGCAAACTTTTGTTTCTTTCATGCGGCCTCATTGACAAGTATACTGGCAGAACTCATTTGACACTGCTCGACTTTCCTTTTTATTGGAGACAATAAAAAAGAATACAGATAAACAGGGGAAATACATAACAATTTATATTTTTAGTAGTATAAGCTCACAGTAACGTTTGCGGTGATAGAAGACAAAGTGAGTTTAAGTGAGGTTAACATTACCCTTAAGGGTTCGCTTTTTTTATCCTAACCATGAAAGGCTTCTTTCTATATTGAGCGTCCTTTCACAAGTGACCGGATTCAACAATTTCACAAGGCTCAAAAAATGTCAATTATTTTGTCACTGTGTCACGGTATTGGGGAGACATGCTGCTTCACTTTGGAGGAGTACAAGTCCTGGCACTTTCGGGCTACTACACGAGAAACATCAGAACTTCCAGTGGTTTCCCGTTCTGACAACCTAAGGTTGTGCAAGGAGGCTTGGTGCTTGGGGACTCTTTCTAAGTCATTACACGCACTTCTGCCGTGTCCAGTTGCTTAAAAAATCAATCTGGTCACCTCTTGTCTCTTCGCCAACTCCAACAACTGAAACCTATTTTTGGAATGACTAGCCTCCCCGTCGAAGATGTGGACACGTTTTGTAAATGTCGGGATTTTTTCTTCCAGCCACTCTTCAACTGTACGCAGGGTGAACAGTGCGTGGGCTGTATTGTGCACGATGTCGTCGCTGACGACTCCGAAGCTGTAAATTTTGCGCTCCGCTGTAGCGACGCAGGCGAAGATATACACGATTTGGTTCTTCCAGTGAAAGCGTTGTACCGCTTGCGGAAGAACGACGCTCCAGTTTTTCCCGAAATAAAAATGCAATGCGATGGCACGAGCCTTGAGATGCAACTTTTCTGAGCTTATTGCAAGCCGCTGAGCATGTCGGATGAATTAATGGGGGAAGTATTTTGTTACGCACTTTCTGAGCTTATTGTAAAATGCGTTACTTCCCATTTGTTTGTTTAGCAGTTCGCTAGATTCCCAAAAAGCTACTTCAATTTATTCATCTTCCTTCATCGGCAACAATTCAAGGGTTAAGCCATTTCTTTTTGGATACACCTTAAAGGTCAGAAAAACGCATTCCTTAGTTAAGTTAGCACACAGGCAAAGTCTCTTAATGTATTCAAGGCTGAATTTTTGGTCGCCCGCGTTTAATATTGCTGCCAGGCAAAGAGTTGTTGCTCCCTCTAACGCTTTTGGTTAACTGTGCCTAACAAACGTAGATGAGATACCAGATATGTGGACAGCATAGAATCTGCCAGCGAAGGAAAACGGAAGGAAGAGGCTGCCCCTCTGGAAGGCGGCGGCACTTGAGCTTTAGCTCTGGTAGCGCCTCCTAGTAATCGCAGCTGGTCTATACTTCTTTCTTTCTATCACGTGCATGAATCGTCATATGGTAGTCGTTTCTAACGTTCTTATTAAACCTGTCTGTACTAAATAAACAATCACGACAGCTATCTAAAAAGACGATGCGACAATCATGGAGTTAAAAAGGGTGGCGGCAGGTCTATGTCTCGCTCGGCCCGTGGATTGCCATTTCGTTCCCACTTTCCGTCGGAAAACAAATAGTCAATGCAGCTTACAAGAACCTTCAAGGTACGCATATCACAAAAAGAAAAAAGAAAGAAAAAAAAAGTCGAAATTAGAGAAGACGGGCACATTGCAGAAAAGCGGAAGCAAGCGCGGAAGCGGCGTGATGCTATCAGAACTGACAGTTTCACTTTATATCATGTTACGTGATTTGTAACGTACATTTGATTTCGCAAACATAGAGGTGCCAGTAGGAATGACAGAGATTGGGAGGTTTCAACAAGCCTAGTATAGCTATCGTGTCAAGGAAGTTGTTTGAAGAAAGAAAAAAATCAAGCACGCTTATTGACGCGCTTGGCGTGCCGTCGCTTTAAAACGTTTCTTTTTTCCCCACGAGGGCCCTATTAATTTACGGAAAACTTTTAAGACGTCCCATATATGTTTGTTAATCTCATATGACAACGGTTAAACATTATTGAATTTTTTGTTGTTTGTTGTTGTGTGTATGTTAATACAGCCGGAAGTTAATCTGCCTCAGTGGGCGTCTGGTGTCTCAGCTGTAGATGAGCAATATCGCCAGTGCAGTACAATCGCTAGCCTGGGGTCTTCAACGTGCACCACGCAGTAGTGATTCACGACCGTACGCCGGTACGATGCTCATCCAGATCGAAACGGGCAGGGGTGGGGATTGAGCCCAGGATCTCTGGGTTCTGCAGCGCGAGCTTTCGCTCCACGTGCTCCGAGCTGGTGTGCGCTAGCCCACTCGGCCACCGATCCCCCCATTATTGAACAGGGTTTCTATTTCTCTAGTTTACTAAGTAAGCAAACTGAACGTTCGCAAGTACCCCTTACCATGTTATACTATAAATACTATCGATATATAAGTCTTGCAGAACTGTGTGTAAACTCGAGAACAATAGAAACTATGATCCCGTTACGAAAATAACTAAAATAAGTGAAAAGCTAAATGAGAGAGATACGAGTCTTTGAATAGAAATACAAATGTCCTTAAAATGACGTTGAACTTTGTACTTTTAGTTTTTCTTCTCACGTTTACCGTGTTGTTTCTTCAATATAAACTGTAAATTAACAATATTATTATTTTAAATAGGCTGAGATACAAGCTTTCATGTTATATGTTTCTTTTGTCTTAAATAATTGTACATCCAAAGCTAGCTCAATCCAAACCTGGTCCATTATTGTCAACGGTGCAAGATTCAAAAAATTTATTTCATAAAATAAAATAAAAGCGCACTCCTAGCGAACCTTAATCCGTCTATACAAAATGCTAAAGCAGTAAAAGAAAGTTATAATTGTTGTGTAAAAGATTATCTAAGAGTTGCAAGTCTCCAAAATGTGTCTCTAGTGAAAACAGCAAAAATTGCAAGACCTATCTTCTACACTTTCAAAGCCCGAAATTAAAAAAAACAAAAATATTTCCGTAGTTCTAATTTGCAGTGTTGTATAAGTCACACATTTTCCACCAACATATATTTTTTCTAGAATTTGTTGAGGATCCATCCTTTTTTCTTGCACAACTTGAGATGGAATCACCCCAAAAACGATTTAAAATTTCAAGATCGTATGTGGCATGCCGGGAATAATGAAACCTGGGTATTCGGAAAATCTGTTTGGGTAGCCCAAAAACCGTCGGACTTGCCCTTCAAATGATGGACCAAGTGTTCCTTTTCAGGAGTCGATTATTCAGCGTCCCTAGCTGCCCCAGAAACGGCGCCTCGAAACAGCTCTCCGAGCGGCTCTCACCTTGAGGAATATAGTTCCGGCGATGATGATGCAGAGGATGTTCACGACGGTGAGGCAGAAGGAGTTGATGGCCATGACGGCACATTCCTTGTGCATGCTGGCGTTGTCGAAGTAGTAGGCGCTGAAGCCCGGCTGGGCGATGAATGCCGGGTACGTGAGTACCGTCCGCGTCAGGTTGCTGCCGGGCACCGGCACGGTCACCTGCGACAAGGCACCCCTCGTACTCACCGGCTGAATCTTACAGCCATGTGGGAACTGTCCACGTAGCTATTTCGCTCGCGCTTTCTCACCGCTCCACGTCACAATGTCAGGTAATGACATGGTGTCTCTTGACATTAATCTCACACTAAATTTAGCGAGGAGATCGACGTCAGTTTCAAGTTGTAATGTCACGTAATACCATGACGTCGAGGGACGCCAATTTCCCCTCCCAAAGTAGCTTGCACATTTTAACGTCAAGTAACACCGTAACGTGACTTGACATCCTTATCATTTCCTCGCTGAAATTGGCGGGGAAAGTAACGCATCATAACGTCATTTTCCATCGATTGCCGAAGCACCTATATTAGATTTCACGGAATGTTTACGCCAGGAGAATTTTTGCCGCGCCGAAGGACTTACGTTCATTGGGGCCTGGCCGAGCGACTTGAAGACTTTCATCAAGGACAGAGACCACAGAGTACCCTGCGCGAAGAACGTGGTCGGTGAGTGGCAGGGCTAGCGCTAGGCCATAAATATTCCGAAGATACAATATGAGGAAGAAGTTGTACTTGGGCTAGTTGGTGAACGTTATGAAGCACGGTTCAAAGCTTCAAAAACAATACACAGAAGGAAGAAGTCACACACACAGGCGCCTGCGTGTATGTCTTCCTCTTTGTGTATGTTGTATTTTGCGCATTGCACCATGCTTTAATACAATATGGTGTTCGTCTAAACGCAAATAATCAAGAAAGAACCTGCTTTGGTCATGCCCGACAAAATTCATGTACACCCAGGCAAGGAGTCTATAACTACACAACAAATGTAATCTCGTCTCGTTTCAGGTACTCTATCTTAACTCGTGATAGTTGCAGACCTGGCCCATTGTTTCAAACGAGAGGAACATGAATGAGTCAATAAACAGACCCAGTGCTTCAGAACTGGACGAGAGCATAATTAAGGAAATGAGCCAGGAATTTAGATGATACATTTAAAAGGCGTAGTAATTAACCCCTTGCCTGACTGTAAATGGTACACGTAGACTACGCGACGCACGGACACATCTGCGCTTTTTCAATTTGTTTTGATAAGAAGAAAAATCATTTTATTTGCACATACTGGAAGGGGCACATGTGGTGGTGCGCGGGGCTAGGCAGAGATGTGAAAACCCTTACGCAGAGCGCCTGCCAGCCCGCCACCACACGTGAAAAAACAAAAAAAGACATATGTGCAGCATGTACACACTACAGAAAGTACACAAAAAGGAAAGAAAATTTGAGAAGGTATTCGCATGCAGAAAGTTTCACTGCTTAGCTTAGAGGCCCTAACGCACGCTTGCGCCACGTAGCAGTTACGACAGTCCGTCGAGCTTAAGAAAAGGAAGGATAAAAATAAGTAATGAATTCTTTGCGCTAATTACATTGCCCAGTCTACAAGAAGTGTCATGTAGATTCAACGAAATCCTACAAATTTGGATGGAGCTGATGACCTCACGTAAGCATTGAGACGTCATAACAGAGTTTGAGAGATGACGTCATGTGAATCATTAAAACACTGATCTTGTGACGTGAACAGTGTGACGTCATCATCGAGGCTACATGCGACAAAATTAAAGCGCTAAGGGCAGGCCCTATAGAAACAATGCAACCTCACCTATATTGTTTTTGTTTTATTCATTCTATGCTGTATTAAATTGATATATTAAACAAATAAAATATATCTGTTAAAAATGCCCCGACTATATCAAAGCGTGCACTGGCAACATTGACAAAAAAATGCGTTTCTTTAACATTTAGCCACTACAATCCAATCCAACCTCGTGTTTCGTGTCGGCTACATTGCTTCATCGCTCGGTTGCCATCTTTCGTTCCACTCTAAGGGCTAGCGCGGTATGCTGAGCCTGTCTGCCGTGTAAACGCGCACCTAGAGTGTAAGCGTCGTTTACAGCAACGATGTTCGAGCTTGAAACCTCGGCTTCGATCGCCGTTACCACGATACAAAGCAGAAATCGAAGCGAGAGCGAAATGTACCAAGAGCGATACAAGTTTGGGAAGCAGCGACCGCGTAGATCATGTGACGCGTTTCGCGTTCAACAAACGCCAATACTGTTTAATTTGGAAGCTATATAAAGCAACCCCGGTCAAAGTAACTTCGCCCAAGCCTCCTATTCTAATACCGATCAATTCGAATGGTAGGCAGCTCATACACATGTGGTTGCGGGATCCCCAAAGCAGAGTTCATTTCCAGCTACATTCACTGCAAACTTGTCACTTCCATTGATGATTCCGCTGCGTTACAGCAGAACGGCAATGCAGTCGACGTTCCTGCTATAGAATCGCATAAATGTAGTAGGGTCAAACGCATCTGAAGTGCACCTGAACTTCGAACTTTCAATTAGCAGACGAAATTTTTTCGGGCATTCCTATACAGCTTGTAGCAATATAGCACGTGGTTTTTATCTTGCTCCTCAGTGGACATGGCGGCCCGTAGCTTCAACGCTTAGTCCCTGTTAGGGTGAGACGGAGTATAAGCTCTTTGACTCAGATTGAGTGTTCCCACGTACGACAGGGAGGACATTTAACACATTATTGCGTCAGGATCGCCTAGTAAGATATCTCCATATCTGTATGACCCGTTAAAGATCAACATCTACTCTATTTTTAAGGATGAAACATGTAGTGACCCCTTCTCTCAAGGTTCGTTGGCTTGAAGCATATCGATCATAAGCGTCTGCTTACGATTTCAAATCTGCTAAACACCTCTCCTTGTTTTCCTGGTATACGCAACTCAACTAAGAAATTCGGCAAATATTGTATAGGGAAAGTACTTGCGTGAATTTGTAGGGCCTAGATAAGGGTTCATCTCAAACCATGGTGAGCGTTTGAAATTTAATGGCGGCCACCCTCTGCAGAAATTGGTAGCCAGTGCCCATGCTCTGCGTTGTCACGTGGCGAGGTGGAAACCATGCGTTGATGTTTGAAGACTATTAAAGCAGGGTAATAACATCTCCACAATGCTCACAAACTGGTGGGTCTTGTACACTAAGAAGCTGCTTGTGAGAGATGTATGAGTTACCAATGCGAAAACGACATAACAAAACTTCATGAAATCGGTTTTTAAGTGAAGTGCTTTCCACAACCTAAGAAGCGGCTTTGTAAAATTAAATTTGTTATTGCATTGCATGTTCCACTCGGATTGCCATAAACGGAGAATTGATGGCTTTATTACAGGTTTGATGTCTTAGTATGGCAATCAGTCGTAGGATAGTGGAAGATTACCCGAGGATGTGGCGATTCTGTCTTCCTCTTCATTTCCTTTTATTCCCATGTGACTGGGATCCCAAGAAAATTTTATTTTAAAACCTCCGTGCCTAGCATTATTAAGTGTATTTCTCAGTTGCTACACAAGCATATTTCAGTATTTTTTTGAGGATCATAGTGCCATAATAGAACTTTGGGAGTCTACAAATAGGACTTCCCGCTTTATTGTAGCCCGCAATATATAATCTACAGCCATAGAAATTGCATAATGTTCAGCTGTAAAAATGCTGGCACGTGCATTCAGACGTTTCAATCTTGTAAATTAATTAGAATGCACAATACTGCCAGAAAATGATAAAGTCTTAGCTCCAGCAGGTGTAGAAGTGGGCATGACCTTCATATTTCTTCTATACTTTAGAGAATTCCTGCTGAATGACAAGGTTCGAAACACTACGCTTACAAAACTTATTGAAAGTCCAGTCACAGAAAATATGTCCCAGGAAGCAACGCAGTCAACATTCTGCAAACGGTTAACATCGTTCAGGCAAAGATCAAGTAATAAACACGAGTGTTGTACAAGAAAACTGAAGGGCCTCACAACGCTTGACTTGTTTCCAAAAAGGCGACAAAATCAAGACCCTTCTAAATAATGGTAGGTCGGATGATTACGATTTGCAAGTACCTTGTAGTTTTGTGTTAAGTTTAGGTATTTGCGTCTTTTCTCAAGCGATATCTCGTTTGATTCAGCATATAAGCTAAAGACAGGAGACGTCCGAAAAGCACACGTTGCGAGTCGCAAACCAAGGTTATGGATAGGATCCAACATCTTGAGAGCAGACCGCCGTGAAGAATCTTAAACTGGAGCCCTGTAGTCTAGACGGGAGAGAACAAGACTGAGACGCAGGAGGCATTCCCTGTCAGGTCCCCATAATTTATGGGCTAAGAATTAGAATATTGGCAGTTTTAAGACACTTATTTGATCGACATTAGATTAGGTACAAAATTAGGCGTTTTGTCAAAGTTCATACCTTAACATTTATGCTTATTCCTGACTTGGATGCAGGTTCCATGCAACTCTAAGGTTGGATCTAATGACACCAGGGGGTAAAAAAAAGGTCACGCAACCTGCTTTCTCGGGATAAAACTTTAATCCATTTTCATCAACCCACCTGGCAAGCTTATTTATGGCAAGCTGGAGCTGGCGCACGCAGTTCGAGAGATTACAAGACGATGCCGAAGTCTGGATATCGTTAACATAAAGCAAATATAAAATGGACTGTGCCAAACCCGAGTGAAAGAATGCGTTTTGATAACAAAACGTGTGAAGCTTGGGCTACCTCCTTGGGTAACACCGTTTTTTCTGAATGACTGGATCCGAATATACAGTGTCAAGCCGAACCTGAAACGTCCTTTCTATCAAAAAATCGTTTATGCACTGCAGCATACGCCCATGGATTCCATAACGATGAAGGTCTTGGAGGATTCTATATCTCGATGCCGTATCGTAGGATTTTTCCAATTTAAAAAAGACGAATACAAGTTGCTGAATATTTACAAACGCTTCGCGTATGACTGTTTTTAAGCGCATCAAAAGGTCGAAGGTCGATCTTCCTTGCCGGAAGTCGCACTGGTTGATATCTAAAATTTTATTTTCCAGAATGCACACCAGCAGTCTATTTATCAGTCCTTGATATGTTTTTTCAAGGCAGCTGGTTAAATCAATTGGACGGTAACTAGAGGGTAGAGAGGGAACTTCACCAGGCTCCAGAATAGGAAAAATGTGTGCCAGTTTCCAAGCCACAAGAAAACACGCCTTTTCCCACAAGCAATTGAAGAAATAGAGGAGGGATTCGAGGGATTCAAGAGAGAGTTACGCGGTATTTCATAATGCAGTCTACAGGCTCAGGAGAACATAGCTTTTTGACGTGAATGGCCGTCTCTAGCTCACTTCGAGGAAAAGGCTGATCATATGATGCCGTGTTTGAACCAGTTGTAATTATATTGCGTTGCTCTGCACGGCATTTAGACCGCTTGAAAATTACTATTCACCTTTGGCACGCGCCAGGCTGCTCCTAACAACAAAATGGTGGGCATGATGACGTCAATGAAAACAACCTATAGCTAGAGGAGCAATACACAAGATAAAAGTACTCTCTAAAAACATTAGCCCTATCTCTCAGCGATGCAGTGGGAGGTTTGAGAATGGAAATTGTGAAACTCCTATAGTCCCCTTTAATTTTCCTGAATCTATGTCAGACCTCCTTAGGTGGAGCAAAGCTGCTCAAAGAAGACACAAATTTCATCGAGGTTTTCCACTTCGCTGTTTGCGAGTCCACCGGGTTTTGGCTCGCCGTTTTTTTAAACTCCACCAAGTTTCTGGAGGTGGGATACCGCCTAAAGTTGTCCTATTCACTATTTTGCTCCCGGACGCGCAGCAGCACACTCCTTCTTCCTCCGAGGTTTGCACTTAAGTGGAAAGTACCGGTAGTTTAGGACTTGACTGATGCGCAGCGTTTTTTATCTGCTCTGTCACATAAAATGTGGCCTCATCCGAAGTCATAGGAGGAAAACATGGATATATCCAGCGTGGAGTTCAACTTGAAAGGAAACAAATCCGCCTTGTCCAACTTCCACCGGGGTACGTAATATTCATTTTAAAAGCCTGGAAAGACAAATGTCACTTTCTAAAACAAAAGGAAAGTGGTCACTCACTAAAGGGTTATTAAGGAGCTGCCTGCCTCTGCCTCGTATTCATCCTTTCTGACACCCAATCCGTTCGGTCTTCTTAATTCCATTAAAAGCCCGCTTTGTGGCAACCTTTCCCAGACTTTCATGAGCTGATTGCCGAGGTCACACACTTCTTCAGAGCCAAAATGAGGACTTCCACATCCATTGTATCGACCAGCTCATCCATCGGAGGAAATGTCGCCTCGCGAGATTCATGTGTGTAGGTAGACTACAAGAACCAAAGAAAGAATAGAAACATTTAGGTGCTGTTATTGTCCCTAAGTGTTTTAGTCCTTATTTGATTCTTATATTTTCACCATCCCGCTCTTTGTCCTTTGTTTAGGTAGAGCCTTACCGCCGGCGTTCGTGACCGCAGTTCTCTTTAATTGTGGTATTAACACGAATTGCATTACGCCCCTCGTAGTTAATGTTCATAGCTATTCACTACTAGCTTTTGATGTGACATTAACGTTTTTTGTACTACAGCAGTCGGAATATTTGGTACAAGTGGCCAAGGTAGCGAGTTTGTGATTTTGTAAAAACATAAAACGATAAAGTTCAGAAATAAGATCTCTCTTAAAGAAAAATCAGCAATAGCCTTCACTACGTAACAAAATTGTGTTAGTTTGAATAAGGTCAACATTTTGCAAACAATGCCAATACTGAAACAAAATCAAAATACAATGTTAGGTATGCTACACAGTGTTACTTTAGCTTTCATTTTTAGTAGTTTGGTTTTAGTTATTAATTGCCGTTTTTACCATTACGTACATAGAGCTATAACTTTGTTAAAAAAAATTCAAAAGCCTCATTTGACAAAGTTGGCCGAATTCAAACGGAACCACACTAAAAAAGCTAAGAAAAAGTGTAGTGATTCGACATTTAAATAAACTTTATTAGATATGTACTTATCAGCGTTTAATTTAACTTTTTCTATAGCGACGATAACCCGTATAATGACGGCTCTCCATCACAGAACGGCTTCTCGCTATAAATGTTGATGTGCGTTTCTTGCACCCTGGAAATGTCTTCGATAGACCGTCCAATCATCGCCTTCTGTAAAACCTCTCCTGAACATTCGCAGTAGCTTTCTTCCGCAAAATATCAGACACCTCACATATGCCTACAGACAACTGACTCTAAATTTTTCTCCTTTGGTAAAAAGTAAAGTTCCCTCAGTCCATATTTTTTGGGGGGAGAGGGGTATTTATTTTTTATGTTGGACAAAACATGTATGTTTATTGGGGCTTAGGTAGAAGAAAACAGGACTCGGGCGTGAAATTTCCCAACCTGCGAGGAACACGGGCGTGACCTGAATACTTGGAGAACGTTCCGGTACCAATAGAAGCAGGGAACGAGAAAAGGGATGTCGTAGCCGAAGAAAAAAGCAGCTTCATGAAAGTTCGGTGGGGGCTATGTCAGAGGTGAACACAAAATAAAACTGTACAGAAAGCTTTCTTTCCGCGAAGTTTGGCTGTTTTCTCATTCAGGGAAACCTGTTTTTCGGCTCGAGGGTTACTTGCCGCGGTCGCTGAAGGACCAGTCCCACTGCTCAGACGTGCGTGTCTGGAGACACGCCTCTTATAACCGACAGAAGTCTCCTACATCTATGAGGCTGAGTCTGCAGACAGTCCAGGGATACGTGTCTGCAGAAAACGCCGCGTATTGTTGTATATGTCGCTCAACAGTAAACGCTGAGAAGGTGTACCGTAGCGCTGCAGACTAAGCACTCACGCAGTTGATGGACGGCGGCAGCAGGGAAGCGGATATGGCGACGCCTACCAGGCAGGCGGAGTTCCCGCCCAGGATGGCCATGGCTACTCCGGCGCCTGACGGCAGCGCCACCAGGGCGCCTACCCACAGGCTCCGCCACTGACCCCTGCAATGAGAGAGCCTCCCGGTCACCAGGTTTGACCAGGAATTTGTCGCTCACAGCGAGCACGCGCAAAATTGTCATCCTTCGAAATGCTTTTATTGCTTTTGGTTTAGCATAAAGGGTTTCCAGCAACACGCGCAAAGGTGGAAATGTAATGACAAGTCCTTCGCTGCACATTCGCCGGTCATGTAAAATTATCTTTACTCGCCTACGAAATTAAGCGAATTTCCTGGACTATGTGCAAAAGACCTGTAAGTAATCTTCGCGCAAGAATTTTTCCAGGCACAATCCAGACAGAATAAAACTTTATAGAATACGCAAATGAACTTAAAGCGGGTCGGCAACGATGATTTGACAAGCACGAAATAATAGAAAGATGTAGGGACGAGAAACTCTACTCTCTGTCTTCGTCAAATCCGTGTTTCTATTCTTTCATGTTTTTCATATTTATAGAATGCTACCCAGGGCTCGCCACCCTCACGAAAGTGACGACCGAACCTACGTTCGCCTGCTATACTTCGCGGGCTTGGGTTCCCCTAATTTTAGCGGCAGGTAAGCTCGCACTGCAAGTAGCACCCAAGGCTGGCAATGACCAAAGACCCCGCCCCAGGTGGGTCCGCAGGCCAAGAACGTCTTCTACGTACTACGAAACTTTTCGGCACGACAAGGTGCAGTTTTAATAAGGAAGGGTTGAACTCTCTACACGGTTTTCTCACGTTATGGGCGTCAGGTCACGTGACACAATCGTCACGTGGACGAAGGTCACGTGACGTCACCTGTGTTACGGTCTCGGATACATGGTCAGTCCGTGACGTTACGTTCATTTTCAGAATCACCCCTCTCGATAAAACAATTAATTGTCCATGAAGAGCGCCCGGCATACCTGGCAGTCTGCTCCGAGTTGGGCCAGGTGTTCGGACCCCAGCCACCAGGGCCCTGGATGTCTCCCCAGTAGGACATGGTGAGCCCGAAGAAAAACCCTGCGTTCAGACGCATCCAGTGTTGCTCTTAAAGGGGCGGTGCAACGGTTTCAATGTTGAAAGAATTGCAAGTTTGCATTTTTTATATTGTTTATCCAAGCCCAAGTGACCAAAACCGCGTCACCTTTCCCCGAAAAACTGCTATTCTGCTGCGTAATCGCAAGGCAAAAAACAAATTATTTGCCGATCTGCAGCGCCTGTGGTGGCTACGGTAACTAAAATGACAGCGTCTCTGGGGGTACGCGGAAGTCAGCAAACCCTGTCCCCCTCCGCTGCTACACTCGCAGTCAGCCCCGTGGCGAACCGTCCTTTGTGTCCATCGCACGCCGCGACCTTCTACGAGGCTAATCCTTTGAAAGTCGACAATCGCGGAGGAAGCGGCTGGGGTCTCTGAAGAGAGGGCCCAAGGGGAAACCACGTGAACCCCCAGAGTACGTCACTCGAAAGTCGGCGTGGAGAGTTGAGGCACTTTGACTTTCGATTTGTTTCATTTCTTTTTAAAATAAGAACTAGCGCTCGCAAGAAAATGCGGTTTGCGGTTTTTCGTTCCATATGTGACGCAGATTAATTTCCGCAGTTAATTGGCCGAAGTCTGAAAATCGATGCACTGCCCCTTTAAGGCTGGATCACACATTTGCGTTTGGCCAATCAATTGCGTTCTGATGCTTTGTAGCCATTTAAAAAACTGCTGCCATCTATCGGCTAGTCGTGGAAAACTAGTAACATGTGTAGATATTTTTATCTCAGTTTAGTTTTATACAAGCTGGAAGTGTTTCACGTCACCTGCTATACGGCGCCATTGTATAGGTGAGTTTCATACTTTGATTCATTTTATTGCTCTTAAATCGCCCATTCCTGGCTTTACATAAGGGGGTTAACTGATTGAAAGAAATCCAGAACTCACTCGGTCACAGTCAAACGCAGATGTGCGAACCAGCCTTTAGTGAACATCCCGAGATTTTCACAGTACGGTTTAGAAAGGACGGTTTGAACGGAAGTTAAACAAAGGTGAACCATTACTCAGTGCAAGTGAATCATGATTGATATTAAGTCAAACAGACCACAAAAAAGTGCACGCGGTTTATTTAGTTAGTTCAATTATATTTTGGCTGCTGCGATCGTTCATGTAACAGGCTTGAGCTGAGCTAGTTAGTCCAGCGGTCTGAATGGTCTTGTCTTTATGTATACGCTTTTTCTAGTTCAGCTGGCCTTAAGTGAAGAAATGATCGTTCATGGTTGAACCAGGTATACTCCGGTTTTGTTTGAAGCTGGATAAGCCAGATTTATATAAATAATGTCTACAATTAACTTCGGTTTTTCTGCATTTAGAACGTTACCTCGTGCTCTTTCATAAACGACTCGGTGCTTTTGACAATGCAATATTGTGCACAAGCCCCTTCCCAACCTATTTTATTCCTCAACGATCTGCCGTGCCAACCAATCAATAGCTTATTTTGTCGATTCGAGTTGATTAGGTCATCGGTCTCAGCAAGAGTTCAAAGAAGGTATTCCTTTATATTCAAGCAGTTGACGGTGGGCGTTTTGCCGCCATAGACGGTTGCTAATCGAAAGATACATTTCCTGCACAAATAACAATTATGAGTTTTTTACTCGTGAACGCCTCATGCGAAAGATCTACTCCCACGTGCCCAATATCTCAATCCCCGTATTCAAAAACGGGTGACGTGATCTAACCTGAGTCTTTTTGAGGTTTAGACTAGCAGGACAAGTCCCTCCTCAAGAGCACTCTGCTCCCAGTAATCATCTTCTCTCCACACACCTCCGCGTTCCCTCCGCTAAAGTGAAAAGTTTGGAGGGCTTTGTGGAATAGCCTTGTACTGCTTCCTTAACCTGTAACAAACTGTGTGTTCCGATAACCAAGACAAGCAACAAAGCTACCACTTCTGCTAGATGTTGTACATAAGGAGTTAAATCCTGCAAAGATAAAATTAGCCTAAAACCTCAAGTGAGGCAAAACATGTCATGCGGCGTGCTATCTGATCAAATTAATAAGACGCTAATCCGCTAAATTTAGCCGATTACCACATGACAAAATCCGAATTTTGCTTTTGTTTAATTTTTTAATAGAAGGTTAGCTTACACTACAATTGCCCGACATTTTGGTCGTGTTATGCAGCACCCAGAAGCTTTCCAAACCCTATGTTGTGTTAAGCCTACCTAATGTAACCCAAATGTCATGAATAAGAATGAGAACGAAGAGTGATAAAGTAGATAAAAACGAATAGGTCCTACGAGAACCTCTAAAGACGTTATCAGATGTTCCGCGCAAAACTACGTGCCTGAAAACAGTGCAATCGGAAGTCAGATCTTCCATATTTCAGATAAAACAGTTTAGCCACTATTAGCATCATTATTTATCGGGCAGCTGCCTTGTTTATCCAATTGGCCGGGGAAGGCATTCTGAGCATGCACATAGTTGTACTGCGGAAAATCCGCTCTCAAGCCCTGTGACTCGGCATTTTTGTGCGTGAGCCATAAGCGATGGAAGGTGGCAGTCCGGCCCGCCACTGGACACCAGTGCTGCATTTTCTCACCGAACGTCAGGCAGAGAAAGAGGCCGAAGAGCTCGCTACGCAGCCCCACTTTGATAAGCGAGCGGTCACGGATGATGATGCCGAACGTAATGGCCATGATGGGACCCTACGAGGAAAATGCACGTCTCAGTTGCTTGTCACTCAGCAAACGTGCCAGACGCCGACAAAATAAGACAAATATACCATGAGTGGAGACACTAGCATGGCGGCGATAATGGAAACCACGCTGTTGTCCATCAGGCCAAGGGCTGCAATCATGCTGAAAACAACAATTCTCTTTCATGCAAATCACCCTTTCATGCAAAATCAGCAGTGAACGATTGAACAATGTTCTTACAGAAATAAAGTTTTGCTATATAGAAGAAAGAAAAGCGCAAACAACGCGGACAGTAGAAGATTGTCGAAGAAATGGTCCAGTTTCTTCTAACGCGTGCTTGCAATTTGTGCTCTCGGTTTTATAATGTTCAACTAGCCTATCAGGCTGTTTTGGAAGTATAATTCTTAGTACGATGCGCTTCATTTAATATTAGTTCACTTTAAGGTGACAATTTCAATGATTGTACATCGAGTCATTCGAGAGTTCTTGTCTTTTAAAATTGTAGTGAACCAGGTAAAAAGAGCCACGAAAATAATAAAATCAGTCAATGTCTTAAAAGTTACTACATATTTATCTACAATGCATCTATACTCGTGTAGAAATGCGTAAGCCCGTAATGAAAACAACCTAGCATCCGATGTCCATTCTATGACGGTAGAGGAAATCGAGGACGTAAAATCGAGTATCATCAGAAAGACGAAGCGATGTAGGAACTTTCTTGCAGAAATAAAATAAATCGAACATTAGCACGCCACTTCGTGTAGTACTAGTTTTTGCTTCATGCGTATCACTTGTTTTTTGACAAACATTTTCTGCTTCAAAATTAACGCGATTGACATCTATTCACTCAAGCACATCCACTTATTTATGCTGCAGGTTTTAAACTCCACGTGGAGCAATCGGAGATACTAAATTGCAAATAGCGCTAAGACAAGGACAGACGAAGAAAGTGGACAGGAC
This sequence comes from Ixodes persulcatus, assembly GCA_013358835.2. Taxonomy (NCBI): domain Eukaryota; kingdom Metazoa; phylum Arthropoda; class Arachnida; order Ixodida; family Ixodidae; genus Ixodes; species Ixodes persulcatus. The sequence continues at coordinate 287,416 of JABSTQ010010547.1, forward strand.
AGCGGCTAACTCACAACTGACGGTTTTATATACAACGAGAACGAAGGAGAAGGAAGTGGCCATGGCGTTGAAAAAAGGAGCAGAAATAATTCTATTTCTAGCCGGGGCGTTTTAAGAAAGGAGCTTGTTAGACTAATAGGACTAAAACACAGTTAACCAAAACAAAAAATATTAAAAATTAAACAAAGGTAATGAATTTGAACTATATACGATATACTTTTCTTGGAGAATAGAAAATAACTTCTAGACCGTGAAAGACGAAAATAAGAATGAAAAAAAAAAATAAGTGATGGCTCATAGGCCGCCGATCAGTGCTTCGTACAGAATACAATCCGTTTTACACCCAACAGGCACCACAGCCAAAGCTATATTTGCACGAGCGCGAGGACCCACCCGGTACCCCACCTCACGCGCTCTCGTGCAAACTTAATTGCGAAGATTGCCATGTATAATGGTTCATCAATATAATGGTTTTCAGTCAACGCCAGAGATGGTGTGGAGACGCATTTCCTTCCAGTAATTTTTATGGTCTTAGCTTCAAAAATGTCTCCGATCCTCTTGTCTTGGGGCCCTATGTCGCGCTATTTGGACTCCCTCGGCGACTAGGGAGAAGGAAGTGATGTCAACAACGTGGCAAACCCAGGTTGGAAGTTGATTGGTGAGAGTCGCTGATGACGAATTTCCGCAGATTAAAACAAAGAAAAAGTGAGGTTTGTTTTCTTCTGCGGAAATCTGTCATCAGCGATTCTCACCATTCTGCGTTTGCTGCGTTCTTGAAGTCACTTCCTTCTTCCTAGTCGCCGTGGGAGTCCAAAAAGCGCAACATAGGGCCCTTGGACACGCCTGATCATATTTGTGTCCGAAAGCAAAGGTGTGCAGGAGCAATCTCGCACATGCATTGCTTGTCATTATACATGACAATCTTCGCTATTACGTTGGCACGCGAGCACGTGAGGAGGGCACCGGGTGAGTCCTCGCCCTCGCGCCGGTATAGCTTTGGCTGTGGTGCCTTATGGGTGTAAAACGAATTTTAGGCTGCACGAGGCACTGATCGGCGGCCTATGAGCGATCACTTTTTTTTTATCATTCTTATTGTTTTTACGGTCTAGAGATTATTTTCTGTCCCTTAAAAAAATATTTTCATGTAGAGTTCAAATCCATTACCTTTGTTTACTTTTTAATATTTTTGTTTCGGTCAACTGTGTTTTAGCCCTATTACTCTAACAAGCTCCTTTCTTAAGGCCCGTTCACACTCTTGCAACCGAGTTCGACCGAGAGAAACGGGACTTGTTGAAACCTATTAAAATTTCTTAGGACGAGAGAACACACGGGCACCCTGGCGCCATCTATGCGGTGACCCTGGAACTGCATTTCACAAGAGCGAAGGTTTTGCGGGATTTCCGAGGTCAAATGTGCAAAATACCTATAAGAAAGGCTCGTTTATGACGATGACTAAAGTTCTTCGAGCCAAGAAAGAAAGGATAATGCGCGAGAGAAATAGAAAATAGGCCGGACCGACAAGTTTACACCGCTACCCAATAGATGGCGCCAGTGTGTCCTCTCGTTTTAAGAGGTTTAAAGGAACCCAGTTCTAAGAGGTCGCAAGAGTGTGAACGGGCCTTGAAGCGCCGTTTACACAGTTGCAACTGAGTAGGACGAAGAGAGACAAGACCGGTTTTTAAGCCTCTTACGACGCCTTAGGACCAGCTCCGCAGCAGCGCATCCGGTCCTAAGACGGCGCAAGAGGCTTAAAAACCGGTCTTGTCTCTCTCGGTTGAAATCGATTGCAAGTGTGTGAACGATCCTTTAGAACGTCCCGGCTAGACATAAAACTAGTTCTTTTTTCAACACCAGCCACATCCTTCACCTTCTTTCTCGTTGTATATAAAACCGTAAGTTGCGAGTTAGCGCCTGTCCTGTCCACTTCTTCATCTGTCCTTGTCTTAACGCTATTTGTAATTTAGTGTGTATAACCAACTAGCCCTCCAGAATATACTCATAAAACGAAGATATGCTGCCCCGAGCCTTAAAGGGGGCAACTGAAGTGGTTTTTGAGTCTGTCTTTTGCTTGCGTTATCTGAATCAATATCCTCTAAGCATCTCAGAAAGTCCTCAAATACAGCCATGCGTGTTGTTTTATTTAAAACACGACCGAACATCGCGGCATGCCCCTTTTCTATGATATGTCAGGAAATGGTACGTATCAGGGTGGTTGGTCGCGCTTTTACTGGGACAAAAAGGTCACGAATGATTGTAATTTGGAGTGTTTTAGACGATTACGGTGCACATGTAGAGTTCGCATCATAAAAAAAACAATCTCAAACTATATTTTAGTGCCTCTTTCTGCCAGCAGACATTCATACGTTCACAGCTACCCACCCAGCGAGCAAGACGAAAGCCACATAATCAAAGTTGAGTTCCCCTTGGCAGCGGACGCCTTCAACAACCTGAAAAGAAGCGAGACATAATTCAACACACGCATATAAGCATCGCGCATGTACTTTCCTATCCTTCCATTTGTGGCAGGAATCATTCCCAAGGCGATTTTACTCCAAATCGTGCAGGGAAAAGAGACAGATTGTAAAAGCTTGCCAAGATATATTACATATGCTTGGAAAAGTCTTCACTAGGACAAAACTGAAAACCGTATTGCCGTCATGTTTTCAGGTCTAGAGTTGTTGAATTCAAAGATCAAAGTCGGATTTTCGGCTTCGGGTGATCGTTACATGTCGCGTACTCGGGATCTTCGCCACGCTTAAATACCTTCTGCGAGACAAATTAACAGTTTACATGTATGGTTTTGCAAACAGCATTATAGCGGCAAAATTTAATAAAACGAGCTTCTTATTTGATCTACTTTTGTACAAAATCCAAGACCTTTGACGATAATCTACCTGATTTGAATAATGACAACTTTTGTTACATTCAATTTTATTGCATACATAATGCATCAACTGAAGGCTTGAAACAAATACCCATTCAAAAAGTACAATATATCGTTATCGTCGAATAAGGTTATCTTATAAAAAAAAAGTCTTCTATAGTACAACGGAGAATTGTAAAAGATTTCAACATCAATTTTCTCAAAAGGTAATTTTTACTTTTCGTCGTTTATCTTGTATGCTGAGCCCTAGGATTGTTATAAAACTCCAAACAAAATTCGAATTCAATAACTTGTTTAACGTATAAATTCTTAGATTCAAAAGGACTATATACTTGAAGCTCTAATTAAGATGCGAAGATTCCTCGTCGTCATTTTTTTGCCTATTAATTAATTCTTTCACCTTGTCAGAGTATTTGTTTCCTTTTATTTAACACAGAAATAAAGTAAAATAAATAATTTTACTTTTAATATATTAGGATTTTCCAACAGACGTCCAATTGAATTACTTAAAATTAACAAAAATCTTAATTAAAAGAAATCCTTAATTTGCCGCATGATAAATGAACTTTTTAAGTTTACGCGCAACAATAGAGTTATTGGGGGAAGCAAAATAGTTTTTGATGTGCCCGCAGACCTTGAATGAAATTTGAAATTTTTCAAAATGTCGCTTTTCAACTCACGCTACTCACCGAGAAGGTAGGCTCGTCTAAAGTTGCATATATTTGTTTGTCTCTTTCTTGAGAAAAAAGCTTACATATGTTGTTAGGAAGTACAAGCAACAACATAAAATATCTTATAACCCATGTTCATGAGAACTTTTATTATTACCCAAAAGCGCCGTTAGAGCGGGTGACAACGTGTCTCGTGATGCCTACCAATTTGTTTAACATAACATTACGGAACTCGTCTTTGTTTTGGGCTTTCGATTAGAAGTGGCATGACTGAGTGTTCTTGACTAACTTGGAATACACTTTAGCGCTCAAAGTACAAGGTACACAAAGACGAGAATCAGACACCCCAGTGCGCTACTAACAGCGGATTTTATTACATGAAACGTCACTTACATACCATCCGTGTTTCTGATATCGCCCCATGACTAGCCAACCCGATGCCAGGCCGCGTCATTGAGGAAGGCACGTTCCTTGTCAAGTAGATCAATTGAGGCCACGCTGACACATACTGTCCCCACCCTTCTTAATCTCATCTGCCTTGACTACCACATATATATATATATATATATATATATATATATATAAGTTGCGCGATTAAAAAATAACGAAAAATAGTCATTAAACAGTCGCGTCCAGCAGTGTGAATCTAATTTCGTGTATGTGGTATATTCTTTGTTCAGATGGAAGCAACTAGCTCAACTTACACCTTTCAGAAGGTACCTGACCCACTGCTGCGACGCAAAAAAAAAAGCACAAGAATCGTAGTCAAGTAAGAACACTCGGTATGCAACTTGTGGAGGAAATGTGAATACTAGACAGTGCCTTAATTGTACATTAAATCTATTTGCCAAGCCTTAATAGCGAACCTTTAGCCCGGTTTAACGTCATTTTGGGGTCACAATAAACGTTTTGTGCACTTGCGTTACTAGATATTTCGCCACCACTAGGTGACCAAATATTGATCGACTCCCGGCTACTGCATCTACATTGGTCAATACAGCAGCTGAAATGTTTGTACCATATTGACTTGTGATCGGAGAATCAAAACGATACCACGTCGTTTGATTGGTAGGTCAAGGAATAGCACAAAAAGTGGCCAAAACTGACCCTCTCGTGACGTCGTTAAGTGTGGAGTGTACTGCACTTCCCCACGGTGTATGCAAGCTTCCCTTTGAAAGCAAAAATAAGAAGCGAAGATAGCGAAGGTTAAACGAACCCGGCTTCTCATCATAGGCTTAGCTTGCGTGGTAAAGCGGCAGTTGGAAAAGGTTAAAATTTGCCCTAGGCCTCTCGGCTTATCAGAAGTAATGTGTACTTTCTTTATCGTCCCTACTGCCGAAGTGTTCCGGATAAGAGTTTCAAAGAGTAATATTATTAAACTTGATTTTTGTCACTTAATTTCGATAACTGATTTTTTTTAATTGCGATTTTTTATTGTTTAAGTAAACAAACAGGACGTGTGCATGAAAACCTTCGTATATTATCCATTCATTCATTCCTTTATTTATTTATTTATTGTATGTAGTCATAAACAGCCGAAGCATTGGTAATGATGCAATGAAGGTTTAATAGGTAGTGGTGAAGAACGGCTTGAACGCAACAAAATATTGGTTCAAATATTAAACTCTACTACTTCATGGTTTTTACACAAGTGTTGATTATTTAACAAGTTTATTATTTTTGTTAAATTGCAGCCAACCCGCATATGAGTAAGTGAAAACAAATAAATAATAGTCGTGCTTAAATATTGAATTAAATATGTTAAAATTAATTGAAGTTAGAATATAAACTTGGACGTTATGGGCGTGTTGGTAAGGCATGATGATTAAAACGTACAGCGTAAACAGACAGGACAGAAGACAGAGGACACGCAACCGCAGGTTGTGTGTCCTCTCTCTCTTTTGTCTCGTCTGTTAACGCGAAGTTATATTCTAACTTATCAGTTAGGAATATAACTTCAAATATGTCATCTTTTCGAATCCGCTGATTTCCACATTCAAACCATATATTACATTTGACATTTATAGGATGTTTTAAACCATTCCAAGTTTTCTTCATAAAAAACAAGGAATAAAAATAAAATATACTTTTTGTCAAATTTAATGTTGGAATATGTGGCTCAAAAGTTTCCTTTCGTATTCAAAATGAGTTTTTCGCTAATATCAAATCATTTAACTATACTGATACTGTAGGTATTGAATAGGTACAAGTTTACGTTTTCATTCGATATATAATTTATGCCGCAAAAATTAATGCAACACTAGTCATATCTAAACAAAGTAAATTATCGCCAAACGGGGCAAGTTTTGCTTTGTTTCGAAAAAAAAATATAGACAAAAGCACACATTAAGGAAAATTTGGCGCTTTTGGTTAAGTTTAAGAAACCACGTAGAAAGGTTTTGTCGTGCGGATGGTTCCTGAAACTGGAAAAGCTCTTAAATACGCGACCAGTGACGATCCGTTACATCTCAAAATTCGCCGTTGGTCCTTTAGAAGACAAAAACTCAAGGACAGTATGACGCAAAAACGGTTTTCAGTTACGCCCTTAGAAAGAATCAGTCAAGTATATCTATATATATATATCTATATATCTATATCTATATCTATATATCTATATATCTATATCTATATCTATATCTATATATATATATATATACATATATATGTATATATACACTTATATATGTATATATACACACATCTATCTATATATACACACACAACACACACATACAATATGAATACTATAAATACGCATGTAATACGCTCTTGAGACATGCCGCCTTTTTCCTGCATGATTTCAAATGAAATCGCCTAACATAATAAATACGCTGGTTCAACGTAACCATGAGGCACTGCAAGGTTCAAATACTTGTAATGAACCAACGCTCCTGTACCCATGTTACTTCGTCATTTACGTCCGGTACCTCGGCATAACGAATTACGCCTTCACAACACGAAAAAGGTGCCCTTGCCTGTGCCACGGTAAGCCGAGCGGTGACAGACTTGAGGAATTTCGTTTGCGCCGCCTTGAATCGATTGGCTTTTCGTTCGTCTCTGGAAAAGCGACGCCAAAGGTGAGACATATTCCTGACAACTTCACGAAGTGAGAATAAAAAAAAAAGAGGGGTCGCGCTTACTCTTGGGATTCTGGTGCGTCTTCGACTGAACCCGCTTCATCTTCGTCACGGTAGAAGACTGCGCATGGCACCACCCTGGGGAGTAAAATGAGGAACCTTGTACGGACATCTAAAGAAATACATCGGCGCTTGGCGCATGCAGTTCTTTAAAAATTTACTTGATTTTTTTTTTTTTTTCAGTACGGGAAGTGTGCGTCATGAGCGATTGACTACATTTTCAAAAAGAAAGATCGAGAACTAATGTAATTTTTTGCTTCGCCTATGTTAAGGCAGGGCTTCCGAGATTCAATAACCTTTTTTTCTTATCTGCTCGCACTTTTTAGAGATAATAATTCCAGCTTACGCTCTATTTTACCTCAGCCAATATTTTACTAAATACCTTTCTTTCCCGGTAAACGTACGCTCATTCGAATATTCATCGATTAAGTCACACAAGAAATCAAAAACTAGTGGCACTTCTAAAGATGTCACTTGACTATGTATCTAAAAAGAAAGGAATAAATACGATGGAAATAACATTTTACGACTAACGCACTAAGTTTTAGTAAAATATCGTGTCTGACGTAATGCCGAGAAAATTTCAATTCGCATTTGGCCTCCTTCGGTCTAAAAAAAAAAAAAAAAGGAAGGGGGGGAGGGCATGAAAATAGAACGAGCACAGTGTGAGTATACTTGGTAAGTAGCTGGAAACGCGTGTTTATGTTATATGTATACCTATCTACCGGGTGTCACCGCAAAAAAAATCACCGGTGTTGGTTTTCCACCGCAAAAAAAGGCACTGCGTATATTATAACGTTCAGACTCCGTCTAAATATAGTGCTAACGGTCCGGAACAAATGTCAACATTTCCGAGCTTGCGGTTGCCCGATTGAAAAGTTAGAACCGATTTTCGGGACGTTTTGATGGGAAAATGACGGCCGAAGCAGCGCACAAACACATGAAGTCGAATGGCGTCAGCTAGCTGGAATTGACCCGATTTTCGCCCAGAAAGTTTCCAAAAATCACGAAAATTTTTTATGAGAACGGCGAGCTTTTAGAATTATGGCATCCGGCCCGGACCGGTAGCGCTGCATTGGGACGGAGATTCGAGTGTTCGGCGATGCGTATTTCATTATGCGGACAAACAAAAGGATGTTTTTCTGTGCATGCGCCACGTGAAATCCTCCCGAGACATTCGAAGAAGGAAGGGCCGAACAACGCCAATACAACACCTATTAGATCACGAGGCTGTATGCATGAATGAACGTGACTGAACCTTTTTGATCGGGCGTCGGCTTGCGCCACCTATCGGCGGTGAGGGCGGGCTCAGCTCGGACACAACCGCTGCGTCAGCGTGTGCCTCGTGTTGAATGGATGACAAGTCCCAGCCCTACGATGACGCACCGGTTCGTGTCCAATCTGTGCTCGGTCTGACACCGCACACGGCTCGCTAGCTCCAGTCGTAGTCCCGAAATCCAGAAGAAAAAAAAAACCTTCGAGAACGCCAAATCACCTCGTCATAAAAGAGTTCAGAAATATTTATTAGTCTTGCCATGTTCGAATAGCAAGATGACAGCCGCGCTATTATAAAGTGTTCGTGTTTAACCAATAAATTGAGTAAAGGTACTGTCAACCTGAGAAGAATTGTACGATTCTTCTCATTTAAATAAAAAAAAAAACGTTAGCGTCAAACCAATTTGAAGTATTATTACGCGATAAATCTAATTCAGCTAATATTTACTCGCATTACTTCAAACGACCGCTACGGACCGGGCCGTTTATGTCAAAGAGTTATTACAATAAACGCTAGAGGCTCAGCTGGCGCTAGTGTCTAGGGAACTTCCGTTTCCAAATTGAAGCAGACAGCATGCCAGGGTTGGGCAGAAATACTCAAAAATGTATTTGGAAATACAAATACTGGGATACATTAAAATAGTAGCTAAAATACTGATACTGAAATATATCTGTAAAAGTGTATCGCGATACGTATCGGAAATACATTTTAAATAGAGGCAAAAAGTATTTGGAAATACGGATACAGGAATACATTTTAGGGAAGGCAGAAATACAAATACAGAAATACTGATACTGCAATACATTTTTCGAATATGTTTGAGACGCCAAATGAGATGAAGCCTGAAGTTGGAAGTGGAAGTTTTTGAACCCGAAATTACTTTCTCGTATTTGCCTTGAAGGTAGTGGTATCAGACGAGGAGGAGTCTTCAATGGGCTCAAAAAAAAACGTTCCATTAAGGACTGACCGCGGTCCCTTCCCTGACATCCTGTCTGCCTGACGAGGGATGTGAAAAGACTTCGACCTTTAAATAAATTCCATGTCATCCTAAATCCCATCAAAACGTCACCACGTCTCTGTCCGATAAGGGCGCCGCTGTCGACATTGATCACATGACGTCCCAGTGGAATGAACTGGTATTCTTGATCTGTAGGTGTGGCCTTGAACATGAAACTTTACCACGCTGCTGTATGAAAGGACAATACGTACTTCCGTTGTAGCCTGTAGGTTACCTCGTTGAAGATCGTATACAGGCAGTGTCATTTGGAATTTTCGAGAATAGTGGACCACCTGAAGCATTCTGGAACACATGTCTTATCTTCTGTTACGGTTGGAAAAACGATACGGTGACATCCTTGTTGTGAAGGTCCTTCCTGTTGACCCTCCGCCACCGACGCATGGATTGCAGTCCTCAAGTTTCGCCTAGCATCATCCAAACAGAGGCCGCGTAGAATGCGACCTGATATTGCCGGCACAGGTGCGAGCTCGAGACGAGTCGCAGGTGTCCAAACTCTGAGTCGGCACACAACGAGGCCACGTCTGGCCTCCTTCCTGGGTTTCGGATCACCAGAGCAGCGGGGAACGTTCACGTCGGCTGATGACGTACCCTTGAGCCGTGCTATATAACGGGCGCAGCCACAGACGCATTCGAATGTGTTGAACTTCACTGCGTGAGTCATCCTACTATTTCAAGTCAACCACCACCAGGCTCGTGCTGCAAGGGACGGTGATTCAGCTTTGCCGGTTGGGTGTACTGTGTACGCTAAGGCAAGGGAGACGGTTAGCCGCGGGCATTGGATGCCAGCAAACAATGACTCAAGAAATCCCTAGCTAAGAACCTGCGGCAGAAGATGCTCTGACTCCACTCCTGGCACGCTACCTGGTTCGAGTCCCCGACTGCGCAACACTTCTCATAATAAAGAAAAGGACGCATAGAAAAATAGTTTGGAGATTCAGAAGGAAACTTGGTCAGCATAGTAACAATGCCCCAGCATCTCCTTGACCCTGGTGCCCTCAGAAGTAAAAAACAGAAAAAACGCGTTAGGACTGTTTTTTTTTTTTCGAGGCGGGGGGGGGGGGGGGGATATTTTTTAAGAAATGTAACGAAATACATTTCACCTTGATTGTATCGCGATACAAAGAAACTTTAAAAATGTATTTCGATACAGGAATACAGATACTGGTGAAATAAATGTATCGCGATACAGAAATACAGATACGAAATGTATTTCTGAAATACTATCGCGATACATCTGTATCGCGATACTGCCCAACCCTGCAGCATGCAGTCTACATTTCCAGCCTCCCTGTGTATTCCTATGAAAAAAGGCGCGTGAATTTTGTCTCTTCGCCGGAAAATAACATGAACAACTTTTGTCATTTCGGTTGTACCGGATAGTATGTACCTTTATTGGTATTGTGAAAGTGCAATTGCTTTAGTTAGAGCATTTTCCTTTACTTCTGAACCGATGTTAAACTTCGCTCTATTTCAGGCCCAAACCTCTGTTTCAAGGAAGGTGAGACATATTCCTGACAACTTCACGAAGTGAGAATAAAAAAAAAAGGGGGTCGCGCTTACTCTTGGGATTCTGGTGCGTCTTCGACTGAACCCGCTTCATCTTCGTCACGGTAGAAGACTGCGCATGGCACCACCCTGGGGAGTAAATGAGGAACCTTGTACGGACATCTAAAGAAATACATCGGCGCTTGGCGCATGCAGTTCTTTAAAAATTTACTTGATTTTTTTTTTTTTTTTCAGTACGGGAAGTGTGCGTCATGAGCGATTGACTACATTTTCAAAAAGAAAGATCGAGAACTAATGTAATTTTTTGCTTCGCCTATGTTAAGGCAGGGCTTCCGAGATTCAATAACCTTTTTTTCTTATCTGCTCGCACTTTTTAGAGATAATAATTCCAGCTTACGCTCTATTTTACCTCAGCCAATATTTTACTAAATACCTTTCTTTCCTGGTAAACGTCCGCTCATTCGAATATTCATCGATTAAGTCACACAAGAAATCAAAACTAGTGGCACTTCTAAAGATGTCACTTGACTATGTATCTAAAAAGAAAGGAATAAATACGATGGAAATAACATTTTACGACTAACGCACTAAGTTTTAGTAAAATATCGTGTCTGACGTAATGCCGAGAAAATTTCAATTTCGCATTGGCCTCCTTCGGTCTAAAAAAAAAAAAAAGGAAGGGGGGGAGGGCATGAAAATAGAACGAGCACAGTGTGAGTATACTTGGTAAGTAGCTGGAAACGCGTGTTTATGTTATATGTATACCTATCTACCGGGTGTCACCGCAAAAAAATCACCGGTGTTGGTTTTCCACCGCAAAAAAAGGCACTGCGTATATTATAACGTTCAGACTCCGTCTAAATATAGTGCTAACGGTCCGGACAAATGTCAACATTTCGAGCTTGCGGTTGCCGATTGAAAGTTAGAACCGATTTTCGGGACGTTTTGAGGGAAACGACGGCCGACGCAGCGCACAAACACATGAAGTCGAATGGCGTCAGCTAGCTGGAATTGACCCGATTTCGCCAGAAAGTTTCCAAAAATCACGAAAATTTTTTATGAGAACGGCGAGCTTTTAGAATTATGGCATCCGGCCCGGACCGGTAGCGCTGCATTGGGACGGAGATTCGAGTGTTCGGCGATGCGTATTTCATTATGCGGACAAACAAAAGGATGTTTTTCTGTGCATGCGCACGTGAAATCCTCCCGAGACATTCGAAGAAGGAAGGGCCGAACAACGCCAATACAACACCTATTAGATCACGAGGCTGCATGCATGAATGAACGTGACTGAACCTTTTTGATCGGGCGTCGGCTTGCGCCACCTATCGGTGGTGAGGGCGGGCTCAGCCCGGACACAACCGCTGCGTCAGCGTGTGCCTCGTGTTGAATGGATGACAAGTCCCAGCCCTACGATGACGCACCGGTTCGTGTCCAATCTGTGCTCGGTCTGACACCGCACACGGCTCGCTAGCTCCAGTCGTAGTCCCGAAATCCAGAAGAAAAAAAAAACCTTCGAGAACGCCAAATCACCTCGTCATAAAAGAGTTCAGAAATATTTATAGTCTTGCCATGTTCGAATAGCAAGATGACAGCCGCGCTATTATAAAGTGTTCGTGTTTAACCAATAAATTGAGTAAAGGTACTGTCAACCTGAGAAGAATTGTACGATTCTTCTCATTTAAATAAAAAAAAAAACGTTAGCGTCAAACCAATTTGAAGTATTATTACGCGATAAATCTAATTCAGCTAATATTTACTCGCATTACTTCAAACGACCGCTACGGACCGGGCGTTTATGTCAAAGAGTATTACAATAAACGCTAGAGGCTCAGCTGGCCGCTAGTGTCTAGGGAACTTCCGTTTCCAAATTGAAGCAGACAGCATGCCAGGGTGGGCAGAAATACTCAAAAATGTATTTGGAAATACAAATACTGGGCTACATTAAAATAGTAGCTAAATACTGATACTGAAATATATCTGTAAAAGTGTATCGCGATACGTATCGGAAATACATTTTAAATAGAGGCAAAAAGTATTTGGAAATACGGATACAGGAATACATTTTAGGGAAGGCAGAAATACAAATACAGCAATACTGATACTGCAATACATTTTTTCGAATATGTTTGAGACGCCAAATGAGATGAAGCCTTGAAGTTGGAAGTGGAAGTTTTGAACCCGAAATTACTTTCTCGTATTTGCCTTGAAGGTAGTGGTATCAGCCGAGGAGGAGTCTTCAATGGGCTCAAAAAAAAACGTTCCATTAAGGACTGACCGCGGTCCCTTCCCTGACATTCCTGTTCTGCCTGACGAGGGATGTGAAAGACTTCGACCTTTAAATAAATTCCATGTCATCCTAAATCCCATCAAAACGTCACCACGTCTCTGTCCGATAAGGGCGCCGCTGTCGACATTGATCACATGACGTCCCAGTGGAATGAATGGTATTCTTGATCTGTAGGTGTGGCCTTGAACATGAAACTTTACCACGCTGCTGTATGAAAGGACAATACGTACTTCCGTTGTAGCCTGTAGGTTACCTCGTTGAAGATCGTATACAGGCAGTGTCATTTGGAATTTTCGAGAATAGTGGACCACCCTGACAGCATTCTGGAACACATGTCTTATCTTCTGTTACGGTTTGGAAAAACGATACGGTGACATCCTTGTTGTGAAGGTCCTTCCTGTTGACCCTCCGCCACCTACGCATGGATTGCAGTCCTCAAGTTTCGCCTAGCATCATCCAAACAGAGGCCGCGTAGAATGCGACCTGATATTGCCGGCACAGGTGCGAGCTCGAGACGAGTCGCAGGTGTCCAAACTCTGAGTCGGCACACAACGAGGCCACGTCTGGCCTCCTTCCTGGGTTTCGGATCACCAGAGCAGCGGGAACGTTCACGTCGGCTGATGACGTACCCTTGAGCCGTGCTATATAACGGGCGCAGCCACAGACGCATTCGAATGTGTTGAACTTCACTGCGTGAGTCATCCTACTATTTCAAGTCAACCACCACCAGGCTCGTGCTGCAAGGGACGGTGATTCAGCTTTGCCGGTTGGGTGTACTGTGTACGCTAAGGCAAGGGAGACGGTTAGCCGCGGGCATTGGATTAAAATGAGCGGGAAAACCTGTAGAACTAATGTAATTTTTTGCTTCGCCTATGTTAAGGCAGGGCTTCCGAGATTCAATAACCTTTTTTTTTCTTATCTGCTCGCACTTTTTAGAGATAATAATTCCAGCTTACGCTCTATTTTACCTCAGCCAATATTTTACTAAATACCTTTCTTTCCTGGTAAACGTCCGCTCATTCGAATATTCGTCGATTAAGTCACGCAAGAAATCAAAAACTAGTGGCACTTCTAAAGATGTCACTCGACTATGTATCTAAAAAGAAAGGAATAAATACGATGGAAATAACATTTTACGACTAACGCACTAAGTTTTAGTAAAATATCGTGTCTGACGTAACGCCGAGAAAATTTCAATTCGCATTTGGCCTCCTTCGGTCTAAAAAAAAAAAAAAAAGGGAGGGGGGGGGGGGGGGCATGAAAATAGAACGAGCACAGTGTGAGTATACTTGGTAAGTAGCTGGAAACGCGTGTTTATGTTATATGTATACCTATCTACCGGGTGTCACCGCAAAAAAAATCACCGGTGTTGGTTTTCCACCGCGAAAAAGGCACTGCGTATATTATAACGTTCAGACTCCGTCCAAATATAGTGCTAACGGTCCGGAACAAATGTCAACATTTCCGAGCTTGCGGTTGCCCGATTGAAAAGTTAGAACCGATTTTCGGGACGTTTTGATGGGAAAATGACGGCCGAAGCAGCGCACAAACACACGAAGTCGAATGGCGTCAGCTAGCTGGAATTGACCCGATTTTCGCCCAGAAAGTTTCCAAAAATCACGAAAATTTTTCATGAGAACGGCGAGCTTTTAGAATTATGGCATCCGGCCCGGACCGGTAGCGCTGCATTGGGACGGAGATTCGAGTGTTCGGCGATGCGTATTTCATTATGCGGACAAACAAAAGGATGTTTTTCTGTGCATGCGCCGCGTGAAATCCTCCCGAGACATTCGAAGAAGGAAGGGCCGAACAACGCCAATACAACACCTATTAGATCACGAGGCTGTATGCATGAATGAACGTGAATGAACCTTTTTGATCGGGCGTCGGCTTGCGCCACCTATCGGTGGTGAGGGCGGGCTCAGCCCGGACACAACCGCTGCGTCAGCGTGTGCCTCGTGTTGAATGGATGACAAGTCCCAGCCCTACGATGACGCACCGGTTCGTGTCCAATCTGTGCTCGGTCTGACACCGCACACGGCTCGCTAGCTCCAGTCGTAGTCCCGAAATCCAGAAGAAAAAAAAAAACCTTCGAGAACGCCAAATCACCTCGTCATAAAAGAGTTCAGAAATATTTATTAGTCTTGCCATGTTCGAATAGCAAGATGACAGCCGCGCTATTATAAAGTGTTCGTGTTTAACCAATAAATTGAGTAAAGGTACTGTCAACCTGAGAAGAATTGTACGATTCTTCTCATTTAAATAAAAAAAAACGTTAGCGTCAAACCAATTTGAAGTATTATTACGCGATAAATCTAATTCAGCTTATATTTACTCGCATTACTTCAAACGACCGCTACGGACCGGGCCGTTTATGTCAAAGAGTTATTACAATAAACGCTAGAGGCTCAGCTGGCGCTAGCGTCTAGGGAACTTCCGTTTCCAAATTGAAGCAGACAGCATGCAGTCTACATTTCCAGCCTCCCTGTGTATTCCTATGAAAAAAGGCGCGTGAATTTTGTCTCTTCGCCGGAAAATAACATGAACAACTTTTGTCATTTCGGTTGTACCGGATAGTATGTACCTTTATTGGTATTGTGAAAGTGCAATTGCTTTAGTTAGAGCATTTTCCTTTACCACTGAACGATGTTAAACTTCGCGCTATTTCAGGCCCAAACCTCTGTTTCAAGGAAGGTATGTAAGAACGAGCGACGATTCTAAGCAAACTAACGATTGAAAGGAATGTAGAGTGTGTTCAATGTTTGCTAGCATTTCGGTGGTCCTTATATATTGCTAATATGCCCGTTCTGTCACTATGAAAATGACTCCGTCATGCATCTTTATAATCGGTTAAAAAAACATTCGAACGCAAAAAATAAAGCACGTGAGCTACGAAAGGTGTGTCTTTTTATTATTTCATATGTCGGGCAGTTTTTATCGGGCACCTGCTCTCTGGCTCCCCCTTTTTGCAACGATTTGGAGCGTGTGGGTGTTGATTTGAACCCAAAACAAGCATTTTCGCACATATTCATGAGCAGAAAGAATAAAGTACTAGTTAGTTATTGCAAATCTGACAATATTACGTGGCTTTCAATTTATTTTGATCCTCTGCATGCACAAAGAGTTACTTATACAGTGTTACTGCGTAGTTCTTGCAGTCTCTTGGTTTTCCACAACTCCTTCGTTTGTTTGGCACGTATATCCCCCATGCTGGAAAGCGTCGACGCCGTGTTTGCGCTAACAGTGTCCGACAGTGCACATACATACACGTACGAAGCGGTTTTAGCACCTGTTTTCATGCCACGAATTTCAAATAAAAATGCTGTACTGACCAATTATTTCGTCTGCGTGACTAAGAAATGTTCCAATGTGCCTAGTACGTACAAATTATTCGTGATATTTGCTCTTATAATCGAGCGCAGAGAGAAAATGCACTCGCTTTTTTCCATAGAAATGCATTACCGGAAGTCAATTTCGGACTGCTTGCTGTCTGCTTCCAAAGGGAACAGCACACTAGCGCCACTTGAACCTCTAGCGTTTATTGTAAGAACTCTATGGTTTATGTTTGCACCTCTATAAAAATTTACAAAATACGCCCGAAAAATCTCCGAAAACTAACAAAACAACAGAAGCTCATACGGAGAATCAACACCTGCACAGTGTGAAGGAAAGATATTGAATCCGAGAGAAATATGTCTGGTACAGCGTTCGGCTGGTGATCCCCTAATTGTAATTCTGTTTTAGCTTCGGTCTGTTTTTGTGATGTGTGTTGACATTACTAACTACAGAGCACGCATCGGCTGTTTTGTTCATAGAAAAAGAACATCCTCGACAGTACAAAGTGCCTGCACCTTCCTGTTTGAGACGTGTTTAGGTTCATGAAGTCGGTAACGCTGGCTATCGTCTTGTTTATGTTTCTGGCTACCGCTGGAGATGTTGAGGCTAACCCCAGGCACAATATGGATACTGAAAGATTGATAAACTACAAAAAGTGGTTAAACGTCGTACTGCAGCTTCCAACGCAGATCAGGAAGAACATACTGCCAAGGTAGACCAAATAAAGAGTAGCATCGCTGCACTCGAGGCACTGGTCTCTAACCTTGAGGTTAAAGTGCATGAAATCGCAGCTATCCAGCAGAATTTAAGCACAATGGAAACAGTGGTGAATAGCATAAAACGCGACTCGGCTGCTTTTTTGAGGCTATTGTTCCAAAATTGACACCACTGTTGACGATATTAAAAAAAAAAAAAAAAGATTGCGGCGAACCAATGTAATATTTAAAGGATTGCCCGAAGTTGGAAATAAGACATGGAATGACTAAATTTGTCACAATATTTTCGCTAATAAAATCCTTGGAAAAAATTTGGGTGAAATCAAAAGGCCCCACAAATTAGGCGAAAAACGTCTAGGTTTTAATCGGCCTATCATCGTAAAACTTCTTCGCTTTCAATGTTGGCGAAAGGTTCGTAAGCGCATATTGCCTTCTAATTAAAACACATTCACACAATTACTTCAAACCTTTGTCTCTAAGATCTCAGTTTGATGTGAGCATGCATTTCCCTGGTTTACTCGCAATTTAAAACGAATTTTAACCAACAAAAAAGTACTGAACAGAACAGCGCACAAAAAGACAAATACAGAGAGAAGGAGCATGCAAAACAGACAAGCGCTGACTGGCAATTGAATTTATACAAAAAACGAAAAATAAAAGATATTCTCAAACGCAAAAATGTAATATCAATTTGGGAGTTTCCTCACCATATCACTCTCAAAATTTTGTAAATAAACAAAATAAGAAAGCAAAAATAATTTCGGTAACCTTGCGCAAATTCTTTTAGCCAATCTGCAATGTTATGAAAATAGTTAACTCCAAAAAATTTAGAAATGAACCTATGGTTCTAAAATGAATATGACAAAATTATCAATGATGACCAGGCATGAATCCTCATAAATTTATTCTTCCAACGTAATTACCCCTGAAATCTTCTCACTTCCCTGGTACTGTCTGTCTTATCAAGAAACGGTTATGAATCCTCTTTCATTTAGTCCCGAAGAAATGCTCCTACTAGTATAACTTGACCTCAAATAGTTTCCCTGGAAATAATGGTATATCTGCCAAATTTCTGAAAGTAATAAAGCATTCAGCATCAAATACACTCGCCGCTTTTTCCAACAAAGACTAAATTCTAGTGAACTACCATCCCACTGGCGATTCGTACAAGTAAACCCGTTTATGAATAAGGTGCTAAATCCAATCTTACTATCGCCCTGTTTTTTTTATGGCCAGTGTACCTTGTATGCTCATAGAACATGTTTTTATTCTCATATCATCTGATACCTGGACGAATGCAAATTATTTTTCTCCAACCAGCATGGTTTTAGAAAACGTTACTCTTGCACCACTCAACTATTCGCGATCGTCAAAGACCTACATTGAAATAATTCTACCTATGTACAAACCGACATTATATTCAAAGGTTTTGCCAATATATACGATACCGTCCCGCAACACCGTCTAGGCCTGAAACTCTCTTGGAAAACAAGAGAGGGAAGATGGAAAACAAATCTTCTAACCAACAGGCAGCATTCAGTCTCGATTAATAATTCCTCATCTAGCTCATTACCGGTAACCTCACGTTTCACTCAATGTAGCGTCCTCGGTCTCCTGCTGTTCGTGATCTATAATAATGATCTTCCTTTCTGAATTAAATCCACTATTTGACTATTTGCAGACGGTCGTGGAATTTAAAGAAATACTACTGAACCAAAAGGGCATTGCCTTCTTCGAAATGACCACAACTCCATAACATCCTGGTCCTCAGGCTGGCAAATCAGCTTTATCCCTTGTAAATGCAAACAAATAACCGTTTCTTCAATTTCTAACAAATGATCCGTTCAATATACGTTACTACCTCCGCAACTTAAATCTGTCTTACCGTACAAGTATATCGGCGTTAATATCCCCGAAAATATATAACGAAACCCCCATATCGATTACCTCATCGCTACCTTACTGAAAACAATATTATTCCTCAAACTCTATCTTGCCCCTCCTACCACGAAATTACTCGCGTATAAAACAGTAATCCGACCTGAACTTTAATATGCCAATATAACATGGCATCTATATCAAAACTATCTAAGTAAAAAATTAGAGTCTGTTCAAAATAAAGGAGCCCGGTTTATATTAATAGATGTTTCATCCAAAAGCAGTGTCCCTGCCCTAAACTCAAATGTTGGTCTTTCTTCATTAACCACTAGGCGCCAAACGAACCGGATGCGTTGCTTTTATGGCATATACTACAGTTCTTCATACTTCAGAAATAGTTATTGCCAAGCAGCTCATTCTATTTCTTCTCGAACAGATAACTCGTGCGAACTTCAACAATATCGGTCGCATTACAACTCAATGTTTCTCCCTATTATAGAGATCATTACAGAATGGAATATCCTACCGGATGAAATTGGAACCAACATAGATCCTGTACTGTATAAGGAATTTTGTGAGCGTTCGTATAATGCTAACGTGCGTACGAATTTCTGTATTTTGTGTACTTTTATTTCTTAGTTTTCATATGTCAATTTGTAAATGTTTATAGTTTTCATCGTATAGTTCACTTTGCCAATGATTTCCCCTCATGTAATCCTTCCGAAAAGACGCCCTTGAGGTAAATGAACTAAACTAAGGTTAAATTAAGATTTTAAGCTAAAACTAATGTACAGAAGACGCCCAAATAACACATTAGCAATAAACTATGCACAAGCAAATAGTAAAAGACAGGTATACCACGGGTGTGCCTAACACATGCTTCGGTTAAGAGTAATTACGCCTCTAGACACCGCGTTAAATAAAACTCCGTTTCTTAACGGGACCCGTGCTTTATAAAATGAACACCGATTTATCTCCCAATCTTAGAAAATCGCTACTCAACAATGCTCAACGGTTTATGAAATACTAGAAGGACGAAGCTTATATCGCAGACAATCGTAAAATGTGTTCGAATATCCCGACTTACGTACGTTTGATGTCACAGGGCTAATCAAAAGAAAGGGTGAGCGGGAGAGATATTTCAACAATACAAGGATGGAGAGGAAGAGAGGAATTCGCTATGGGCATTCGTACACAAAACGACCATTATCATATAGGAGTTTGTACAAGCTCACGGCTCACAGGCAACGTTAAATTCGAAAAATAAAATACTCTACTGCTGTTCCAAATAAATATCACGCCTTGTCTTTTTTTACTACAACAAATCAGGACTATTTAGGCGGAGCGGTGAGTCATCCGTCATTTTAATCAGCTGCAAAACAAGGCGGAAACAAAAATAATATAGTTATTTCAATCTGTGTCCTCCAGTGATATCGAAAACAATACCTTGGACGGCTGAGAAGAAGGAACAGAAGAGGTGGCGGTTGTTGACTTTCCAGCGCGCCAAGACACGATCAATCGACGGGACACAATCTCGACGAGACACATTCTCGTCGAGAAACTCGTTGAAGCATGCAGAGTGAAACACATCCGGCGAGCCGTTGTACCGGGGCATCGGCTGTCATGGCGTCTCCCGCAAAGCAAACATCGTCTGCGTTGGGCTTGGATCGCCGAATCTTGCCAATTAAAGGCGGCATTTTTGCGCCAGGACCTGAAGTGCCCGTCTGCGAGTCGCAAGCTTCAGCCATCGCAAATCTCAGTTTTTGTTGCGTGACTCCTACGGCTGCGGTTGGGAAACGTGCCGAGCGTCCGCCCTGGGTCAACAGCGCCAAGGACTAGAAGACAAGGCCTGCACCGTGCCTCCCCCAAGCTCATTACTCGGATGCCGCGAGCACAACGTTCTATAACGAGCAGAATGGTGGCCCGCCGTGACGCCAAGACTTTGCGCGCCTGGCACTGCCATGAACTCCAAAGGAGTTTCCGCATTTTTGCCGCCTGCGGCTGGTCGGCAATTCCCGTTACGTCAACGCAATGCTACGTAGCGCTGCCTCGGGTGGCTGCTGGATATTGGGTGAAATCAATCCTGTCTGTGTACTGAACGAGCGGCGCGCAATGTTAGTACCGGGGAAGATCGAACCAAATAAAGATGAAAAACCAACGACTGCACGAAGGCTATCTGTCTACTAAAGGTGTTCAGAAACGCCTCTAGGGGCATGGCGGATCAGTGCACTCACGTAGTCGAGTGGCTGAGAGTCCCAGTTCACATAGAACTAGTATTTCTTGCACCATTTTTGCATCTTTGGAATGCAGTACCGTCATTTAAGAGATGGGGTTTTGAAAGATTAATTTACCCTTTGTTGCTCTTCCTTCTCTTCCACCTGACAATAAAACGCGGATATGACGAAGGGAAGTTTCCCCCCGGCAAAAAAAAAAAAAAAAAAAACGACCGGAAGCGGAGCGCCGCACGATTTGTCGGAGTCGTGAGTTTTCTAGTATCCTGTTTGGACACCCCTTAAGAGCTGCGCTCTAAAAGCTATCAGATAGCTTACTGGATACAGGAAATCTTACGAACCGTTACCAATATGTAGGATATAATAACGAATGTTCATCCTCACCTTCCGTACATTCTCGCGTCCTCCAGAGATCGGTACTTGCACCTCTTTTATTCCTATTGTATATTCATGATGTTCCTGATTATCTTTCCGTTAAAACATGTATTTATGCCAACAATTGGGCTGTATACAATTAATTAAATTGTGTAAATGACCGGATCAAGCTCACTGACAATTTAGTCAAGGTTGTCAGATGGTGCAATACATGGCAGATGTGTAAAAGCCACGAAAAAAAAAAAGTGTTTGTATGACTAACTAACGAAGAAAAGCCTCTCATTTTTTATCATCTAAACAAAGGGTCTCTAAAACCCGGCCAGCGGGCCAGATCAAGCCTGCGGAAGCCTTCCGGCCGGCCAGCGGCTGGACGCGGTCTTTCCAATGAAGCCCGGCCCGCAGCCCGTTTCCAGCAGACCCGCGGCTAGCGGCGCTAAAAGAAGTGCCCGGAAAGAAACGGCGCCGCCCAACGGGCTCGGAATGCCCAAACCCAACGCGAGTAACTGCAACGTAAAACAAGACCTCTCGCCCATTAATTGAGCATTGTCATCACTAGCATTACAATACTTAGTCCCCTGCTTCATGCCTGTGTAACTATGGTAAAATTCCAATTCGTTCTAATGCACATTGTACTTAGTGCCATCTGGCACAACTATTACATATTGTCAGCATAAGTGTTATCATTCTCGTTAGTATTTTGCACCTGCCCGAATTCACCAAAGTTCCCATGCGCTTTTATTTAGGCCATGCGAGTTTTCTTGGTCATAAATGTTGTGTAATCTCATAATAAGTTGAATATTAAACTTCAATTTGAGGTGCATGTATTCGTCCACCCCATGTTTCTCTTAAATGCAGACTCAAGCATTATTTTTTTTAATTTAATTGCTTATCCAGGTTTATTTGATTATTTTGCTTCGTTTATTATAAGTCCTTACAGCCCTTGTGGCTGCGAGAGATCGCTGAATCAGGCCCCTTAGCAAAAACATTAGGAGGCCCCTGATGTGAAAAAACGAATTTTAAATAGAGTCACCTAATTTAAATACCTGGGTCTCTGGATGAGCTCCGTGCTTCGATGGGATAAACATATCAGTATAGTTGCTGCTAACGCCTTGCGAAAATTATTCTTTCTCAGACAAAATTAAAATCAGCTACTTCAGTTACTCGACTCTTAGCTTACAAAACCCTCATGCGTCCAATTTTGTAGTATGTGTGACAGTGTCTAGGTGGCGCTTGGGCGCAGCCATAACCAACATCATGATTATCGGCCGTCGCACGAACCCGACGGCCGATAATGCTAGAATGTTAGAAGCGCGAGCCCAGCGCGTTTTGCGTGCCGGCCCCTCAAGCGCTCTCTGCAGAAGCAGGAGCGAAGCAGGAACGATTGGCCCGCGTTTTGTGGAACACTGCTTCTGCATCACACTGGACTGCTGGTCGTGTACATACATCTCGGTTCCTGTACTCGGCAAACATTACACTGGCGACGAGGATGTTTACGCACTAAAGTTGCTGCCGCCGAAACGTACGGCTGTTCCAGAATGCCATCGGTGGGCAAGCTCGAACCTTTCGACGCGGATTCTAGCTGGGAGGAGTACCGGGAACTAGTCAAGCAATACTTCATCGCCAACGATGTCACGAGGACAAACGGCGAGCCGTGTTTCTCACCTGTTGTGGCCAGGCCACGTATTCAGTGCTGCACAGTTTACTGGCTCCAGTGAAGCGGTCAGAAGACACCTTGGTGACCATCTTCGATGTGCTTGGCAGACACTTCTCGCCGAGGCCGTCAGCAGTCGTGGCGAGTTTCAAGTTTCATTCACGGATACGTCATGACGGGGAGGCTGCAGCAGATTTTTTCGCCGGGCTAAACAAACTTGCTGACGACTGCGGCTTCGGCGTGTCCCGTGACCGGATGTTGCGAGACCGTATAGTCGGGGGGATCAACGATGAGGCGATACAGCGGCGGCTTTTGTAACTTCCGGACCTGACCCTCGACCTCGCGAAGAAGACTGGGCAGTTTGATACTTTAGACCCATGTTGCGGATCAAAAAAACAGGACGCGGGATGGCCAAAAAAACGTGCTTTTCGTGTAAGGCTCGTCAAATTATGAGGCGCTGGAGAAATTCAGCCTTCTGCGTTAAGTCCTTATTTCGAACTCTTTTTGTTCGCCTTCCGCCCATTGAAAAGCATGCGGGAAGGGCCTTCGAACGCACCTGGTATCGCTGCGCCGCAGCGTTCTTCCGCACGTCTGCTTTCCTCGCCGTCACCATGGCAACGAACGCCGACGACGGCGATCGAGCACCGGCGGAGGCGGTTGATCTGACATACCGCGTTCGGCTTTGGCTATAGCAGACGGCGTTCGTAAAATGGCGTCAGCTGTTGCTGGCTTCACGCGGCGGTACCGTGCGTGCTTCTATTCATTCGGCGTTCGTTGCCATGGTGACGGCGAGGAAAGCAGACGTGCGGAAGAACGCTGCGGCGCAGCGATACCAGGTGCGTTCGAAGGCCCTTCCCGCATGCTTTTCAATGGGCGGAAGGCGAACAAAAAGAGTTCGAAATAAGGACTTAACGCAGAAGGCTGAATTTCTCCAGCGCCTCATAATTTGACGAGCCTTACACGAAAAGCACGTTTTTTTGGCCATCCCGCGTCCTGTTTTTTTATCCGCAACATGGTTCTAAATTATCAATCTGCCGAAGGCTTCCATCGCGATGGAAGCAGCGACGAAGGATCCGCAGCTGCTATCGACACCGAGACTTCCGAGCGTTGCGGCTGAAAACGCAGTGTCACATGATGCTCCTACCACCTCTACTGCTGCTGCTGCATCGAAATTGGAACAAAGTAGTGGCGCCATTTCCTGTTTTCGCTGCGGGGGCGAGCACTTCGCCACCCAGTGTCGTCGCGCAAGTAGCATCTGTCACAAATGTCGGGGTCACGAGTTTGCAATGAGAATGCGAGCTTCGGTGGCCGAGCGCCGCCAACCAGGCCACAACGATCGGTCCACGCCGTGGGCGAAAGCGTGTCTCGCCGCCGGAGGTCTACGAGATGTGGCAACTGGGGGCCCCTGCAGTCGATGGCGAGCCGTTCCGGGTTGAAGTTTCGGTGAACGGGATTTCGTTACTGATGGAACTCGACACGGGGGCCAGCGTGTCCGTCGTGTCGGAAGAAACACTTCGCCAACAATTCCCGCCGTTGCGGCTAGACCTGTCGAGCGTCATGCTGAAGAGCTACTCGGGTGAACTATCTCCTGTGCGCGGAAACCTTGCTGCAACCGTACAGCTTGGAGACCGCCGGAGCCAGGACATTCTGTACGTCGTGCCGGGTGCCTGTCCGTCCCTACTTGGGCGGGGGTGGATGAAGTGTCTCGGCATTGAGTTGCGTGGGGCAAAAGAAATAAACGTGGTGACGTCTGTTCAAGATGTCATCGCTAAGTACTCGAGTGTTTTCAATGATGGCCTAGGAACTTTCAACGGCGTGGCTGCAAAGATAACTATAAAAGACGACGCCAGGCCAAGGTTTTTCAAGCCTCGGCCAGTCTCGTTCGCGATGCTCGACAAGGTTAACTAGGAGCTGCAGCGTATGGAATGGGAGGGAGTCCTGCGTGCCGTGAGGACGTCGGAATGGGCCGAGCCTATCGTTCCGGTCCTGAAGCGGAGTGGACAGATTGGCATCTGTGGGGATTTCAAGGTGACGGTAATTCCTCTGACTGTGCCTGAGAAGTACCCGATTCCTTGGGTAGAAGACCGGTTTGCCAAGCTGAGTGGGGGCAAGAAGTTCAGCAAGCTGGACTTGAAGGATGCCTACCTACAAGTTGCGCTGGATGAAGAATCCTCAAAATTGGTTACCATCAATACTCCTCGCGGTCTTTACCAATACACGCGCCTGATATTCGGCGTGACATCGGCATTATCGATTTTCCAGCGTGAAATGTACAACCTGTTGCAGGACCTCAAGCACGTCGTCGTGTATTTCGACGACATCCTTGTGACTGGCGAGAATGACCAAGGTCACCTGCAGAACCTAGAAAAAGTACTAAATCGTCTGCAGGAAGCTGGGCTGAAGCTTAAGCTAGACAAGTGCGCTTTCTTGATTCCCAAGGTTGAATATTTGGGTCATGTTGTCACCTCGGCGGGTTTCCAACCAAACACGGAGAAAACTGAGGCTGTCCTAAAGCACCGAGAGCTATGGATGTCAAGGTATTGCAAAGCTATCTGGGACTAGTTAATTTTTACCGGCGGTTCCTGCCAAACTTGTTCAGTGTGCTGCACCCATTGAATAGTCTCCTGGCGGCAAAGACGCCATGGTCTTGGGGTGCTGAGCAAAAAGAAGCTTTCCGTAAGAGCAAGGAGTTGCTGCTCTCTGCCGCGGTGCTGGTGCATTATGACACAAAGAAAGCTTGTGTGCTGATCTGTGATGCATCACCGTACGGAGTTGGGGCTGTGCTAGTTCATCGTGAAGATTCAGGCGCTGAGCGGCCGATTGCGTTTGCTTCTCGAACTCTCTCACCAGCTGAGCGCAACTACAGCCAGCACTTTGAAGCTGCCACAGGTCACAAGCCTTTGCTGGGACTGCTTGCTGTGGACAGGCCTGTGGCCGAGACCTGTTCACCGCGTGTCCTGCGTTGGGCGCTGATGCTGTCTGCATACCGCTACAAGCTGCTATACAGGCCTGGTACAAGCATAGCGAACGCAGACTCCCTCAGCCGTTTGCCACTGCCTGTCCCTGCACACCCCCATCGAGCGGCCAGCCGAGGTGCTCATGCTTGAGAACGCCTATCCCAAGGTGTTTCTTGCGTCTGTTGTGGTCAAGGCTACACCAAAGGTCCGGACCTTGGCGAGGCTTCGAGATGCGTTGTGGTCTGGAGCTGAGCTGCACGACCCAGAGTTGAAACCGTACGCAGGCCGAGCAACTCAGCTGAGTGTACAAGAAAGTTGCATACTCTTGGGGTCGAGGGTAATCATTCCCGGAGTCTTGCAACCAGATGTGCTGCGACTCCTGCATGAAGGCCACCCAGGAATCGCTAAAATGAAGGCCGTCGCACGTAGCCATGTCTGGTGGACATCTTTAGACGATGATATTACTGTGACAGTACGAGGGTGCCGTGTATGCCAAGAGA
Organism: Ixodes persulcatus; assembly: GCA_013358835.2. Lineage (NCBI taxonomy): Eukaryota > Metazoa > Arthropoda > Arachnida > Ixodida > Ixodidae > Ixodes > Ixodes persulcatus. The sequence goes on from JABSTQ010010547.1 coordinate 313,842, forward strand.
ACCAACGTGTTGCGTGGCCAGTACCATGATGCCATGGCCGTTTCCAGAGAAGCCTTGGTATCCGCTGCATATCGACTTCGCAGGACCACTTAACAACCGGTACTTGCTTATAGTGGTTGATGCATACTCGAAGTGGATCGAGGTCATTCCCCTGTCTACGCCGTCAGCAGAAGCCACAATTCCTTGCTTACGACTCGTGTTCGCAAGTCACGGGCTGCCGGACCTTATCGTATCCGACAACGTGCCAGCATTTGTCAGCGGCACTTTTAGTAACTTCCTACAAAAGAATGGCATAAGGCACGTTCTAACGCCGCCCTATCACCCAGCATCAAATAGTGCTGCGGAGCGTGCAGTCCAAACAATTAAGTCCAAGTTGAAGAAAGCCGCTAGCGGCAACTTCGCCTGTTAGCTGGCCCGCATCATGCTGAACTACAGGACTACGCCGCACGAGACCACAGGATCTACACCAGCAGAACTGCTTATGGGACGCAGGTTGAAGACAGCGCTGACATTGCTGCATCCAGTCATTGAGGTCATCGGTATCAGAAAGGCAGTTTAGGCAGAAGATGGCGCATGACAAGAGCGCACGGCTGGTACCACCTGCCCAGTTAGGAGATGCAGTTTATGCGCGTAACTTTCGTCCGGGTCCGCCATGGGTCCCGGCAACGGTGATCGAGACGCCGAGCGACCAGATCATAGACGTGACACTACCAGATGGCCGGTGTTGGAGCCGTCACCAAGAACACCTGTGTCCAGATCTCGCTCAAGTCACTGGAACACCACATCACCAGGAATGTGAATATCCTGATCTTGCTCTAACCGCTTCATCAACAGAAGCAGCACATCAGGCCACATCCCCGGTCGAGGCTGCACCGCTTCAAGGGTCTCCTGTGGTGGACTCACAGCCTGCCCTGGCCGCTCCTGCCCAAGCTACATCTAAAGGCATGGCTACCCCTAGCACCCCACTACCAAGGAGGAGCACAAGACTAAAAAAACCCGTGGTGCGTTTCTCACCATGAACATCGGCAGAACATCAGATGGTGTGTGCGGAGGGGGGAGGAGTGTGACAGTGTCTAGGTGGCGCTTGGGCGCAGCCATAATCAACATCATGATTATCGGCCGTCGCACGATCCCGACGGCCGATAATGCTAGCATGTTAGAAGCGCAAGCCCAGCGCGTTTTGCGTGCCGGCCCCTCACGCGCTCTCTGCAGAAGCAGGAACGAAGCAGGAACGATTTGGCCCGCGTTTTGTGCAACACTGCATCTGCATCACACTGGACTGCTGGTCGTCTACATACACCTCGGTTCCGGTTCCATTTTGGATCTATTCGCATAAATAGGCATTACCCGCATGGAAAGAATAGAGAACACGAGTGTCAAGTTTATTTTAATATATATATATATATGTATATATATATATATAGGTATGTATCTGCTTCTCAGCATAGGAACCGTGCACATCTAATTCAGGCCCCGACCAGGGCGCCCCTAGCGGCAAACGGGTCCGTTGCATCGGGGAACTTCTGCCAGTCGCTGCGTTGGTTGTGCGTTGTAGCGGGTTGGCGCTGTAATTTCCAAGGTAGCTATTCCGCACTAAGAAAGCCAAAACAATTGATGCGGCAAACAATAGGCGACCGCCGCGACGCGGCCGGCATAGAAAAGGTGCGGATCTAATTCAAGCCCCGACCAGGGCGCCCCTAGCGGCAAACGGGTCCGTTGCATCGGGGAACTTCTGCCAGTCGCTGCTTGGTTGTGCGTTGTAGCGGGGTAGCGCTGTAATTTCCAAGGTAGCTATTCCGCTCTAAGAAAGTCACAACAATTGATGCGGCAAACAACAGGCGACCGCCGCGACGCGGCCGGCATGCTCGCTTCCTATACCCAATGGGCTGGGTGGTTTCCTCGAGCTCCTCGAGCGTTGGTCAGAATTGTGGTCGAACCTTCTACACACTTTCTGAGTGGCATGGCGGCGCCGTTCACATACCTTTGTCATCTTTCACCGTAAACGAGATAACACACTGGTGTTATCTATCGGGTAGCCATACAGATTTGATCTCGTTGATGCTACAAGACTTTCAGTATAGATCAGAGACCAGATTCACGAAGAGCTGCTTAGGCTACGACAACCTAGACGAGAATTTTGTAAATTATGCACTTAGTAAAAAATAAATAATTTTTTTTCTTTTTTTTTTTTACAAAAGAGTTTTTAAACCAGAGGAGGAAAGCGTCGTTCTCGTACAGGAAGACTATGACTTTCGGTGTCCCGAGCTCCCGATCCCTGCGAGAGCGGGCTGTTGCTATGACGACAGCGTCTTCGGTAACACGAACAACCAATCAGAGAGATCGGCATGATTCGGAGCACTGGGATTTTGAATACCAGCAAACGCAGACTGCCATTCCGCCAACGCATGCCTGCGGATCGTGTCCATGCAGTGAAATGTCGACACTACCACGACTGATAACGTCGATCTATCGCCTTTGTGTACACGTGAGCCATAGAGATCATACCTACTAAGTCTAGAGGAAAAGGTCCTCCATTTTCCCATGCATTCTAGCTGCCGCAAGAAGCGGAGCATGCAGGCAGACCTTCGGGGTCCCACACATGGTTACCAACTGCCTTCGATTTCACGAATATATTTATATCATCAGAGAAGTTTCATGGCCTTCAACAATCCACAAACTTACCGGTGGAAAGATATTCGCGTTCCTTTCGAAGCTTTCTTTTTGCATAGCGCGCAGATGTACAGCCTCGCGTCAACGCTAAACTAAACCAGCTAACCGGCTTCGCGGGTAGGGTGCGAGTCGGCGCGACCCAGGAATACGAAACCGCGCAACCACCAGATTTCCCAGATTCCGACAGAAGGGAAGTTAATGCAGCGTAATGTGTATATTGCTTTTATAAGCGTTAGAATAGCTCAGAATATAGTTTACAACGTTAAATTATCACTGTTTATATCGCTGAGAGTTTTCAGTCTTCCCGATTACCATTACGACTGTGGTCCTTCAGCTGGCCACATTGGTTTCTTTTTCTCGTGTTCTGTCGCTCTCTTTTGCGATCTTTCACTCGGGACTTTGGATGTCGGCGCACGGCATTTGCCACTCCTCCTCACCCACCTTTACCCCCCTGACGTGAGCCGAACGACTGGACTTACCCGATGGTTGAAGACTTGTCCGAGCCAATGCCCCGAGCCGTCAGTACCCGCAGCACCAGGTCCGTGTCCTCGCCGGCTTCGCAGGGAAAGTATACCTGCAGTGGATCGAGGTAGGCGTCGTGGCGAAGCGACAGCAGATCCGCGTGTTTAATGGGACATTAGAAGGGAGGAGTCCCGAAATAAACGGATGGACAAAGACCGATACCGGACAAGGCGCATTAGAACCGAGTTTATTAAATAAAACACACTTATTGTGTAATGAATACTTAGCTAGTCACGTTCAAGCCGGAACGAGATTCTCTTTTAAAGTTCAAACTCTTATCGTGATAGGTCTGGAGTAGTTTCGATAACGCAGTCAAGGAGACGGTGTTGTTTTTCTTCACTTTTTGTGTACCGTAGTCTTCGAGGCTTTTTAGTTTTATGCACTTTCCTTCAAGTCCCTTTTTTGACTTTGCCAGTATCGTAATAATTAAAATAGGAGCACCAGCTTGACACAACGGAAAATACAGTTTCATTAGACGTTTCGCCTCCCATGCGAGTGCATCTTCAGTCGTTACAAAGCAAATGCAAAGTTCAACCTCAAGTGAACGCTATTTATCAGAAATGTCCGTATAAGCTTCGTAAAGAGGGCCGCGGTTTTTGTTGCACATATCTGTGTGCAACACGGATATGTGCAACAAAAACCAATATGTGCAACAATCTTGCGGGAAATATCTCCGCTAAAGTTAGCGGGAAAATTGTTTTGCTAAATTCAGCGGGCAAATTTTCCCGCTAAATGTAGCGGAAAATTTCCCGATTTTACCATCGTGACGTCACGTAATTTCACGTGACGTCACGTATGGCGTCACGGGAATGAATGTGACGTCACGTGAAATTTAGCGGAAAACGTTTCCGCTAGATTTAGCAAAAAAAGTTTCCCACTAAATTTAGTGGAAAAATTCGCCCGCTACATTTAGCGGGGGGATTCACGTAACGTGACGTCAACACCAATTCAATTTCCCCGCTAAATTTAGTGGAAAACTTTTTGCTGAATTGCCCGCTAAATTTAGCGGGGAAATTTTGGTGAACTTCCCGCTACATTTCGAGGGAATATTAGCGAGTTTTAGTAAACTGTGTTTCCCCCTCCGCAAAGCCCCTCCGCTACCCGGAACTCTACAGCCAAGGCCATCGACACGCAGGCGCAGTGGCGGTTTCTTCGTAGCGGAGGGTTAGCGGAGGGGGAAACACGGTCTACTAAAACTCCCTATTATCTCGCTAACTATAGTGGGAACATTTTCACTAAATTTAGCGTAAAATTTAACGAACATTTCCCGCTAAATAAGAGGGGAGCAGGAGAGGAGGGGGAGGGGGAAGGAGGAGCATACCCTCCCCTCCGTATCCTCCCCTCGTCCTCCTCAAGAGCTGCGCTCTAATTCGGTATTGCAAAGAATTGTCAACGTCTTTCATTTTTTCTGTTGTTTTAATGGCGGTGCTCTTATTTTAATTATGATGTTTCCCGGATTTTAGAGTATTTTTGCAGTATTGAAATGTCATGAAATGAAGGGGAACAAGTGCACATAGTGCAGTGAATCGCATGGTGTCCCAATGGGCTTGCTTTCGAGATGATACCCTGGCGAGACACAGAAAAGGGACTTCGGAGGAAATACGTCGAGTTTTATAATAAAAACCTAATGAAATTACTGCGTTGGCGAAGCTTCTCTAGCCCTATCAGGACTCGGATTTGAGTTCTTAAGAAAAGAGGCTCGTGCCGACTAGCCTTTTCTATTGGACAATATGTGTTTGTTCAATAAACTTTGTTTCCAGAGCACCTTGTTCTGTTTCGGCCTCTCTTCATCCTTACGTTTATTTCGCCGCCATCTTCTTGTACATGATGAACCAACTGGCCCAAAACCACTACCTATTTGTAACAAAAAAAAAGCTGCAAAAGCTCACTTGGTAATACTTGTCGGAGGGTCGTGAGCACCAGACCGCATCGTCGATGCCCAGCTGGTCCAGACACTCTTGCAAACTCTGCAGGCAAGAAGGGGCAAACAATTTAATTATTTCATAGGGTAGAACTACAGCCGCTTCAGGAACCAATGTAGTCCCTCTAAAACCGCTTACCATTACTCGAAAAAGTGTAGTGAAATTCGTGGTAGTGATTTAAAGATAATAATAATAACATTAATAGCAATAACCCCAATAACAATAATTACAAAAATAACAATATGTAGGGGCAAGTGCTTCAGCCAGATTCGAGTTTCGTGTCTGGCCAAAGCTTTGAAGTGCTTGTGTGACCAGACCCAAAAATAATAAAAGTGCTTGTGTGGCCAGACCCAAAAATTGCTAAAAAGATACTGCTGCTGTCAGGGGACGTCGAGACCAATCCTGGCCCTCACGACGCTCCCTCTGTTTCCGCCCCACCTCTCAATCAAACGCTCGTTCTATTAAACCAACTCGCTGCTGGCCAAACAGAAATAATGAGGGAATTTAGACTCATACATGAAAGACAGGGGAAAACAGAGACCGCCTTAGCGGCATTGAAAAGTAAAATTGACGATATCGATCGAGAGGTGCTGAACTTAAAATCAGTAAGGGACGGCGTTACCGCCGTCTCAGAGGTCGCCACGCTAAACAGTTCTGCACTCGAACAAATAGCACAAAGGTGCGCCGTGCTCGAAAGTCATTCCAGACGAAATAATTTGTTGTTCTTTAATGTTACTGATAGCAGGAATGAAACGTGGAAGCAGTCGGAAGAGAACGTCGTCAATTTTTGTGAAGAAAGGCTTGGTGTTAGAATAGAACCTTCCGCTATCGAACGTGCCCATCGAATTGGTTACTACAGAAACGACGTCGCTTCATGTAGCCCGATTATTGTAAATTTCAACTCTTATAAAGATAGGGAACTTGTGCTTTCGAAGGCACCCAAATTGAAGGGCACAAACTTTCGTTTGAGTGAAGACTTCCCCGAAGAAATTCGCAAAGCAAGAAGAGAGTTGGTTACGTTCGCTAAAAACCAAGGACAGCTCTTCAAACTACGCCATGATAAACTGATCATAGGAAGTTCACGTTACTTTTTCGACCAGCAAGCCAATTGCGTCAAACCTTTTTTATCATAACTTGTAGAAAAACGGAAGTCATCGTCCTCTCCTCAAGCGGCACGTAACCCTTGTTTTAGAGCTTTGAATTGTTTTTATCGCGAACGCGAGAAGTGTGTATGCAAAACAAGACGAGTTATTTTCTGCTATGCAATCGTGTACAGCTGACGTTGTCATCGTCAGTGAAACGTGGTTAACGGAGGAAATTTCTCGCTGTGAATTGATTATGAGCGACGATTATTTTATTGTTCGGAAAGATCGAGCCGGACGTAGAGGGGGAGGGGTTCTGGTGGCTATCAAAAAGACTTTGCATGTTGAAAAATGCGATATAATTTCAAGTTTCGAGGGAGTATGGGCCCGAATAAGAACACCAACTGTTTGCCTTCTGGTTATTGCTTGCTACAAACCTCCCGGGATTTTGGAATTTTTCTAGTTTACTTCAAGAATGCGTAGAACAGCTTGTTAGAACTTACCCTAATGATATGTACGTGCTCGCTGGAGACATTAATTTCCCTGATATTGTCTGGCCGGTCTTTCCTGCATCCATGCCCTTTGAAAGTTGGCGCACTCTTCCAAAACAATGTCGCGACTCATAACTTGTAGAAAAACGGCAGTCATCGCCCTCTCCTCAAGCGGCACGTAACCCTTGTTTAGAGCTTTGAATTTTTTTTATCGCGAACGCGAGAAGTGTGTATGCAAAACAAGACGAGTTATTTTCTGCTATGCAATCGTGTACAGCTGACGTTGTCATCGTCAGTGATACGTGGTTAACGGAGAAAATTTCTAGCTGTGAATTGATTATGAGCGACGATTATTTTATTGTTCGGAAAGATCGAGCCGGACGTAGAGGGGGAGGGGTTCTGGTGGCTATCAAAAAGACTTTGCATGTTGAAAAATGCGATATAATTTCAAGTTTCGAGGGAGTATGGGCCCGAATAAGAACACCAACTGTTTGCCTTCTGGTTATTGCTTGCTACAAACCCCCTCCCGGGATTTTGGAATTTTTCTAGTTTACTTCAAGAATGCGTAGAACAGCTTGTTAGAACTTACCCTAATGATATGTACGTGCTCGCTGGAGACATTAATTTCCCTGATATTGTCTGGCCGGTCTTTCCTGCATCCATGCCCTTTGAAAGTTGGCGCACTCTTCCAAAACAATGTCGCGACTTCGTAGCAAGTGCTTTCTCCCCGTTTCAAATGAATAATCAACCAACTCGTGGTTCTGCTGTTTTACACCTCTTTTTCAGTTCAAAACCCGAATGTGTAATGGGGGTTCACCTAATGGAGCCCTTGAGTGATCATGCGTCTGTAAATGTTGAAATGACCATGTCAACATACAAATATAACCCGTTGACTAAACCCATTTTAAATTATCCCAAAGCAAATGTTGATGCGATTTGCGCAAATTTAGTATCATGAAGACTTCCCCGAAGAAATTCGCAAAGCAAGAAGAGAGTTGGTTACGTTCGCTAAAAACCAAGGACAGCTCTTCAAACTACGCCATGATAAACTGATCATAGGAAGTTCGCGTTACTTTTTCGATCAGCAAGCCAATTGCGTCAAACCTTTTTTATCATAACTTGTAGAAAAACGGCAGTCATCGCCCTCTCCTCAAGCGGCACGTAACCCTTGTTTTAGAGCTTTGAATTTTTTTTATCGCGAACGCGAGAAGTGTGTATGCAAAACAAGACGAGTTATTTTCTGCTATGCAATCGTGTACAGCTGACGTTGTCATCGTCAGTGATACGTGGTTAACGGAGAAAATTTCTAGCTGTGAATTGATTATGAGCGACGATTATTTTATTGTTCGGAAAGATCGAGCCGGACGTAGAGGGGGAGGGGTTCTGGTGGCTATCAAAAAGACTTTGCATGTTGAAAAATGCGATATAATTTCAAGTTTCGAGGGAGTATGGGCCCGAATAAGAACACCAACTGTTTGCCTTCTGGTTATTGCTTGCTACAAACCCCCTCCCGGGATTTTGGAATTTTTCTAGTTTACTTCAAGAATGCGTAGAACAGCTTGTTAGAACTTACCCTAATGATATGTACGTGCTCGCTGGAGACATTAATTTCCCTGATATTGTCTGGCCGGTTTTTCCTGCATCCATGCCCTTTGAAAGTTGGCGCACTCTTCCAAAACAATGTCTCGACTTCGTAGAGTTAGCAAGTGCTTTCTCCCTGTTTCAAATGAATAATCAACCAACTCGTGGTTCTGCTGTTTTACGCCTCTTTTTCAGTTCAAAACCCGAATGTGTAATGGGGGTTCACCTAATGGAGCCCTTGAGTGATCATGCGTCTGTAAATGTTGAAATGACCATGTCAACATACAAATATAACCCGTTGACTAAACCCATTTTAAATTATCCCAAAGCAAATGTTGATGCGATTTGCGCAAATTTAGTATCATTTTCTACTTCATATTTGGAGGACTTTGCTTCTAGGTCTACAAATGAAAATTGGAACCTACTTAAATTCAAATTACTTCAACTGGCAGATCTTTTTATTCCTAAAGTAAACATACGCTCTAGCGTTGAAAAGCCGTAGTTTTTAGCAAGACTGAAAAAGCTTCTCAATAAAAAGCATCGTCTCTATAGGACTGCCAAGCTATCTAGATCCCGAGATGCATGGGAGAAATACGATCAATGTAATCTAACAACCAAGCTGGAAATAAAAAACTCAAAAAGGAAGTATTTTAATGAAGACCTTGGTAACATTATGAGGACCAATCCTATAAAGTTCTTGACTGTGGTTAACCCGAAGCAAGGAAGGGAGTCTTTTTCATTTTCCGATGACGTTGGAAACAAGACGAGTCCTCTCGAGGCGTGTAAGCGGTTCAGTCCATAATTTAGTGAAGTCTTCTCAGAGGACCTGTTTCCTCTTCCGGATTACTACCCTGATTATAATATGTATCATGGAATGCCTCAACTAACTATTTCTGCAACTGGCGTTTTGAAACGTATTGATGAACAGCACTCAAACTCCGCTCCAGGCCCGATAAAATTTCAATGAAACTTCTCAAACTATGCAAGCATGAGTGCTCAACCCTCCTTTCTCTGATTTTTCAACAATCTTTAGACGCGAGCGACATTCCCGATGATTGGAAGCACGCGCAGGTAAATCCAATACACAAAAATGGTTCAAAGAATGAGTTTGGTAATTACAGGCCTATATCGTTAACAAGTGTCCCTAGTCAGCTCACGGAGCATATAGTATTTTCTAACGTTATGAATCATTTATGCATTAACTTTATTTTTGTAAACCAGCACGGTTTCCGGCGATCCCACTTCTGCGAAACGCAACTTTTCGAATTTAGCAATGATATTCATGAAAATCTGCATTCCCGCTTAGAAACGCACGCCATTTTTATTGATTTCAAAAAAGCTTTTGACAAAGTACCTCATCACCGTCTTATGTTAAAACTACGCTCATTAAGAATAAACCCGTTTGTAACGGAATGGATTGCAGGCTTCCTTCCTAACCGAACTCAATGCATTCATTATGAAAGTAAAGATTCGTCACCCCAACAAGTAAAATCGGGCGTGCCTCAGGGAACCGTGCTTGGTCCACTACTTTTTCTGATATATGTTAACGCCCTGCCTACTCGCATTCAGTCCACGATAAGATTATATGCCGACGATTGTGCTTTATACCGGAAAATAGAGGGCCTGGATTACTGTACGCTTTTGCAGAGTCATCTGATGTTTCTTGAGACGTGGTGTGAAGAGTGGCAGTTGCAAATTAACGTTTCCAAAAGAAAATATCTGAACTTCAATAATAAACTCACATCAACACAATTTAACTACACCCTTTTCAGTGTCTCCATTGAAAATGTTCATACATATAAATATCTCGGACTTCATTTCACGCCCAACCTTTTATGGGAACCACATATTAACCACGTCACGGCAAAGGCTAATCAATCGTTAGGCTTTCTAAGACGTCACTTACACCTGGCAACACGGGAAACAAAACTGATTGCATACACATCTCTTCTTCGTCCAAAGCTGGAATACGCATCTCTCATCTGGAACCCGCATCAGTCATATCTCATTGACGAGTTAGAAGCCATTCAAAATCGAGCCACCCGCTTCGTTCTTCGAAATTATACCCGTACAAGTATAACAACACTAAAACAACAAACTAATATACCCCTTCTTGCAGACCAACGTAAATTACTCGACTAACTTCCCTTCAGCATCTGTACTATCATTCACCCTCAAAGAAAGAAAAATATTGCCCAGCTGCCAACCACGTCTCGGCACGCACAGACAATTCACAGAAACTTCAGCTCGCCACTCCTAGAACTAACACCTTCAAATTTTCTCCGTTGCAGTTATCTATATCAGGCTGGAATTCCCTCCCCTACGACATCGTAACAGTAAAAGAATCCATTAGATTTCGTTCCGCAATTGCCACTCTTTACAATACGTAGGAAAGAGCGGAAAGAGGAAAGGATTCCTTACTCTTGTTGATTTGTATGTGTATCATTAGGCTGGGAGGACGACTGCACAACAGTGCCGGGAAACAAATCAGTGACACCCCATTATTTGGCCTCCGAACCATGCCTTCACCAAATTACTAATTCACCGCGACCACCAAAAAATAAAGTTCTGCATGCTGGAGTGAGAGGAACGCTAAACCAGTTACGGGGAACCTTCCGGATTCTTTGAGCTCGTTAAGCAGTCAAGAAGGCTATTAATCGGTGCACGATTTGCAAGCAATTCTCTGTAAAAGCGGCAAATGATCCGTTCTAACTTCTCACCTTTGCCTAAAGATCGAGTTCTACCATCTGACCCATTCTTTGTTTTAGGCATAGACTTCGCAGGCGCACTGTTTCACCGCGCCACTGTAGGAACAGTGAAAGCTTGCATTGTGATCTTCACTTGCGCAATGACCTGGGCGATTCACCTGAAACTGACTTTCAGCTCAGCTACGACAGATTTTTCGGCAGACCTTTGGCGATTTACGGATAGAAGAGACCTCTGTAAAACCATTTATTCTGTCAACAGACGCACGTTTAAGCGAGCTTCAAAAGTTTTGAAGACAATATGAAGGCTTGCCTCCGAAACAGACGTATTGTAGCAGGCGACGGGAGAGATTTGGGCGAGTTGGTGATCCAAAATGGTTAAAAAGCGCAACCAGACAACGGACAAAAAGGAAGACACAGCGCTGTGTCCGTGTCTTCCTTTCTGTCTGTTGACCTGTTGCGCTTTTTAGACAGTGTTGAAGCACTTCCGGAAAAACAGGACTCATTGTAAATTTACGGTAGAAGGGTCCCCATTGTGGGGTGGGTTTTGGGAACGGTTGATTAGGTCGGTCAAACCAGCGCTTCGGAAGACGTTGAAACAAAGCTGCTTAGAGTACGACGAACTGCTGACAGTGCTCATCGAAGTAAAAGCCGTGATCAATTCACGTCCTCCAACTAAAGTGAGCTCCTCCCCCGATGAAAAAGTTCCGAGACCTGCACACCTTCTTATAGGCCGAAGATTGGCATATTTACCTTCCATATCCAATGAACCTGAACAGTCTACGCACCACGAACTATCGAGACGGTGGAACATACGCGAAGCCTTTCTAGACACGTTTTGATCAATATGGAGTAAGAAGGATCTCTTGGACCTGCAGTCTGCACACAGCGCACGCTCATCTGATTCGAGCAACATCCCTGGGGGAGATGTAGTGCTTCTCAGGAACGACGACTGCCCAAGATCATTCTGGAATCTCGCCGTCGTCGACGAGACATTTCCCGGTAAAGATGGAAAGGTGTGTGCCTGCACTATTCGACTTGGTAGACCAATTCAGCTTCTATACCAGCTGCAAATGCCCTCATCGCAATCGGTGCGATTTTTCGGAGGGGGGGGGGGGGGGGTGTTGGAGATTGTAATAATAAGAAGTACAACAAAAGGCGGTAGCCATGTTAATTGAAAGGTACAGAAAAAAGGGATGACGAGCGGTAGCCGGATGGACAGTGAATCGTGCCGCTATTAAACGTCATTTTGCTCATCACGATCGGGTCGCAATCTTTGACGTCCCAAACAGTGGTAGTAGTAGTAGGAACGTGAAGCGTTTTAGGCTAGATTTTCAAATTACGTGAAGCCACAAAAAGCATAACCGCAAACCTTACCAACTCCAACTCTAACTCACCATTAACTCCATGGAAGACTTGGTTTAGCGCTTGTGGTCAGCACCACTAGCACTAAATACACAAAGTCTTAGGTAGCAACATACTTGCCGGGCAATTTGCCCTTCACTTTTTAAAAAAAAAAAACCTTTCTTTCGAATTAATACGATGGAAAGAATGGGGAAAAAGTCTTGAAAGACAAAATTTTGAGCCCCCTCCTCCCAAGAAGGTTTACAATAAAAATCAAGAAAAGCAGACATTACACTGCGCTACAGAAAGGCACTCTATATCTAACAAATCTGATGAAAAAAACAGCTAATATATACTGCACAATTTGAAAAAAATAAAGTAATTATACATCCCAAGTTTCAGAAATCATTTATTTACAGATCAAATAAAGCAAATCAACTGACTACGCATCATAATTTAAGCAAGTAAAATATATACATAACACAATTAAAAAATACATCATAATTTCAAGCAATCAAATAATTATACTACACTATGTGGCTATAAACACTAAAAAGTTGAAACACCAATCTTCATAAAATCCTATTTGCATCGGCAAAAAATATCGAATATTTTATGCTGACTTCAGTCGTACATTTCAATTGCTACGGACATTCAACAATTGCGTAAGTTTATGGTTTACCATTTGATCACCACGACTTGTCTACTATAAATAAATATACCAAATTTCAATGTTACGAGTGTGATAAGAAACCGTTTTTCTACATAACCAGGCTAATTGAATAATAAAATGCGTATGATCTTTATTTTGTGTTATATCTTAGGCTTAAACAATATTTATATACGTTATGAGTGCACACTAAACCATAGTGATTGTTACATGACATTGCAAAGAGACAAAAGTTGCATCAATTTAGATCGGCGCAATACAATTTATTTTTGATTCCATTCGGCAATCCCGGCAAAGGAGGCAGGCAGACCACTTTACAGGACGAGTATGCATCTAGCTACGCGCAGTCTTAAATTCGCTGTTACCTTTGAAATACGAAATCTACTCAGAAGACATCAGACAAAGCATCACAAAATCTAAAAATATCGAACGATACTGCATGATGCAGTTGTGAACGTGATCTTGAACTGCTGGAGACGAGACAGTTTTTTACGAAAAACAAAGAACTATGCTTACACAAGGTTTGCAGAAAAATCGTTACAAAGCCATACCTACAAATAAATATATGTATTAAGGCAGATACTCCTTCCTGTCCTGTATAGAAAGGAGTATTTACGCTTTGTGGTGGTGGTCTCTTACTTCTTCGCTGATTTTAGCGCTTTTAACCCCTAAACTATCCTCTTAGGGCTTGAGGCTTTTTATTTATAGCAATAAATACACTTAGCCAAGTAATATTTCGATTGTTGTTTTAACCGAAACAGGTCACTATTTCAGAGCATTGTGGTGGCTCGGTACAGGGGATGGGGAGAAATATTCTGTAAGTCTACGGAGTACTTGCTTATCGAGTTCTCAGCTATCTTCCGCATCCCCCCTACGTTATGCTGGGGGAGGGTTCAACATTAAACAGTCGTTGGGGGCGAACATTTTGTTCTCTCGTAATCGGGTTTTCTTGTGCCAAAAGCGCTGTCCTTTGGCCTTTGGAGATAAGATATGGACTGTTTTCATTTTCTGATATATCCCGTAACTTTTCAACGTAACAATACATTTTTTTTCTTATATATAGGCATTGCAGCCAGACTCGTATGTAACAAATTACAAGTAACTGATAACTTGTAATCAACTACATTTTATTTTACCTTTTAACTAGTAACGTTTGCTGTAATTCAATTACAGTTTTTCTGTAATCCTACAAATAATCAAATATGTTTCTGAGGGAGGCAAAATTAATGAGTTCAGTTTTTTATGTAAAACTCGCTCCGTCTGCCTGAGCGCTATACATCTATGTTGCACCAACGCTACACACTTTCGTTGACCCCTAAAAAGCTAAAACAAGATACCAAGATATCGTAAAGATTAGAATGTCAACGCGCTCAGTGACGTTTTGACTGCCGAGTTGTTGGAGAGTGCCTGGTTCCCTGTGTACGGGTTATTACGACCAGGGTTCGCCTCGGCAGAGACGACCGTGTTCAGAACTGCCCTCATCTAGAAGATTGGGAAGCGTCCATTGAAGCACTGCGCAACCACGAACTCGTATACAAAATGTTTGTGCTCTAAAACACCGCTGTTTCCTCAAGAGCATCCGTCGAGAGGGTCTTTCTTCAGCGTCGCGGCAGATGTCTTCACCAGGAAACGTGAGAAGATGACCGACGAGAGCGTCGAGCAACAACTGCTGTTAAAGTTTAACAATGTGTGAATGTCAAAAAGAAATAAAATGCAACCACTTTGGACATAGGTATGCATTTTTGATTTCATAAATAATAAAACTAACGTGAAAAGTAATAAATTACTTTCGGGTAACTTTTTTCAATTATTTTTGTGATGCAGTAATTAATTACTGCATCAGTTACATTTTTAATGAAGCAATTGTAATCGGTTATTTTTTTCCAGTAATGCGTACAAGACTGATTGCAACTAGAGTTTCGCGAGCACACGAAGCAGGTAGTACCAGGAAATGTACATACCGGTCGTCTTTTGACGCCCACCTATGACTGATCGGCCAGCTTGATCTCCTGTGTACTACACCTCGGCAGCTTGCCAGTTTTGAGTGTAGATACCCCGGTTACAATTGCATGCACCGGGCGGCCGTAGCACAGCGAAAGAAGGTGATTCTACAACTCAGTTATAAATTTAAAAAACGGGCGCGAAAATATACAAGCATATAAATAATTGCGACCTAAATTACCGTTGAAAATCAAGGCTCCTTCTACGTTACGGGTTTTGTAAACACTGGGTAGAGCCTGGCGATACCATACCCGTCCTACTTAACCGTGCGTGCTTCGTCATCATAGTGATGTTGTGCGCGGTTAAAATACTTTTTTACATCAATACATTCTGTGTCGTTTTTGGCTCAAGCACATATTTCCGTATTGTCACCATTTCAAACGGAGGTTGCGAACTCCAAAATAGAGCACTGGGCTGAACACAAGCAATTGCTGATATTTTCCCAGTGTGTATGAAATACAGGCAGAAGAATATCAAAAAAGATCTTGGGTTGACTGGAGTTACCGCACACAATATGCTGAATAAAAATTAAGAAGTAAGCCGAATTCTACAAAAACAAAAGTTGAATATGCTAACATGAAGGCGCGAAAATTACAGGTTTTCGCCAACCGGGTTGAGCTCTAAACACGAAAGCACAATACGAACAACTCTAAATTCAAGAACTGCAAAACAAATCTCCAGTCACAAACTAATTTGCTCAAATTTTCATTTAATCACTCACCTAAGACTTTAAAAATCAATCTGAATTTGTACTATAGTATTCCTTAACTTGATATCCTGTATTTTATATCTGGCACATCTGCAGGGCACGATTCTAGCAATACAAAAACCCATTTTTCATCTCGCTGTCGTTGCTATTGAGCACGTTTGTAAAGACCCAAGTCAGAGCCACGCCCGTAACATGATACGCCGATACATAGCAAAAAAAGGACTGAGGATACCATTTTCTTTCATAGAGTCTTCTATACACCTTTTTCGTTTAGCCTCGGACCCTGCCACGTTGTCCCCATATCCGGTCTGCGTTCCGAAAAAAAGGCAAGAGATTACAACCCCGAACAAGTAAAAAAGTATAGACGGGTCATAACGAGAACGACTTACGGTTGCAATTAAAATGTGAACACGTTCTACTGTCGAATCGAGAAGAAATCGATGTTTTCACGCATACCGGAAGTGCCAGAATTGAAGATGGCGGCACCCACGTAGAAAGGTGTTACTGAAGTCCCGTACTTAGCGGTTTTTTGCCGATTACAAATGGCTCAGTCAAGTTATCTAAAACGATTTGTGCTTTTGCCACAGTCCGCAATGCTTATTCATTTATTTTATTTATATGTGCAGGCATTTTAAATTGGCTCCTGCAGGTGTGGAGTAAAAAACAAAGAAAGGTAACTAACAGCAATTTATGAACACAAAAGCAATTCATTTATAATCTCACACTTACGTAAATAGGCATATTAAAAACAAAAATAAGCACAAATTAGGATACCATTAATTGCATTGTCACCATAAACAGCCATGAGCCGATCAATAATATAGCGTCTTGGATGCCCTAGTGTCAGTGATCGAAGTTATGGAAAGATACAATACGTCCCGTTTAATGTCGATGGCATGTGTAGCCAGGCTACTGGCAAATGAGCTTTACCAAGAACTTAGTCAGCGTTTTTTATGCTCTATTCACAATGCCGATTCTGCTCATGAGCTTGCGTAACGCTCCTGCAAACCTTGATTGAATGCTAGACACCATTCAAAGCTTCGCCTTATGAAACCCGTCTCTATCATCTGGGAGTCTTTTCGTCCACTTTTGAGGCACACAGATTTTCACTCACGTTGTCTTTGAATGCGCCCGCAAGGATGGACTTCAGCTGAACCTCAAAAAAGCGTCTTATTGTCAACAAAGGAACACTTTCTCGAAGGTCCCAACAGAAGTAACAAAATATCCCCAACTCTAAATAAATTTCCTATTCGCAATTCCGTTATTTTATTTACCACTTTTCAGCAGAAAACACTAACATTTGAACATCAATCTAAAGACTCCAGCTATCATTAAAACATAGATTTACAATATTATTATTGAACTTGATGTGGAACTTTCCGACGTCGCCTGGGACTGTCATAGTCCAAAAGCGTGACGGTAGTAAATTTGGAACAAAGATCAATTTGCGTTTACCAAACAAGGCCATTTCATTTTGGGCAAATAACAATGTCGAACCTTATATATTTCCTCCGTTGAATATCGTTATCTACAATTCACTGGTGATTAGATGTGAAAGATAGACTTCATGCCCATGGCCCAGTTCAATATAAAAAGAAACGAAGACAACAAAAACGCGTATTCATCAAAACACCTTCGTCGTGCAATTTAAAGCTCCGGATTATCTCAAAATCCTATCTCGACATTCAACAAAACTATTATTGTCGTTGCCATGATTGTTTTCAGTTATTCATTCACGAGCCGAAAGCTGCCGCTCCTGAGGCGGCCCGGAGGTTAATTTCCTAGGTCTTTCTATCAGCTTTATCCACCCTTATCATTTGTTTCAACTTCGCTTAAAACTTATTTTGCTACGCAGGATTGTCGTGGGGCGTCCCGAGAGCTTTTAGCGGGCACAGGCAGCCAAAAAACGACAGAAGGCAGCATGGGCGTGCTAAATGCTGGTCCTCCGTAAGAGCCGCCTTGTGCTTTGATCCTGTCAGTGACCATGATGCCAAGTTCATGCAGGTGCCTTGATGCAGCTGTGCATGGGCGCAGCCACGACCAAACATTTTGTTTCCACTTATTCTGGTCACTTCACTTTATCACTGCGCTAAAAAGACGGGTATTATTTTCTTTTTTGGACACTGTAGCATCCTTATTTTCAACGCAGGTTTCTGAGCATGCTTATGAGCGCCCGCCTATATAGCTGAATATCTGACGTCGGTGAGGGCCAAAAAAACACAGGGACAAGAGAGTACACAGGCAAGGGCGCCCTTGTTTATCTACTTAATTGTCGACGTGTTGTTGCTTTTTATAGTTTACTCGCGTGATTATGAACCAACTGGCCCAGCTTGTCACTTTAATGGTGAACATCTTGGTAAGACATCATGAGGTCAGCAATGACACTCTTAATCAGGCGCGTGTGTGAAGCGTCTATAGTGGAAACACGAGCAGGCACGTGGTCTCCGCTTTCGCGGAACCTTTCACAAGAATCATTTGAGTGTCATCTAAGTGATGGTCTTCTGGTGCCAATATAGCAAGCTCGAGGCTGCAAACATTTTGTTATTTTTTCTATGACTCATTAAGAGCACGTTTTCGTTTGAAAAAAAAAAACAAAAAAACACTTATGTAAAACATACCGAAAAATTGCCCTTCTTTTTTATTAGCTGTAAAGTACGTGCACCACCAAAACACAGAAGTGGCGCTACTCCTCACCAATGAACACAGTAACAACGAATGTTAGCGTACAGTTGTTTGAACTAAACTTCTACTACACGTTCTGAGACTTACTTGCTATACAATCTACAAGACATGTCATAATAGTTCCCACCATATGATCTACAAACATCCTTTTGCGTAATATTTATTGCCCCATACACAGTGAAGGTCTTTATGGTCGGAGGCAATCTGAAACTTTTGTATGCACGTAGACATGCAGCCCTTGTGAGAAATGGATGTAGATAAGGCAACTGTCGACGCACCAGCAATAAAACCGGCGCAGCACACTGAAACACTTAACATTTTATTTCTATACGACGTAGTCCAAGTTTAAGGAGATACGTGCGATATGAAAGTGGAAATATTACATTTCGCCTAAAGCTCACATGCATCAAGCATGACAAAAACTGACTGCGGGTAAAAGCGATACATACGCTAGGTCTCAAACATAGCTGAGCAAACAGAAAAGACATCGCGACAACCCCCCAGCTTTTCTTCCACCTCTAAACTTCTTGCTAAGCGCAACAGCACAATCTCATTCTTTACCGAAACAACTTTGTTCGGTAGCAAGGAACGAAGCACGGAAGGTCTCTTCACCCACTCTCTCTGACCCTTTCAACTAAGAACCATCAAGGTCACCACCCCTCGAACCCCAAGAAAACGTCGTAGTTCAGAGTTTACACAAAACAAAGGCTAGTTTACACAAAACGAAGGCTTGTTTACAAAGTTTCAGTGTTATAATATTGTTAGCGATTCCTTTAGAAAGCGCCGGTGGTTATTTTGGCCGCAATTTTACTTAAACTTAAACATCAGAGCGGTACAAAATTTTTACATTCCGCTACATTGGTTCTTACATTTTATACAACGTTTATTTTCTAATAATCGGTCATTTATGCACCGTTTAGTCGATATAACACAGGGCACAATCAAAGAGTATCTTGTACACAATTCCTAACACACGGGTTACATTTTTGCCCGTGTTTTTTCGCACAAGCGGTATTTGTTGGACCAAAGGGTGTCATACAGGTAAGTCTATAGTCGGTGCGAGAGAAAGTGCTAATATTAAACCTGTTGGCTAGTGCTTTGATATTGGACATTCTGTGGAAGTAGAAAAGGACTACTCGCTTCAAATGTTTTGTACTTTTTTAACTGCTTTTTTTGGCGAGAACAAATAAACCAACTGTCTTAAAATGTACTCGCCAGGATAACTTGTCATTTTTAACCGCTTTATAGGACGACTAAAATATTAACTAATCGAATGGACAAGGACTTCTGAACTGCTGCATTGATGAGATTTCAAATTATTCCCACTGTTACAGGCTTTCAGTGGCAGCTAATGAAGGGAAGAGGTTTTGCCACGTGTTTTCCATACTCCCAGGAAAGGCTTGGAATAGTCTGATTCGAAGATCCAGGTTTGTATATAACCGTCCCTTGGCTAATCTATGGAAAACTAACTCGGCAGCACTTTCACCCAACGATTTTTCCAGAGATTCCGCTAAAGACAAGTCAATTACACAAACCAAAACACCGTCTATGACCTCCTTTCTCAAATTCCGTTAGGTGACCTATCCCGGATAGATTCAAGGAGGTGTAAATCAAGAAACCTCATAAATTTCAGAAAGAGCAGGGCTACTACAGAACTGACACACACACACGTTTTGTTGGATAAAAGTCTGACCGCCATGTTCCACTACCGTTGAGTTAAAGTACTTCTCTGATAGCCTCATAAACTCATTGACAATATTCGACTCTTACTAAAAACATGTATAATGTTCTTCCAAAAAACTTTTAACCCTAGCCAGTAGAGTCTTTTGCTCAAGGGATTAATATAGATATTTTATGCGCAAGAAAGACTCCTTGCAATTTTGTTCATGAAAGGGTTGTAAGTCATTCACCACTTCATCTGAGCACCGCAAGGACAAAGGCGTTGTTGTATCCAAATTAGGGAGGGCGTTCCGTACAAAAAATGATGCTGACTTCTGTCATGCCAGATTTTCATCTACGACCACCCGGTAAGAGAGAATTTCTTTGTTATATTTTAGAAAAAACTTAATGCCAAACGCATCGTTTCAGACACCGTCAATTTTAGTGGGTAGTGAATTAAAATAGGCGTCTTTCACAACTTTCACAATTTCTATTTTGGATTGTTTCAAACTGCCGTCAAAAGACCGAAACAACTCTGAAATGGCTATATCCGTTTTCGTTTGAAACTCCACCTTTGGCAAAACTACTAAAATAACTGACTTATCGGTTTCCAAATGCAAAACCTTTTTTTTTTTTCTAACTCCTCATTGACTGGCGTGATCTCACTGAAGTTACTACGGTATCTCCTGAAGATATCATCTACCAAATCCAATATTCTCTCCACCGATGGTGACATTAGCGCTTTTTTTCTGGATCTGGTACCGCGCTTTGTACTCTGTGGAATGCAGAAACAATATGTGGATGGTTTTACATTTATAAAAAAGTCTCCTAGCCAAAATACGTTCCGTCGGCTTAGACAGTTAGACATTACAGGGGTTGACAAACTATTTTTAACGCAGAAATTAAGCTCTGCAGCTATGTTTTAGACCTAATGCATGTGTCGTATTGACACTCATTCTCGCGGTTTTCGTCATGTTTACTATTCATCAGCTCGTTTGCGCCCTTACATTAAGTTTCTGGTGCTTGCAATTGAGTGTGGCCGCCTGCGATATGACTTATTACGTTCCAACATCACGCGCTGCGTAAACCTTTGTTACCATAGCAACCATCTGGTTGGTATGATGAGCGACGTTTTAAATGACGCTCGGCAAGTTTCTAATTGGAACCATATGTCCATCTTCACTAAGCGAATGGATAATTAACAAATTTGAGTTGCTTATTTGACTTATCGTAACAAGTAGTATATGCTCTTTTGGCCGCATAGCTTAACTGGACATACCGTGTTAGCGTAGCATTCGCGGATATTTTCTTGTATAGTCGACATCATACAGAGGTAACCGTCTCCGCGAAAGTTTTAACTATCACCGTTTTGTTCACGCCAATATTTCAGATGATAGATAATCTGAAAATATGAGGCCTACGTCTCGAAGTAGAAAGCGTCGATACATCCAGTAATTCAAAATCCGAAAAATGTCCCAAACAACAACATTCAATGCTATGATTAAGAAATGGTCACTACTCTAAATAAAGTGCTGAAAGTTTGTAACCTTGAATGCAAGTATGTGCAGTAGCCTTCTAACATTAAGGTTAAAATATATTTTAGCGCTTAGACCTTAGGTTTCTTCAAACGAGTGCCAAATCCTGACAGCGCGAACGACCCTAAAGAAAATGAGGGATAAAGATACAAGTGGCGCACTGATCTCAAGCATAGCTCACGTAGATATCCACGAAATCGGGTGATCTCCGATACTGAACAGCGTCGTTGTCAATCTCTTCTAGAGTACGTGCGGTGCTCTCTGTGTGTGATATGGCGCCACGCCTTCGAGATCAGAAAGAGCTAGCGTTCGATGACACGGCGTGCGCCTCTATCGGCCGTCCAACCTGAAGAAGCTTCTCAAATCTAATCAGCTAGATGAGTGGTTCTCAAATGGGGGTCCGCGGACCCTTTGGGGTTCGCGAAGGCATTCTATAGGGGTCCGAGAAGCCCTTCCTCATCAGTCAAACCCGGAAATAAGTTTTTTTTTTTTTTCAGGTCGAGAAGAAATGTTTCAGTTTTCGGGCGAGTTTTTTTCGTGTATATGTCAATAAGAGAGGTCTACTTCACACTATCCCTTAGTTATATTCATTTATTAAATCATTATTATATTAAACCTAGACCTTTCCTCTCCTCTTACCACGAACGGGGTTCTCCATCGTCTCCGCCAATCCCCAAGGGTTCCGCGAAACATCGATGGTTGAGAACCACTGATCTAGATTACACGTGATTTGAGACCTCAAGCGAGCTTTGTGAAATCACTTGCACGGACCTTCAAGGCCGTTTCGCCACCATACGGCGGTCATATCAAATTTGCCTATACAAAACAAAAATCCCGTTTCTTGTTTCTGTGTTTTTTCGTGGTTAGTTTGTTAAAAATGCTGCCGAGACAAAGACATATTCACACTAATTAACCTCCCTTCATTAATTGTTTTTTACGAAAATACTTGACGTGGCGGTTACATATCTTTCTGTATAGTCTCGTATATATTTTTTTAATTTGATATAAAATACGGGAAGTAATAGACCGATCTCGCCAGGAGTTGCGCGACGCCACCGCTGCCGCGGTGCATGCTGGTACCTGTAGTTCTCCCCAGTTTTCCGGCCGCGTCAATGCGCATTGTACGCCCGCCCGGCGTTTGGAAATTTTCGGGTTAGCACGAGACGTTTAGCCGGGTGTTTACTCATGGTTTTCAATGGGTGGCTTCACCCGTTGTATGCCACGGTGCTACAATAACAGCACCAGACAAAAAGGCCTCGGATATTATGTCTTCCCGAAAGAAAGCAACACGGCAAAGAAAGGTAAACAGAGCCGGACCGAGCGGCAGGAAAAATAGCGTTTTTCCATTTGTTTCGCGATTTGCTTCATAATTTATATCCACCTATTGCACGTCAGCTAAAAAGTGTAAGATTACAGGGCACGAGACACACAGCGTGCCGAAGTGTTCCGTCCGTTGGAATCTCTCTGAGCATTCGCTCCATAGCGGTCTATCCGTTGGTCTATCTCCACTAAGTTTGGTGGGGCCGTTTCGAATGCACTTTTTGCTCAATGAATTTTGGTGGTTATAACTGTTAATGTGACGACATGTTTTAAGCACAACTGTGCTTCAAAAGATCAGGACAATCACTAAAAAAAAACAGCGATTCTTGATATGAAACACTGGAAAAAAATAACTTTTTTCGGAAGCGGTTTTCATTTTTTTTTCATACAAAACGTAAAAAAAAACACCACATAATGCAATTTAGAAGCGCAACACTTGCCGGCAGAAATGCAACAAGCGAGCCTAACCTATTTTGTGGTGGTCTATTAGGCTGGCGCTACTGATCCAGAAAAAGGCTTCCAACGTCGGGCGACTCTTAGCGTTCGGAGCTTGCGCAAAACAAAACGAAACTGAATAGAAACTGTACACGAAAAATCATCTCCACCGCAAGTTTTCAGGTATCTTGCATGGTTGCTTCTTTTTGAGAGATGACAATTGTTACGGCGCATCAGGCATGGCTTTCCTGTAGATCATTTCTTCTGTGTGCAGGCTTCTCCCCGCAGTTCATCTACCGTGTCGCACAGGCTGTCAACCAGAATGAAGCAACTTTTAGAAAACTATCGCTCACCGAGAAAGTCTATTTAGCTCCTCTTACTTCATTGTTGATTAAACGTTATGCACAAGAGTGAACACTACCGAGCTCAGTTTTTTACCAACACATTCGACGCTGTTCCACGGTGCTAAACAAATCCGATGGTCCCTCGAATTTTCTTGTTATTTGCCATTCAACTAGATGTTCAGTTTCCAAGCTAATTGAGATATCCGAACAGCCGGAAAGCTCGAGTAGTGGCGTCGTTTTTTTTTCCTGCGGCCGCAGTGGGACCACTGCGTGAACAGAAGTGTGCTCACGCGTTCACGAAGACGAAGAAGCAGACGACGCCAAAACAGACGACAAAGCGATTCTAAAGCGATAAGACGACTGGAACTGCTTTTCTGCGCTTGCTGACAAATTAAGACATTACAACCAACACTATTTTATGAAGTACAGACATGCAGGAGAATCCAAGCTGATACCGGGGCGTTCAAAACGATAATCTACGATGTACGCGCAGCCCTATGTAGCCGGGAAGCCGGAAAGCGATGACTACAAGTTGCATGGCGGCGGCACCACTTCCGGAATGCGCGCGCCTGCGCAGTTCGCTTGGTGACATCGGTCTATTGGAAAGAAATTGAACTGATAATTTACGCAGAATCAAATGAATATTGGTACTAAACTGTTTTTGAAGTAGCGTGCTTCAGAGTAAGTATAATTTTTACAATGTTTAACAACCGTTCAAACAGATGAAAAATACTGTTTTGTGCCATCACGTTTAGCATCGCAGTCGGGACCACTGTCACCTCATCGTCATGTTAAGAACGTTCTTCCACGGAGTTGTTTTCTTAGTGCTGGGTATGCCCAGGAATCGCACAGCGAAACGTCTGGGCTATGCGGAGGATGTCCCAGCGCAGTCTCATCAATTACAGTCAGCGCTCCCAACACAACAGCAGAAACGTGCGGCCGCGAACTGTCTTGTTGTTCTTGAGCAAATTTTGTTTTCTCTCTCATGACTACACACAAATGAGTTTTAAGAAGGACTGCGCGGTAGGCACTGCTAACTATCTGTCCGACCGCGAG
Source organism: Ixodes persulcatus (assembly GCA_013358835.2). Taxonomy (NCBI): domain Eukaryota; kingdom Metazoa; phylum Arthropoda; class Arachnida; order Ixodida; family Ixodidae; genus Ixodes; species Ixodes persulcatus. The sequence continues at coordinate 338,570 of JABSTQ010010547.1, forward strand.
CATCAAAGAGCATTATACCGTGAACATCAAAAAGCGTTTTACCGCAAGCATCAAAGAGCAAGATAAGCACGCATTACCCGCCAAGGCATACACACGAAACGTTTTGGGTGGTGGTGAATTCGCGCGCTTACACACACTCATCTTTTTGTGACTCAGGGTAATAGCGGCAAAACCACAATTCACCACACGTCAGAATCGAGGTTAAAAAACCAACAATACACTTATTTCAGCCGTTTTCTTGCATACCTAAACTTGACCTTGCATCTGTTCTTCTATGAGACCCCTGGACATTCACCTCGCGTGCACGCATAACGAGAATGTTTTCAGTAACTCTGTCAAAATCTGTTGATCTCGTTAAAACGAAATACCACGGCTAAGCTGAAAGTTCACGTAAGGTTAACCGTATGTTGTTCTGCAACAGTTCTAAAGCCCTGGCAATGTTTACATATGTAACCGCAGTGTATGGCCCCCCGGAACGTGATTTGTAATCCGCTAGCGCGTTGCCTTCTCTCGCGCACTTCAACCAATCACTCCTATTTGCAGAAACCAAAAGGGGGAATGCAGTAGAACTGCACGGATAGCAGACATACCATGGCAAAACTCACTCATGAGTGTACTCCCTCACCTCACTCAGCCATCAGGCGTGAGGTGTGGGTGATTGAGTTGGTAAGCCTCTAAAACTCACGAGTTTAAAGGGGGAGGGCAACGATTTTAAGATTAAAAGAATTTGCGTCTCGTAATTTTTACGTTGTTTATCGTGTCCCGGAGGATAGAAAAAACATCTCCTTCATTAAAAAATGTCGCGATTTCGCTGCATAATCGCAAAGCAAAAGTCGAGCTTTTTCTCCCACCTGCAGCCGCAAGAGGCAGCCGAAGGAACTACGGCGAAAAGATTATGTGACCTCGCTCGGCTCTAAGCTGCAGCATAACGCCCGCTAATGTCAGCAGAGAGGGGGAGGTGAAGCGTCCTCCGAGGGAGCACACGGAAAGCTACACGGCACCCCAAATTACGTCACTAGGAGGGGGACGGGGTGTGGCCCCGAAGACTGGGAGTGAGTTGAGGGGTGCCAGAAATGTCAATATTTTATCTTTTTTTACACAACAACTAGGACAGGCAGGCAAAATCTGTTTTCTGTTCTTTACTTCAGAAGTGTTAGAGGGCAGCTTGCATAAATTTTTGACCGAAGTCTGGAAAACATTGCACCCCCCCCCCCCCATTTAAGGTTGAGTGAAGGGCGCGAGGTCTGTGATAGGCACGAGTTCGCCAGTTCGCCGAGTTCACGAGTTCACCGAGTTCACCGAGTTCACGAGTTCACCGAGTTCACGAGTTCACGAGTTCACCAGTTCACCAGTTCACGAGTTCACCAGTTCACGAGTTCACCAGTTCACGAGTTCACCAGTTCACGAGTTCACCAGTTCACCAGTTCACGAGTTCACCAGTTCACCAGTTCACCAGTTCACCAGTTCGCCGAGTTCACGAGTTCACGAGTTCACGAGTTCACGAGTTCACGAGTTCGCCTAGTTCACGAGTTCGCCTAGTTCACGAGTTCGCCTAGTTCACGAGTTCGCCGAGTTCACGAGTTCACGAGTTCGCCGAGTTCACGAGTTCACCGAGTTCACGAGTTCACGAGTTCACGAGTTCACGAGTTCACGAGTTCACGAGTTCGCCTAGTTCACGAGTTCGCCTAGTTCACGAGTTCGCCGAGTTCGCCGAGTTCGCCAGTTCGGCGAGTTCACGAGTTTGGCGAGTTCACGAGTTCGGCGAGTTCACGAGTTCGGCGAGTTCACGAGTTCGGCGAGTTCACGAGTTCGGCGAGTTCACGAGTTCGGCGAGTTCACGAGTTCGGCGAGTTCACGAGTTCGGCGAGTTCACGAGTTCGGCGAGTTCACGAGTTCGGCGAGTTCATGAGTTCGGCGAGTTCATGAGTTCGGCGAGTTCATGAGTTCGGCGAGTTCATGAGTTCGGCGAGTTCATGAGTTCGGCGAGTTCATGAGTTCGGCGAGTTCATGAGTTCGGCGAGTTCATGAGTTCGGCGAGTTCATGAGTTCGGCGAGTTCATGAGTTCGGCGAGTTCATGAGTTCGGCGAGTTCATGAGTTCGGCGAGTTCATGAGTTCGGCGAGTTCATGAGTTCGGCGAGTTCATGAGTTCGGCGAGTTCATGAGTTCGGCGAGTTCATGAGTTCGGCGAGTTCATGAGTTCGGCGAGTTCATGAGTTCGGCGAGTTCATGAGTTCGGCGAGTTCATGAGTTCGGCGAGTTTATTAGTTTGATGAGTATTAGTTTGACGAGTTTATTAGTTTGACGAGTTTATTAGTTTGATGAGTTTATTAGTTTGATGAGTTCATTAGTTTGGTGATTTGCAAAGTGAGAACTTGAAGTTCAGTGCAGCCATCAGGCTGAGGGACTTTCGAACTTTTTTTAGTCTTGAGACTGAAGGTGAGGCAATGAGTATTTTTTTTTCATTTAGAACTGGCTGTGAGAGAGTCCAACGAAAAATGTCGACCTCTGCTAGCTGATAGGTTCATGACCCATAAGTGGGGCGCCTACTAGCCATAGCCAACCTCCTAAGCACACAAGAAAATGCAGGAATATTAAGGATGAAAAAGGATGAAGTTTTTATTAGAAATAAAAATGGAATAAATTTACAAGTGGAATGAACAATGTGACTCTAGATGCAGAAGAGCGTGCGATAGACTTATGGTGGAACCGTTAAGGTCGTCAGGGGTCTCGGGCAAAGGCGGGCGCGGGCGCGGGCGCCCAGGAGGACGACGGTAAGTGCTTCCTGGTGGAAGTGGGAGGTTTCGTGTGGAGTCCGGGCATGAAGTAATGGGAGACATACGATTCGAAATCCGTAGAACCGTGGCTAGGTGTGATCCAGCCACCCAGTGGAAGCGGCTAGGAGGTGGTTTCGGGCCACCTTGCGACGATGGCTCAGCCGATGCCAACCATTTGGTGCTACCACCGAAGCACTGCAGCACGACTATAGACAGTGACAGGTCAAGGTCGAAGTTGAAGCTCCTCCCACCTTCTCCCACTTTAGCAGAGCGAGGGCTGGAGTGAAGACATTCGCTCTGCTAAAGTGGTTCGGGGTGGGAGGAGCTTCCACTTCGTTCATGACCTGTTGCAGACTAACTGTTTTATCACCATTTGCTTACCTTAATATTTCGAAAGTTTTATTACAGCTTTTTTTCAAGCCGAACGCGGAATTCATTCGCACATCTCTATGGTACGCACACTGGCACGTTTTCTTCCTCCATGACAACACGTGCGAGGTTCTTCGCTCGCTGTGACAGAGCGCTAAAGACTACAGCGTTCCCGCAGCAGGTTCAGAGGCGGCGATGAATGACGTACATCGACACTAGCACAAATGTGCCCTACTATGTTTTGAAAAACGTGACAGACGCAGACTTTTAAGTTTTCAGTGTTATCAGAATAAGATTACATATTGGCAAAACCAAGTATTACTATAACACGCCAAAACTTTCAAAACAAGCAACCGCATGTGCAAACTGAAGTATTGCTGTCTATCTCTGCCTAAAGCAAATAAATCATATCGGTGCATTTTTGCTACGATATAGCCTTTTCGGCGTAATAGATGCCATTAGGGGTAATCAATATTAGTTTTGAAAGTTATAATGTACAAAATACTCATCCTCCTTTGAATATAATGATCAATGTGCAAAATTATTTTTAAAAGTGACTTAAAATAAGGCGAGCTCTTCAGTAAAAAAACATATCGTAAATTTATGCACAGACTCACCTGATGCACATGATAAGGATAATATTTAATCGATGCTGTTTGAGCATGTGTGTCAAATAGTGGGCCGTGCCTTTCTGTTTCTAAACTAGTCTTTATAGAACAAATGCATCGGTATTACTGAGCTGCTGGCATAAATATTTACAGAATTTTTTTATTAAAACGTTTTTTTAGAAGTTACTAAATCTGCCAACGTTTCTTGTAACATACCGAAAAAATAAAATATTCAAGTCACGTGATGCATGGACTTCATGTCACCATGTGATTGTGTTGACAATGGTGCTGGCAGTGTTGTGCGGGAAGCGGGAAGATGGCGGTAAAATTTGATTCTACGAAACGTTTGTGCGTTCGATGGTGCAATGATTACAACGGAGGGGATGACATTCGCTCGTGTGTGACTGGAAAAGAAAAGTATTCCGAATTTTCAGCTTTTGTAAGATCGTTCATCTCACGGTGATGGACCACTCATCCTAGCAGATGGCTCGTATTGCTTTCCTGTGTTTTGTGAACGTTTCACGAAATTGTCAGGTTTGCTAAAACTGTGTCCAAAGTCACCTAGCTGTTTGGAGATTTGTGTTTGTCCTCTGTCCCTCCTATTCCCCTTCTCCAAAAATTATTTTCGATCGTTTTTTTTTATATATATAAAGAAAGGCGCTTTACTATAGTCCGCTGTGGCTTTTGGCACATGGCAAAGTGTGGATGTAGATGATGCTTGCAAACTGTTTGACTGAAAGAAAAGCGAGGTTTATTGCCATTTTATATTTGTCCCTCCTTTCGTACGCCTGACCACTATTGTATTGACTTTGCTGTTGAATACAGGGTGACTTGACAACTATTTGAATTCAATGTCCTCCCTTATCAATAGCAATATTTTCATACAGTCTCACAATATATAAGATGCACCACTTGGGCACAGCAGCAGAACAAGACATCTATCGTCACTTCAAATTATCGAGACATTTTTGTTTTGTTATACTAGCCTGCGTGAACAACAGAAGTGGGTTAAGCGACATCTTGCAGGTTGCCCAGCCGCTGTGCCCACTGAATAGATCCGATGGCCGACGGCTGGTTATCCTCCCCGAGATTGCCTTTGATGATCATGATGCTGGGACCAAGAACGACGTGTCGATGCGCGGTAGGTACGGCACAATGGTAAGTCCTGTTTCCTCGAAAGATGACGGGGTACACGTGGCAGAAGATAACGTAATAAGGCAGGCGAGCTGGTTAAAGTTAAACATTTCTAAAACCCAAGACGTCTAGTGTTTGACGTGGCAGTTCGTGAAAACGGATATGACGACGATCTTTTCTTGCTGTAATCAATCCCCTTGAACTGACTGGCGAGAGGACCACCGAGAAGCAGCAACAGTTGCGTGAACAACATAAGTGGGGTAAGCGACACCTTGCAGGTTGCCCTGCCGCTGTGCCCAGCAATCCAGAAATATTTTAAATTTAATAGAATGTTTCGTCACTTATTCGAATAGTGATAGAAGTTATAATTCTCTCACTTGTTCTTGAATGTCAGCGTCTTGAGCCTAGCAGTTGAGATCGGCTGTAAAGGGTTCAGAGCACCTCTATTGGCAAGGAGGGTGCGCTCTATTGAATCAAGTTCAAAGGAGACAAGCGACCACGTGCAATCGCCATGGGTCCTTTCCCAACTTCGGTACTTTCAGTCTATGATGGAGGGGATCGAGGAGATAATCGCATCTTGAAGTCGGCCTTCAAGAAACTAAAGGGGTTGCCAAATTTAAAAAAAAAGGCTGCGAACGTCTGGGTGGAGGCACCTTAAAAATAATGCGCGTCAATTTTCTTTTTATATTATTAGCGGAGCGACCTTTTCAAATTAACATTCGTTGACGCTCCACCCCTTGCTATCCACCTAGCGGAGCAAAGGGAAGGGTAAGAAAAAACCAACAAACATTTGCGAAGGCATCTTACTACGCGAAACTTCACTGGTCTTGGCGCCGAAATGCCTCGCGTAGTTGGAACGGCTGGGCGTCTGGAGAAAATTGTAATTTCTTGTCGCGACCTTGACAGAGAAGACAGCTGCTGTCATGAACAATTCGGTATCTCGCGCCGGCGACCGCCCTCCGTCGCAGCCAGGAAGCGCGACACGCATTCGGAGTGCCCGCTAGGAGAGAATTTGGAGCTCTAGGCGCGATAGCGGTGCTGTACGTGTGCTATCTAATGCAAATGGGTGGAGTAGATTGTATTCTCCTAGGTTCGAGTGAGCCTCCCTTTCAGCTGGCTCGGAAAGGCCGACAACGACGCCACGACGTATTTGACAGATAACGGGCGGCGGACAGGCTCACCGCATACCCTGCGGCATTTAATGTACCTACCGTTTCCCAAGACAAGCGCGGTTTGTGCTGAGTCCTGCTTGATTTTAATTCAATAACCTATTTCAGCGAAGATAAAGCTATTCGAAGAGATACTGAAGGAAAGGATGAGATGAGAACGTGATGTCAGAACGACGAACCCCTACTGGAAGGATAGATGCAATGACTAGCAGCCTTTGCCAGGTGGTTCCATTTAATCGGAGCTAACAGTCGTCGTCGTCTGTCCCTCGAGCAGGGTCTGGTGTTCGACGCTTGAAGGCTGGACCCTGCGTCGGGTGTTCGAACGCCAGACCCGGCGTAAGGAGCAGACGAAGCTCTCGTTCGCTTCGATCGGACCGCTTGTAGAGACAAAGGCCGCTAGCGTCCTCCTGCCAATCAGAATTCTACGCTGTGACTTCACGCTCTCCTTCAGTCTTTCTCCGTACAGAACGCCGCTCCTAATTCAGTTTCCGAAAAGCGCTTTCAATAAAGAAGCGGCCATCAAATGCCGCTTAATGAAACCGGCGGACAGTCGAAGAGCACGTGCCTGCTTCATGGAGGTCTCGGCAGCTTCGTTGATGGCGTTGTTGCGAAGTTCGGTGTGCTTGGGACCGCCGTTGGCCGTCGGCGTGGTGGCCGCATCGCCCTTACTGCTGATCCGGTTGTTGGCCACACCTGCAATGACCAATCACTCGGTCAAACCATTCGAGTGCGAGGTGCGCGCTCATCGTCGGTAACCCTCTGGTTGCTTCGATTAGTCATAACTTGGCAAACGGCGCAGGATAGGGCCCCAGTTAACCGATTGGCGCGTATGAGGGAGGCACGCGTGTGGACGTACATTGGCGGAGTGTTCTTCGGCTAGCTGTCACGGCGCTTCATACCGTCGGTCCGATTGGCACGATGAAGCATTCGCTCTTTGACAAGTTACGGTCAAATGAAGTATATCGAAGGTCGCGAGAGGAAGCGGCCTATTTTTACTTCTACGACGCGCATTACGGCGTAGTGTCACCAGACAAACGTTAAACCCCTAGCGAACTCTACACATTAGCGTGGCTAAAGAGCATATTTGTGAACAGGGGGTTATCGCTGGAGCTTGCTGGTGTCTTCAAGAAGCTGCTTCTCGTTGTACCGTTAAACGTAGGTCTCATGCGGGTTTTATAATTGTCTAGTAGAAAGGGGCCTTTCGAACTAAGATACCTACTTGGAATAAAGCAGAATTGAGAACATAGTTCCAAAGTTTAGTTCACTTCCGTTAGAACAAGCAGATAACCCACGCGATTCGTTACTAAAGAAAAAAATCACGAAACTTAATAGGGTTTAATTTTTACTTACAGCGTTTCGCGTAGAGGAATACATCAGAATCAGGACATGGCGGTAAGGAGAAGAATATAATTTCAGAATCAAAAACTCGTAGAATTTTTTTTCAAATTCAAAACGAATTTGGAATAACTATCACACAAGACTTAATGTGGAATTCGCACCTTAAAACCGGGCTAAAGATGGAAGAGAGAACTCTTGATTTTTTACGTATTAATTTATATCAAGCATCACCTCTTACTAAATTCACAACATAAGAAACACTTCTTCGCTCAGAGTTAGAATACGGAAGCATAATCTGGAACCCTCATCGAGCCGACTTGATTAACAATGTCAAATTCTTACAAAACAAAGCGGCCCGATTCATTCATCAAAACTACTCACCCCTCACGAGCGCGTAACAACTCAAATCTGAATCCAGTTTTTCGGCTTTATCTACACGTAGAACACTGCCTCGGCTGTGCTTCCTTCATAACCTGTACTATAAGCTTCCTTGTTTGGGCTCCATTTATTTTCATCCTCCTTCCTACAGATCTCTTCGGTGTGATCATCCTTTCAATATTGAACCATTACAATCAAGCATCAACGACTTCGATGTGATTATCCCCACATACGTTATGCATCAACGACATTCGCTGACTGACAATGTAGTAACCGGTACTAAGCATGTTTCGTTCCGCTCCGAGTGCAAAGCCTTTGGGATATGTAGGATCATGTCTTTTTGTTCTTGTTTGCCTTAAATGGTTTATTGTGATATTTTAGTAATACTTTGTTGACTTGTTTACCCCCTCCTCAAGTAATACATCTGGTGGATGTGCTTGAGCATAATAAACATGAACACAAATTTCGAACAGATATTGCAATATTTCCCAAAAAAACACAGAAATGCAGAGGTAACCGTTTGTCTCTACAAAGCACTAGTGTTTTATTGGGCGAGCGCTAGGCCGCTGGCGGAGACTAATCCAGAGTCTGGGGGAAAATGGAACATTCTTCTTGATAGGGGCCTTTTTTGCCCGATGGCCTCACTGAATGCAGGTGGCACGCGCCCTGCGCAAACGCTTCGGATAACTCAAATACCCTGCAACGATAAACCACACAAACAAAAATGAAATCACCTTGGTGTAAATAAAGCAGCACCTAAAGCTAGCACCTGGGTGGATTATTTTGACAATATTATTTTTTATTGTTTTTTTTTTTCAGGGTAACAAGAAAGGAGCATAGAAGACACGGATATGGTTCTTTCACTTGTTCTTCCTTGTCAATGCCAGATTACGTTATAAGGATAAGACGTCTGTATGTTGACAAAAATATATCAAAACAGCTCTTCGAGAAATCATGTTTGCGTGACACAAACCGAGGGAGACTGATAAACCGTATTTATCCGATCTGGGAAACGAGTGTACAGGTTAAGTTGGGAAACGCGATTCAAATTAACGCGAAATACATGACCTCCCACCCCCCTTTGTATTTTAAAAACAAAACCTTACCCGAATACAATCAACACATGAGGCATATGTAGCAACGAAAACGTCCTCTGTATACATTGGTTACACCACCTCTCACTCATACCTGTTCGTTTCATAAAAGAAGTGATTAGATCGACAAATATATTATCTCAAGTTCGCGGATTAAGCCGAGTTTCATTCACTAAAACGATAGTTACATTAAAGGGATGGTGAACCGAAATTTGTATTTCAGAAAACAATGTAGGAGCTGTAGGCGGGACGCTACAATCCCTACAACACTACTCGTAAGGCGGTATCTTGAATCGACGGCCGTATTTTTGGAAAGTGGTCGAGATTGAATGAGGCCGACGAGGCGCGTGACGCCAACATCTCGTTTCCCCGTCAAGGCGGCGAAGCGGAGAAGACGTGAGGCCCTTCCCTCTCCTCCTCGGAGAAACTGGACGTGAACATATTTGTCAAATGCGCCTCCTTTTCTTGAAAAAAAAAATACAGTCATCCGTTCGATATATCGTTCACTCTAAAAAAAAAGGGTGTAGTGGGTACACCCACAGGGGGTGTAAGTGCTGCCACATATACTACACCCATAAAGGTGTACAAGTACACCTCTAGACGAGGTGCACACATACACCCTTTTTTAGGGTGCATATGTGCACCCTTTTAGACACCTTCAGCATTCGGGGGTGCACAGATACACCCCATATTGGGGTGTGTCACTACTCCTTTCTTACACCCTCTCTGTCGTTTCAGTGTGCAGGTACACCCCAATTTAAGGTGTACAAGTATTCCCTTCTCTACACCCACACAATTTTTGGGAGTAAACATCCACCCACCAAGAGGGTTTACTATTACACCGTTGTTTACACCCACCCCGCTCATAGGGAACAGAGATACACCCGCCAACAGGGTTTACTATTACACCGTTTTCTACAGCCACCCCGCTCATAGGGAACATAGATACACCTCATTCAATGGTGTACCATTACACCTCTTTGTGCACCCACCTCAAGGAAACCTGTAAAAAATGTACGCACCCAGGTGGTTGCAAAAAGGCAGGTAAACAGACACAAGGGATTGTTTTCAAATCTCCTAGAAGTTTATTAGACAGCCTATTCTGTAAACAAGTACAAACGTGCAAGCAATCCGTGATATGTGAAGATGTACAACGAAGCTGTTACACAACTGAGAAGATTACTTAGCAAACAAGAACCGGGGTGATTCTTAGGTAGTGTCTATTCTCCCAGCAGCCGGCACAATTATTTACCCGAAATTCTGCCGGCAGTCGCCACTCATTAGTGATAAAACCACTTCATCGAACGACGTTTCATCGACAAGCGATGTTTCATAGACAGCTTAGAACAGCTTTCCTATATTAGCTTCTCTTTTTTTTTTTAAATGAGCCGCCCTACACTATATGCGCGAAGTGACATGTACGGGTGGCACAGGTGGGGTAAATTTTTTGTAATGAGCCGCCGCCAACTGTCGCCACGAAGCGACGTGAACGGGTGGGCTGGGTCGGTGAGCACGCGCCTCAGAGACACACGCGCGACGGAATCTTCCTTCAGCGTACAGTTCACGTAACGAGTGACGATGAAACGTTAGCGTCGACGAAACGTGTCTACAAAACGTGTATCAACGAAAAGTTGTCCATGAAACGCGTTTTCACAAAACGCCGGGAGAATAAGAAAGTCAGTATTCTACCTGCAGTTATCACCTGATTGTAGGCGGCTAATGGCAGGCGACTGCCGATAGAATTTCGGGGAAATTGTTCTCCTGGCTGCTAGGAAATAGACACTGCCTAATTTTAGAGGTAACCCGGAACGGAAGGGTCAATTGCTGCAAAGGAGTAGGTAGCAGCGCACTTACGATGAAAATACCGGACTTAAAATATGTAATCCGAAATGTCTACACGGCTCACTGCAGAACAACCACACAAATACAAAAACGAAAAGAAAGGGGTCTTCGAAGATTCAACACAATGTGGCAGAAGCAGTAATTTGCCAAACCGAACACTAAAAGCATCACAGGAATTCCTTGGGCTTTTTTGAAGAAATCGCTTGTTGCCGATGTACGCGTAGGACTTTTCAAACACTGGAAGCCTTGGTGCACTCGAATACGTGGTCGCGGACGAAATCTCCGGCAGCCCCACTGGTCGCAGCACTGCGCACAAGAAACTAGGCCGGGAATCAGACATTCCGGGATCGGAAAGAGCTACCTGCCATTACCCGCGCCCAGTCAGCGGAGTAAAGCGATAAAAAAAGCCCCCGGTTCATTGGTCCGGCGACTGCGCAGCTTCTTCCACGCTTTCAGCTTAGGGAGAGAAAGAAACAAGGAGTATACGTGTCACAGTCACCCCCGCCTAGAGGTTAAAGGCGCGATTCCCCCTTGACGGTTTGCCCGCCGGCCCTCTACAACAACTGTGGACAACATTTATTTTTGTTGAGGCCGGTCAGCCCGCGCGGTTGGCGCGTGTGCCCAAGTCGGGGAAGAACGGAATGAGCTCAGGCGGACACATAGAGTTTGAACAATGAACAATATATTTACTTAAAAACAAAATAGAAATTTAAATTCCAAGGTTTGGAACAAAGGCAAACAACACACACCAAAAAAAAAAAAAACCCAAAGCTCCACACGGAGATTCAACCAAAAGAAACAACAAGGAAAACGGTTGGCGCGCTACAGCAATACAAAATAAAGACAATGAAATCAAGCAACAAAACCACGGACGGAGAGCAAGTAAAAATAAAACGGCCACAAAAGTAAAGTCCGAAGTGTATGGACGGGTCTCACTAAAATTTGGTGTCGAAGGGGATCGTCGGGCTCTCGGCGGTGGTGAGCTGGCAGGAAGACGGCGGCGGTGACGATGAAGAAGACTCACTCATCTTGCCTCCTTGAAGACCCAAAAAGCTCTCTCCCGAAACTATGCGCACCCCACGAAAACCGTCCCAACCGTCCCTCTCCACGGCGACGTATTTCCCGCCTTTGTCGGCGCCGAAGGCACCCGCGAGGGGAAAAAAAGAAGAAACAAACAAAACCGGCTTTGGTTTTCCCGTTTGTGGCCGCCGCAACGCGAGGCGGCCCACCGAAAAGGCAAACTGTCGAAGGGAGACGGCGAGCAGCACAAAAACACAAAGAAAAAGATCGCGGGAGAGTCGGCCGGCGCCAGAGTTTGTGACAATACGAAAATAGTAGCTCCTTCAAGGCCAAAAGAGGCTGTCCTCGCAAAGGCTTATCTTCAGGGTTATCCCAACAATGAACCCAACGAGAGGTTTGTCCCTTATATCCTCTTGAAAATTCGACCCAAAGTTAATAGTGCAGTGGATGCTACCCGTGGCCTTGGCCTTCAGGCAGGTGCCGTGCTCTGCCTTATCTCTAGCTTGGAGACTGTAGTCACGTGATCCTACCCGGAGACCCGATTGGCCTCAAACAAACATAGCGTCCACTCTACTGCCAATACCGAGTGAACAGGACAGCTCCATACTTTCTAAGAAACTGCCCGACCCAAAAGTGACCCCCAAGGGGGAATCCAAGCACAAGGTGATCGGGGTGCGTGGCTAGCGTGGCGGTGCACTAATACACCTAGAGGTTTTAAGGGAGAGGAGAATGCTCATTTTTGGTGTACAAGTACACTGGCTGGACAACGGAGGGTGCATCTTTCAGAAAAAGGGTGCATGTGCGCCAGATACACCCGAATACACCCTTTTTTTCTTAGAGTGTTGTATGAGTGATGTTTTGATGTTTGTAGCGTCCGGTTGCACGCTTTTGCCGCCGTGCTTTGTGGAATCCAGATTTCGGTTCAGCATCCCTTTAAGATGACGAAGTCCAGCCTCCATTTGCATTTCGAGTGACCCTAGCTTTAAGCTTAATGCAGGGTAAAAAAATATAAGATTGTCCGAATTACGATTTCAGTAACGATTTATAATGCGATCTAGATCACGATCTGTAGCGCACAATTCTTTCTTGATTGAATCGATTTTCCAGGCCATTGACAAAAACATTGATCAACTTCGTTAATATTTTTAGAGAAAATTAAGGAGTGCCTAAGTATATACGTAACTGTTATAGAAAACAAAAGCGAGTACGCGTAATCCTTGGCTTAATTGCAGGAATCTACATAAAAACAGCATGAATGTGTCAGCACTACGGGATGAACTCTCCCAAATATTATGAGCCAAATAAACTTTTCACGGCATAACGCTACACGATCTTTTAAAAACCGTATTGAAGACCATTCAAAGCTATCATTAATTCTGATATCGTTGTTGATGACGGCCACACTATTGCTAAGCATTTCAGCGATTATTTCGAGTCCGTCTTCTCCGCTGATAATGGTGTTATTCTTACCGCCGTCACAGGCATCAGCGAGCTTATGCCTAATATTTTATGTCGCTAGAAAATTAGGGGCTCTGCTTAATTTCGCCGTTACAAATTATTCCGGCGCGAACGATGTTCCAGACTTGTTTGTTTGTTTGTTCGTTTGTTTGTTTCGGTTGAGTGCGTTAAATTGTGCTCTCAATTACTGTTCCCTGTTGGTGAAACATTTTTCAATCACTCAAGCGTCTCTCGAGTTGCAAAAGTGGGAAAGTCGATGTCGTAGATCTGTGGTTTGCTCTACTAGACCCCCCATGAACTATCGTTCCATTTCTTTGTTAATTTTCTGCTCGAAAATTTTTAGCACATCGCTTCTAAATGTATTTCACATTTTCTCGACTATATGTGTAACCATAATCCGTACGGTTTTAGGTAGGGTTTATCTGCGGCAACGTTGAAACTATTCATGACTTTTCGCGAACGCTTAACAGCGAGCATCAGGTGGACGTTGGGATTTTAGAGTTCGCCATAGCTTTTTTTTAAATACAGCACCAAACTCTCCTTGACAAACTGTCTTCGATATTGCGAAACGAAAAGCTGTTATTATGGTTTCAATATTACCTTTGTAACGGACGACAGTTTGTCGAAATAAACGGCTGGAATCACCCAGATTCGATGTACCCACAGGAGTTACTCGGGAATACCTCCTCAGTTCTTTTGTTGTTGTTGTTTCTCCCTTTTATGAATATTAGAGCACATGACCTTCCCGTTACCCCGTCTCTCTTTGCGGAATATATTCTGTACACCGATAAGGTCATATTCAAATCAAGGCAATCTTAATGACAGCTTAAATAATATCGCCGGGTGCTGCAAAAAGCAGAAATAGTTTTAAATCATAATAAATGTTTATATGTGCACAAAACGCGAAAAGGACAACTTTTCTAACTGCAACGTGTATAAAAACCCTCTTCCACGAGTTACACCTTAAAAATGCCTTGAAGTGGTTTGACATAAACGATGTACGATAAAATTGTATTAAGGTACTTCATTAAATAAATTTGTTGCTCTTGACAAGAAATGAGAAGTCGGTGTTAAATTTGACATTATTTAGTTAAGGAGTTCGAAGGAAACGCTTGCACTTTATTTGCAGCAAATACAGTCCACTGACTGCCAACTGTACGCGACCTCTCTTGAAACCTTGGAAGTTCGGAGTGGGTAAATAGGTTGCAATTTTCATTAAATATATCGTACGACCTTTTTAGCTCGAACAAAACTAAATGCGTTTGCCGTCGCGCTCGTCTACATTACTACTCATGTCCACAGAACGAAACGATTCTTGCATGCAAGATTGATTCGTTTGAATTTGTCTTCTTCCGAAGAACCATGCACGATTGGATTTTTCAAATAAGCTTGTTACTATAGGGACTATTACAATAGAGTACGCGAAGAATGTCGCCACTGCGCATGCGTCAAACGCTAACCGCACTTTGCTCGCGCTATGTTTCGAAAAATGCTCGCTTACGCCAAGAAGGATAAAAGGAAAATTATTTTATCCCCGTAACAATTACAAGATGGCTGCTATTCGTCCAGTACATGAAGAGTATTTGCGTTCCTCCATGTAGGATTCGTGTTGCGCGAGAAGTTGGTGAAAGCCGTGGCGAGCACCGTTAGAAAATGGCGGCTCCCATGATGGTGGGTGCGGCCACTGGGGCGGTCGCCGTGAGCACGACGTTGGCGGGGTATTCTCGCGACTGCAGTTTTCAATACAGGACGACATTGCACTCCTACGGGAGTTGCACGTCACAAACGGAGAGCACAGCAAGAGAAGCAAAGATCGCCAGACCTTGCAGCTTGCGACGCGCGAACGTTTCGCGCTAAGGGTACGGTGTGCGAAGGTCAGTACGACCTTTCTTGCCGAGGCAACGGAAACGGACAGGACCGCTCGACAGCTCGCGTCGCATTTTCGTATCGAAACAAGCCTCAAATGTTACCCTGGACCAAAAACTTTTCTCTCTCTCTCTCTCGAGTTACGACATTTCGTCCGTGAAATAAAAATTTTAATTATAATTTCGGCGTTCTCAGCTCGAGATTTCTGATTTTTGTCTGTGTCTGTCTGTGTCTGTGTCTGTCTGTGTCTGTGTCTGTGTCTGTCTCTCTGTGTGTGTGTGTGTGTCTGTCTCTCTCTCTGTGTGTGCGTGTGTGCGCGCGTGTGCGCGCGTGTGCGTGTGCGTGTGCGCGTGCGCGTGCGCGTGCGCGTGCGTGTGTGCGCGCACGTGTGCGTGCGCGTGTGTGTGTGTGTGTGTGTGTGTGTGTGTGGCGAAACTTCCTTATGGAACTTCCATTCTCACTGTGTGTGTTTGCGTCACAAGGGAGAAACTCTATTCAAAAGCTCTTGCGTAGCGTGTTCTAACTCAAGCGCTAAATTGAGCGCTTGCGTGCGCTAAAATTGCGTACGTTATTCTCATACTCCCTAACATCTAACTACATCATTCTCACTAGAACTTTCCCATCATTATTCTGTTTTGTCCTGGCGTGTTTCGCGGTTCATACTGTACAAATGCTTGTGCCAGTAAAACTTTCGGTGCTATAGTGCTGACCAGTCATTTTCATAAGGAAGTTTCGCCCCAGCTATTTCACAGATGTATATATCCTGCTTCAAGTGCTAAAACATTATTTTGGCATTTTTCTCCGTTTATCATTTTCACACCCCTAAAAACTCTTCACTAGGAGATGCATTAGCGAAAAAATAGGATAAATAAGACCATTCACAATAATTTTGAGAACATTTTTTGTGATTTAAAATGTCTGCCATTCATAATTTTAAAAAGACATCCGGAACTTGCATCGATTGATCTTGAAGGGAAAAAAAGTAATTGTCAGAATAAAGAGAACAAAATGGGGCTCCAATTCCACGCTGTGAAGGTGGTTGATCAGCGAAGCTGTGGTGTCACCTGCAACGATTGCTTACTGCACTATACGAAATGAGACCGCCGGTCGCAGCACGCCGCCGCTGGTCGTATTGCCGTTTCTTTTCACTTTGCCGCTCCTAGTATTCACGCTGCTCCTCGGGAGTCCGAACTATGCGTGGCCTATTTATCGCGGTGCTGCAGCAACAATGAAATCAGTTGCTCTACTCCGTTTCATCTTACGTTTAAGCGCAGCGGATGTTACGAGCCATCGGAGCCAATCGGCGGCCGTGTGAGTTTCACGTGACCTTAGAGAGGGGGTACAGCGACACGCGGAAAGCGTATCACGGGGCCACGTCCACAGAACGGGATTGGCTAAGACAGCTCGTAGCATCCGCTGCATCCGGACGTAAGGTGAAACCGGGTATAGGCGGGTTCTTTTATATATGAAATGCTAGTGACGTCACTCCCCACGTCGCAAGCTGCCGTCGCCGCGGCAGCTTGGGCAACAGTAATCTTCACCGGGAACGTATGCAATCAGCGTTACGTGCTTCGCATTGTTTTCAGGAGCTCCTTGTCATTCATTATATGGTTAGGATGCTTGTTTTGTGCTTATTTTTTATTGAAACTAATGTTGTGCTGTATGTTGTATGCGTGGTGTTCGTACTTTTCGCTTGAATCTTCTGAAGTCTTTTCCGCAAGAACACCGACACGAAAACACACGCGGAGAGAAGGAACGTGCTTCGCATTGTTCGCAGGCGCCGTTTTAATTTATTATGCGGTTTGCACTTCACACGAGGGCTTCGGATGACGTCAACCCCTTTTGAAGCAGCTGCGAACCTTATCCTTACCGGAACGCGTGGGAGGGTGTTCATATTGTTAACACGCGCCTTATCATCCACCATGTGGTTTTGATGTTTGTTTTGTTGATGCTTGTTTTGAGGTTTTCTTTATTGAAACGGATACTGAGCTGTATGCTGTACGCCTGATTTCAAAGGAGATATGCCGTTTTGCCTTCAATTGTTCGCCGGGAGTTTTTTTGCTTACAACGCCAACGACACGAAAATGTTTTTGGCTGGTAGAGGTGTACAGCTTCGCTGTAAATCTAAAGTGGTCAACTCTGAGGCAATACGGAATCAGTGCTGAACTAAATGTTTTTACTTCACTCTCGGTAGCTCGATATTGCTGAGAGCTGCCAATTTAACGATTCAAGTAAAAGCTGACGAAGAAGCAGTGCACGGCTCTCACTTTCTCCTTCTCAAGCCCTCCTTTCCAGTCTCATCGGCCAGCGCTTAATGTGGCCATTATTTATCTAGTTTGGTCCGTTTCATTTGTGCGACGTGCCCATTATTCTGACTAAGGAGGTATTCCAAGGATGAAAGTGCGCTGCAATATGCAAACGCTCGTGCGCCATCGGTCAAATTCGCAGTTCTGAAAGCTGTTTTCACAAGATAGCTATATGTGTTTGAAGTAACACAATGCATTTCCCTGGTACATTAGGAGAATTAAAAAAATATTCACTATGCCATAACGCGTCCGTGATTAGAAAAGCATAAAGTGGTTTATATCCGTTATCAAGATTGAGTGTGCCTGGATGTGGTATTAAATATGCAACGCATGACGTATTGTGCACAATTGTTTTATAGTTTCACGCTCATTACAACAACTGATAATGGATATTTTATATCTATTAGAAATATAAAAATGTACTTATAATAGATTTCTTCATACGATCAAAATAAAAAGTAATATTTGTACATCTTTAATATTTTATTTATATTCGAACTCAGATCATTTTAGGCCACGGCATGTTGAACAAAAACAAATTGTGATCCAGCACTACGCGCTCACACGCAAAACAAATGTTCCACGTTATCCTGTGCATAAGTACATAATATAGTATACAGAATATAAAAAATAGAAAACACCGAGCAACATAACGATGCGCTTGCAGATGCACAAGCTGTATATCACATGGATATAAGCAATACAAGTGTTGCTTAAAAATACACTTTAAAAAAGAGTTGTGTACTTACTTTCACGTTCCATATAATACAACCCAAAATTTCGGTTCGATGTACAGCACACTGACGTCAAACTGACGGTCCCAGCTTTTACAAGGGGCTTGAGAACGGTGATATATACCTCATTAAACAACTAAAGTACGTATCAAAGACTAGAGCGAGAAAAAACATTGAGGTTTCGCAGGAGGGCCAAGAAAGCCGCGAGTATGTTTTCGTATTCAGTAAGACGTATATTAGCTAATTTAATAAGTTGTACCGTTTCGGCCATAAAGACGCTCGTGAATGTTGGTACCGGCGGTATGCTGTCAGTGCGCTGTACGTCGAACTGAAGTTTCGGGGTGCATTATATGGAACAAGGGATGTAAGACTATATCCCTTTTTTTTTTCAGAAAGTGCGTAAAAGCAAAATATAAACGACAACATTTAAAAGAGTGCACCGTCACAAACTTCAACACCCAATATCATGTTTATGATGACCCGTTTAGTTAAGATTTTGAAAGTGATCAGTCAGCCCGTCGGAGAACGCTTGCACTTCGGTAACTCGCATGAGGATGCAGTGAATTCCAGCCCTCCATGATCTGAACGAAGTACCAATATTTAAACGTGTCAATTTACTCTTTATTGACTTATTGTAAGTGTGGTTAGTTCAACATGAAAGACTATGGGACGTTTTCATATAATGAGTTGCGTCTATTTTAAGATTACAACGATAGAGCTTATGCGGGATTGGAACCAGTTGCCAGAAAGTGTTGTTGGTGCACACGACCCGGTTGGAGTTCGCATCTCTTTTTTCTTAACGCTCGGTGGCGCCGCAGGCTGTTTGTTTTGTTACTATTAGTTTACTACTGCTTCTTTTATTGTGCTACTGCTTTACTTGTGCTTTTGTCGGTGCAGGGCGGCTCAGACTGTGATTGTTGGTCTGCTATAACAATCGAGTGAATCCTTGTATCTAGCCCCTATATTGGTCCCGTAAGAAAATAATAGCATGTTCAATTAAGTAAATAAATAACTTTTTAGAGTGCGATTTTCTGTCTAGTATTCATTTACTGCAGTGTGGATGTTTTAAGTTCGGTGCTCACGCTTCCCGCGAGTCTGTACTTCGAAAAATAAACAGTTATACTGTATTTCCAACTTGTTCGGTAGCATTATTATCAAGTCACGTGCCTGCGGTATGTTTCCTTGTTTCTGGTGGCAACATGGAAAAACAAAGTTATTTCAATAGTCTTACGAACGGTCACCACGAACAGTCATATACTCTTGTTTGGGACACCCAGCAAAAATATTTAAAAGGGCTGTAGGTGTGTTCGTCCAAAAACAATTTGTACCAGGAAAATTGGTAGCAGGAAAGTTCGTCACATGACGCAATTTGTCATGGTTACAGATAGTTACACTATTGAAAACATGCCGCACGTACTAATTTAATTTTTACTTTAATAACTGTGATTCCAAGCTGGGCAACAGTGGTTCCGTCAGCATGACGCCCTGAACCGATTTGTGTTCCTTGTGCAGATAATTACCAGCCTTCTGCAATCTTCTGACGGCTGCCAAACAGAGATGGGCAGCAAACCCGGAGCCATTCGTGGATTCGTCAGCAACCTTGCTTAAGACACTTCTACAAGTTTGGACTTCATCGACTGCGCATCACACCTCAACAACTGCACCGTCAATGAAATCAGCATGGATGGCTCCTCCGATTGTGATAAAAGGTGTTCAACAACCCATTTTCGTTCGTAGGCACGGTGGTTTCGTCAACTTGATGGCTAATAACCCATTTGTGTTCCTCGTGTAGGTGAGCAAACGCTATCTGTGTTCATATAGTAATAGCATTTGTTTCCTGGTGCTACCGTGCCCACGGTATTTTACACGTGGTTTTTGCAATACACCACTGATGCTGAAAAGTTTCATCTTGTTTTATGAAGACATCGAACTTAACCCTGGTCCCGTCAGCATGGAAAAAATGATGGAAAAACTCGATGATATTGCTAGTGACTTAAAGGAAATTAAATCAAGCCAGAAAGCTACCTGCAGTAGATTGGATGCCACAGAAGCTAAGAGCGAAAAAATTGATCACGTTAGTCATTTCGAAATAGCAAAGCAGAAAAATTTACAAACTTGAGCATGTCTGCTCTCTTGGAAAACCGCAGTCGAAGAGGTCGCTTATTTAAGATTTAAACTACATGAAACCGAAAGCGAAGACAGCAACAACTTAAAAGTACGAGTATCTCAAACCATATTCCAAGAAATTCTTCACGTTTCTACATCTGCAATCGAAAGGATTTAAGATTGGGCCGGCCAACTTCTGGAAAAACGCGACCGGTAATTCTAAAGCTTCTGACTACAGTGACAAACTAGAGCACTAGAAAACCGCTCTAAATTACGCGGCGCTCGTATTTCTATAACCAAAGACTTTTCAAAACCGGTTCAGGAGATCAGAAAGAAAGTTGTTGAAAGCAAAAGGGAAGCTAAAAGAGCCGGGGACAAGGTAACACTCGTCTTTGCACAAAGTGAGAATAAATTGTACGCGTTACGGCTGGGACGAAATCGAAGCCGATAAAACACCAGTCCGCGAGAGTGTTTAACAGCTCACGATGACGCCAGAAGAAAAATGCTCATCACCTGTCCGAAATCATAATCATAAATATGAACGCAAGAAGCGTTGTAAAGGAACTAGGAGAACCTCAGGCATGTTTTCTGATTACCCTAACTGACGTCATAATCGCTGGAGCGTGGCTATCACACAACGTTCTTGATGTAGACCCCTTTTGAAATTCGCGTGCCGATTATTACAAGGTCAGAACCACGTTACAGTGGCACAAGAACTGACATCGTGGAACGTGCAAGTCATTCCATAAAATAGCGAACGTCGGAACGAGGCCAACGATAGGAGCCGACGAGCCAACCATACACCGTCGGAAGTGCAACGCCACTGCGCTAATCACCTTTCTCTTGGCGAGTCTCTGCTTTCTAATCCAACCAAACGCATAAAGTGTGCCGTTACGTTACGGTTTTAGTCCGCTGTTGTGCAGGGATGCCCCAACTGCCAACATAATGCAGTATTTCGAAAGGGGTATATTGCCGCGCGCGGGGCCGAGCAAGCAACGCTCGGTCACAGACTTCTAAAAGAATCTTGTTTATTCTTACTCGGGACGTAACTTGTATTATTTCGTCCTACTTTCTTGTTCTCGAACGTTCCTGTTCATTCTCGCCCCGAACGCTCGGCGTTCAAACCTTCTGGCCCGAATCTTCGAGATGCCGACTCACACTAGATAAGGAGCTGCGGGGTGACCTTGTCGAGTCAGTCTCGCTCTCGCTTACTGTTACGCCGCCGAAATCGCCACCCGCTTTTGTGCTGTCTCGACGCTCGTTCTTTATTTTGTTTGGCACAAGTTCGCCGCATTAAACTTTCAGTTAGAAAGGATATTTTCGCCGTTTCTGCTCCAGTCATTTGTGACAATATCGAAGTTGTCCCTCCAAGCTACTCGATAATACGCAAAAACAGAGGTGCACGTGAGGTGGCGTATGCTTTCAAGATAAATTCAACCAAATGCCTCCTGTTCATGGAATCGAATGTGTGTGGTGCAAAGTTTTCTTTCATGAGTATGCATGTTTTGTTTGCGCCGTCTATCGGAAACCAAGCGGGTCACCAAGAAACTTTGACACACCGTACAGACAGGTATTCGAAAATGTTAACACTGGTAGCAGAGTAATTATGGCTGCGGACTTTAATGTTCCAGGAATTGATCGGGAAGGCCACTGCTTTGAGGGACCCGTTAATGCTGACGCATTACTTGAATTGTGTTTGAGAGCACAGCTCTTAAGGGCCCGTTTCTGGCATCGCCGTCGGCGTAACCGCGCGATGACGATGAGGATGACGTCATCACGATGACGTCATCGTCATTGATGACGATAACGCTAAATTCCCCGCTATATTTAGAGGAAAACATTTCCCCGCTAAAACTAGCAGAAACAATTTCCCCGCTAAATCTAGCGGAACAATGTTCCCGCTAAATTTAACGGAAAAACTTTCCCCAATAAATCAAGCGGAAAATTTTTTCCGCTAAATTCAGAGGAAAAAAATTCCCCGCTAAATCTGGTGGAAAATATTTCTCAGCTAAGTCAAGTGGAAAAAATTTCCTCGCTAAATCTAGCTGAAAACATTCCCCGCTAAAGTTAAGGGAAAAAATTGCCCGGCTAAATTCCCGCCAAATTTACACGCGATGCTCTCACCAATGATGTGCAATTTCTCTTGCGTTAAGCACACGTCGATGCACACCCATGTTAGTAGTGGGGGACTTTCCACCTTCTCCCCTCAGTACACTTCCCCCGTCCTCCTCAAGAGCTGCGCTCTAATTCGGCGTTACAGGGGATTGTAAAAGTCTCAATTTTTTTATAATCTTAATCAGACAACCAAAGAGCCTACGCGTTGCTATGTGTCATCCTAATCGTTACGTAACTGTGAGAAAACATTTTAACCCTCTCAATAGTATGGAAGATATTCTCGACGGTATTTCTGATTACGCAATGTACCTGGCGTCTTTTAAGATACAGTTACCAAATAACTTAGCTGAACGTTTTATAGTGTCAGATTATAACACGGCGGATGACGTTAGCATTCTCGACCACTTTGATAAAGAGCACGACCATTTCTTAGAACTTTCATTCGACGATCACTCTTCTGTAGATGAAATATTGAAGGTCTTAAAACTGGTATGAAAACGAAATGACGTGGCAGCGAGCTCTCTACCTCTTGCTTCAAAATCGGTCAGCGAGAACCGGAATGCGCAACGTGTTAGTGACGCCAATTGCCTCTGCACGGCCTAAGGTACTGTATTTGCCAGCTTTCTTGCTTGGTGGCACCAACGCGTCTCAATCTCGCCTAGAAGTAATATCCGAGTACTGTACATCCTATGGCCTATTTAGCTTTCCCGTAACGTCATTCACGGCCGTGCCGATATTCTATGTGCTGCGAGCGTTTCGTTCACCGTTTAAGTTAAACACCACAGAAGTAGGAGCTCGAGGGAACCAGTAAGTAGAAAAAGAAAGGCGACAACTGCAAGCGATGTATATATGGTTTTCACTGGGTGCCACCTTTTGAGCGTGTTATTCACAGCGCGTCCTGGGGTGAAGTATTCTTAGCCTGGCAGGGGTCCCCGCATCCTTAGATCAAGCTCCTACCTATCGTCTGCTAATAACGGCGATCTGGAGGGTATGGAATGCACGTTGCAGATGCACTGCGGTTGTTTACCGACACGCTGTTTACAAACAAGCCCGCGTTCGCCCACACGAGGTGTGGGCACTGCGCGTGCGTAGAAGCCGAATTCCCGTGAAGTGAAGCGTCTGCGCATGCGCAGGGCCGTCGACAGCGCCACCGCATCTGCGTGACGTCAGGGCCGCGTGTTGGTCTATACATTTACCTGAGCTGTCTATACATTTGCGCTATACTTCAGTGAGTGGCACTGGGACAGGAGGCATTCAACGTCATTAATACATCTACCTCCCAACTACCAGATGGTACTGAGAAATCGTTTTGTTTGTTTTAAACTTATTTGTTTGTGCGTTTACGAGCGGAAGACTGGTGCTTCTAAGGTGCTGAATATGTTGTTTCTGGCTAAACAAAGAAATAAGAGCTACAATTTCGTTCCCGCACCCCTTTAAAGGGACTGTCAATACCTGTATAGCTAAGTACAGTCAGGGACAAAAGTCCCCAGGACGTGCGAGCTGCTGCTGAAACGCATTGCTCTGCCATCTGCCGGCGGGTCGCCTGGTTTCATGATCACACAAAGGCGCATGCGCGTCCTACTCTGCCAGCAAACATGTGTCTCTTCCCGTTTTTCTGCGGCGGGGGGCGTAACTCGGAATCGGGCGCATGGTACCGCCTCGGAGATAGCGCTTGCGACTGACGAGAGTCTGCTACACGTCTCGAAACTGGAGATACCGCCTGCGGCATTGCGCCGCGTTTCGCCGTGTCAGCGCACCTTGCTTTATAACCAGTTGAGTTTATCGCTCAGCTGAGCTGCCGTCACTTCTTGCTTTATAGGTGCCATGTCAGTAAGCGCTATCTCCGAGGCGGTATCGCGCGCCCGATTCCCAGTTAGGCGCCACGCCGCAGAAGAGCGGGAAAACACGCATGTTTGCAGGCACAGTAGGACGCGCATGCGCTTTTGTGTCATCTCGAAACCAGGCGACCCGCCGGCAGATGGCAGAGCAATGAGTTTCAGTCGCACCTCGCGCGTCCTGGGGACTTTTGCCCCCGACTGTACATCCCGACAAAAATTAAAAGAACAAAGAAGGTTAACCCATGGATACCTCGAGACATACTATACTAAACGTAAGCTCAGTCGGCTAAGAAAACATTCGAAGACACAGCGGGTAGCCTAGAATGAAACCCAATTTTCGGCACTAAATAAAGGCACGAAGGAAAGTAAAATCGGTTAGGCAACTGTACTTGGACTCAACACTTCAATCCTTCATTAAATCATTCCCGAATAAGTTTTTGAGGTATCTGAACCCCTAAAAGATAGTGCACTTTATTCACTTGCTATGGCGCTTCCGACATTTCGTCAACCTTTAGTGACTATTTCTCATCCGAATACACCACAAATAACGAACACGCTCCATTATTTCATTGCGACCAGACGATATCACTCATTAATAACTTCGCTATAACCGAATACGGCATTATATGCCTTCTACTAAACCTCGATATAAACAAGATTTGTGGACCAGATAATATTCCAAATATTTTTTTAACGTTACGCCGCTTGGTTTGCTGAGTATCGCATAGTCATATTTACTAAATCTCTCGAAACAGCTCAACTTCCTTCCGACTGGAAACTTGCGAAAGTAAGATACATTCTTAAATCTGAAGACAAAAGTAACCCTTCAATTTATAAGCCTAATTCACTTACATCAACCTGTTACAAATTTCGAGCATGTAGTACTAAAACAGAGGGTGTTCTTTTAAAGCTTAACATTTGTTTAAAAAGCCGTGAAGGCTGTACTTGCGCGATTTATGCAGGCGAGTTATAAGGACAGGGGAACATAGTATAGGTGTCTAATCGTAACGAACAGTCAGCTAATTAAGTAAAATTTGTTCTTTAAGAATTATTTAGTGAAAAAAGGACATATGGTTCCAATTAGAAACTTCCCGAGCGTCATCCGAAAACCACTAAATGAACCATTTTTAGAAAGATATAACGCAGGGGCAGTGTATTACGGTGTTTTGTAAAAACGCTTCATTTCGGATTAACGGAGCGCATCTCTGCGCCCGTGGTCACGCTCCCCAGTGGCTGAGACGCGCAACACACGTGTGCTTCACTTCCCTTTCCCTCCAACCAACGATGGAGGCGAGAAGGTGGCTTCGCGGCGCGACCACCGGAATACAGGACCGCGTGCGAAAAGATGCGCTCCGATAAGAAACCGAAACCTAGAAACGCGTCCAAATGAAGCATTTTTACGGAACGCCGTAAAATGCTGCCCCTGCGTTATATTTTTCTAAAAAGGGTTTAGTTAGTGGTTTTCGACGACGCTCAGCAAGTTTCTGATTGGAACCATATGACTATTTTCACTAACTAATCTGGACTACAGGATGCGCGCATAATTTCTCCTTATCAATTAACCATATTAGCGAGATCGACGCTATCTCTTTAGAAGTTTCGAGAGAATTTGAATATAGAGACTCAAACACAAAATTGCTACTAAAAGCGAAAATCTTGCCAGATTCAGGGCAAATCGCCAGTTGGATTAAAAAGTACTTTACCCATAGAAAACAATAGAACTACCTGACAAAGCTCCCCTAAATGACTCTGACAACATCACCCGTTCAAGGTTCAAACTGTCACACTCTCACTGATCTTTTTTATTTAGGACTGAAAGAGACTCGAACCTGTTGCCATCCTCACTATTGTCTGTCTTATTCTTCATCTCTTTATGTACCCCTCCCCTTCATGCAACACCCAAGAAGCGCAGAAAAATGTTTTTATCTGAGTACCTTTAATTCCGCTATCCATTCAGTTGTGGTGAGCCATGAGTATACACGTGAACGTCGTCATACTAACACATGTGATTGCGAAATTTAACGCCCATCTCACATGCGGTTTCCCCAATGATTTTGCGCGCTTTCCCGAAATATTTACGTTTGTATTCTTGGCAGTGTTCATGGCGGTTCCTCAGCCTCTTGAACTCGTGTCTGTAGAAAAATTATCGCGGTAAGAAAATTTAGTTCCAGAAGAAAATGGTTTCATTCGGTAAAGTGCACTGCAGTTAGGCTGCGTGAGAAAATATTGTGAGCTATCTCTTGGGTTTCTAGGATAGTCACGGCTGGTGCTCTTGTCATAGCGAGTGATACCTGGTGTTCCAGCTCGAGCCGGATAATTTCCAGAGAACAACTCATCGCGCAGCAAATAAAATTAATGCCATATTAGTTACCGCCGCGAGGCCTATCTACGCAAGTAAGCATAGCCTTCGGATATAAATTCTTAGTTCGTATTGCCCAATTAACATTTTTATTTCTAGAAATTAAGACGTTGCTGCCATTAGGCCCTCGCAGGGCGTCCTCAAACAAAACACTAAATCGCCAGCTTTTAGTGATACTCGAAGAGAATACAAAACGCCGTGGTGCGTAATAGTTACCACCAGGGCTACATTGGAACGAAGCTGAGGGAAGAAAGTGCACATGAAACAACAACAAAATAAAAACACGCGAGGGCGCGTCGGGGTTGGTGGCATTTTTGGTAACACCGAAATACGTAGCAGGCACTTCAGATCTCTTTAAAAATTACTTATACTATACTGCCCCGGAAACTTCTAAATGGAGCACTACCTCTACTCTTACTTATTATAAGTTATGCCATCTAATTAAAGGCTTAATTATCCTAAACACTGCGCACTTCAAGAAGCAGGCTCCTTGACAGTGACTAAGCTTGTTTCAGCAAATGTGAAGACGCAGCAGACTCTACGAGGTAACGGCACCGATCAAACAGCATCGAAAGCGCATGACACTAGGTGTTTACAGAAAGATGACGAACCTCATGACGGTGCGCTTTTGGCGTTGCCCGCTTGGTCCAATCAGCTCGTAGCGTCGTCTGCGTCTGGACTTAAGGCGAAACAAAGTATAGCCGATAACGGCAAGGCGGCGCCAGCAGAGTGAGCCCGCGGTTATAGCCCGTTGTAACTTGTACTGGGAAGCGCCTGACGCTTCTTCCCAGTAAAAATTCACTCCGGCGATACGTGGTCACGTGCCTCACTCTGTTGTTCCGATTGGCCCGAAGGGGCCGTAGCTTCCGCCGCCATGTTATGCGCCCGCGGCTTCCTGGCCTGCCCAGCACTTCTCGCTTCAAACTCTAGGCTAAGCGACGCCACCGAAGCACTTCTGAACAGTGCAGCCGCCACTTTCGGGCATACCCGGTGTATCCTGCTTCGGTTGGTAGATAGCCCCAAACCAAACATCATTGCAGGCGGCCAATAAAGGCGCGGACACACGAGCAAAAAAAAAACGTACAAAAACCGGAAGGTGCAAAAAGTCGCTTGCCGCTATTTTCGAGCACCGAGCGTATTTATTGCGCTTAAACCGCTAATATCCTCTCGATAAAAGTATTCCCCATTTCCCCACCGCAAGTGCCCTCGTGTGCCTCGCTTTCAAAAGTGTTGTGGCACTATGGTTTAAGTTCCAATGTTTGTGCGTTTTTCGGTTGATCTTTCGTACGGGTTCAAGCCTTAACGCCCGACTCACACTGTGCAATTTAACTTGCGATTTCACTTGAACGGCAGAAAAAAGCTATTTTGCAGCTGTGGTGCCCGACACCGCAGCTGCAAAATCGCGAACAAAGCCGAACCATGTGAATCTGGCTTAACACTGGACCAATCCTCATTTTGTGTGATCCGTAGTGTATACACGACAAAGTTTGCACGGCGCTCCACAGAACTTCCAGTATAAGCACGCTGAATGTTTTTTTTTTTTTTTTTTTTTTTTGCGGTACACCTAAGCATATTCTTAGACTTTTCAAGCGTACAAGTTATGCTAAACCTAAAAGTGTGGAAAAGTCAACCGATAAAGAAATACAGCATGGGAACTAACGCGTTTAAGGCACTTTAGACTACCCGTAAAAACTTGGTTTCTCAACGTATCGTGCCACAATTTATTACAGAGGTGCGCGTAAGTGGTGGAAATTTAGAGTGACAAAAAACAAAAACAAGGAACTAACTTGCTTCGTTAAAAAAATAATTCTGAGAAACCTGCGACGCCACTTCAGGTGATGCACGCGTAGAAGTGCTGCCGACAGATGTACGCCGCGTCGAGGGAGCGCTGGCCGATCGCGGTTATTTAGCGAGATCGTCTGCTATCAACCCGAACCGGCCGGCGCGCCCTCAACGCGGCGTACGCCATCTCTCGACAGCACTTTTCTCTAAGCCTGCATTGTGTCCGACGCGGCGGCGTAGAATGCCCAAAACTGTTTTGTTTTAATGCGAAAGCAATAAACTGTCGCATGGAGCGAGCCGACGTCATCAGCTTCGAAGCTGCGCCGAACGGTACCTAAATTCCTTACTCTCAATGGAGCCAAGTGAAGCCCCAATCTGAAGTCTCAGCTTTGAAGCCGCGCGAAATGCCTGGCCAAACGGCACCTAAAATCCCCTTGCCCAATAAAGCGAAGTGAAGCCGATTTCTGATGGATTATGATCCCAGTGGCTGGCGCGCGTCATCGAGGAACGAGGATCGCATTGGCTCTCGTGCGGCGTAGTTCCGAAAAAAGCCACCGGAGAAGCCCTTTCCATGATGGCGCAGCGCACGCAGCGACCCGGCCGCCGGTAAGAGCGATGCGGGCCTGGCGGCAGAACCTGTTCGGACAAACTCCAGGGAGGGTGCACGGCCGAGCTCAGCGCGGCGCGGCCACTTCACAAGAGCGCGCGCTCGGCCGTCCGCCGGGGAAACGTACCGTCCACGCCGCAGACGAACTACGGGAGCGGAAGAACGACATTTATGCTTTCGCTTTTTTTTTTTTTCTTTTAGGCAAGATAACCTCATTCCTTTATTTTTTTTCACTGTAAGCTTCCACCAAATGCTTGCGCGTCTGTAATAAATCACAAAGCGATACGTTGAGAAACAAATTTTTGAGGGCCATCTAAAGTGTCTTAAAAAGGTTATTTCATATTCTCTAGAATATGCGACGAGTTCTCGTACTTGGAGTTGGGCAATGAAAGCGTTGAATAAAGTAAAACTTACCAACTAGGTCTCTGGATCATGGGAAAGTAGCGCCATTGCCTTCCCTGCCTGCTAACCGTTCACAAACATATACTAACATAGAGACGACCAAACCTCGCAAGATGATTGGCTGATCGGCCATAGTTGCGATGAAAATCGCCATTGCGTTCCATTCAAATCGTCGAAGCTTCAAAAGGGTCGTTCTGAACTAGTCGCTCCAAGATCGCTATGAACCATCCATAGAGTTATAACCTTAATATAATGCACACTAGAGGTTCAACCGGCTCTAGTGCCTATGAGACTTCCGGGACGCAAACTGAAGCAGACAGCAACCAGTCTACTTTTGAGGTGCCCATTTCAATAAAAAAATGCGCGTGCATTTTCTCTCTTCATCGGGAACTAACATGAATAACTTTCGTTATTTTGTTCGTACCGAACAGTGCGTACTTTTATTATTATTGTAAAAGTGTAAATGTTTTAGTTACAGTATTTTACTTGAGCAGTGAACGACGTTAAACTTCGCTATATTTCAGGCTCAAACCTCTGTTCAATAGCAGCTGTCTAAAAAGGATCGACGATTCAAGGCAAAATAAAAATCGAATGGATTATAGTTTGTTCGAGGTTCACCAGCATTCCGGTGACGCTTATTAGCGGCGAGATGTTTGGGTGGCGCCCTCCTATGGTTACGTCTCGTGACGTCATTACCTTCTGAAAAAGAAGTTCGATGGTGTTTGTAATTAGGATGGTGGAAGCTGGAGATTAATGCGCTTTTAAACCAACACTGACAACACCGTCAAAATCGAAGTTCTTACATTACTCTTATTTCCGTCCATGAGAAATCCTTTGCTGACGTCAAAGCCAGCATTCGGCCAATCGTGCAAGGCCGACCATTGCGACGCTTTCGGTCGGTCACGTCGCCAATAGCGGGTGTTTTCGCAAAGACTGAAACAAACTCCTAAACTTAGTGTATGCGATGCAAAAATATCATTTTCTTGGGACCGCATTACTCGTGGTGGTAGACGTCAGAAAATGTGCGGTACTTGCTAATAGTTCGATAATTAACAAGACGTAACGAATTAACCTTTTAATTAGTGAAAATATACACAAGGTTACAATTAGAAACTTCCTGAACGTCATCGCAAACCACTAAATTAGTAATTCGAAGAAAGACTGAACACGTGGAAAGCGTAGTAGTGCGCTAGAGTTGCCACTCGTGGAGCAGGTACAAGGCTGGGGGCTCTAATAAGAGACGGAAAAATCGCCCGGGCACCCTATCGCAGCTGCTAGCCTTGTACCTGCTTCACGAGAGGTAAATTTAGCGCACAACTGCGCTTCTCGCGCGACCAGTCTTCCTGAAAATTGCTGATTTAGTGGTTCTCGATAACGCTCAACAAGTTTCTAATTGGAACCATGTATGTTTTCAATAATTAAAGTTACTTAGTCATTTTTTAATAATTAGCAAGCCAACTAGAAAGCTCGCGCGTTTTTTCACGTCCGCCACCACGAGTAATGCGGTCCCGAGAAAATTGCCTTTCTACCAAGAATACACTGATTTTAGAAATTTTTGTGAGTCATCGCTGAAACAACCGGTATATTGCTTATATGCCCGTCCTGTCACAATGCGAAAATGACCCCTTTATGCATCTTTACGAGCGGTTGAAAACATTCGAAACGTATAAAATTGGGTACGTGGGCTATGAAAGGTGTTTATTTTTTATTTCCTCTGACGCGCAGCTTCTTTCGGACACTTGTCATCTGGTGTCTCCCGATTTTCAAATTTCAAGCGTGAGTGAGGGTGATGTTTTGAACGCAGAAGACGCATCTTCGCACATATTCATGAGCCGAACTAATAAAGCAGGACTTATTTACTGCCAATCAGACTATATTACATGGCCTTCAATTTATTTTCAATCGTCTAGATGCTGCAGGGAGTTACTGATCCAATGTTACTGTGCCAGTTCTCGTCTCTTTTGGCTTTTCAGATGTATTTCGTTCGTTTGGGCACGTATATCCCCCAAGTTAAAAAGCGCTGACGCCGTGTTCGCGCTAACAGTGAGTGACAGTTCACAAATAATATACATGTCAGACGCTGTTTTATCACTGTTTTTAATGCCACCAACTTAAAATAAAAACGCCACAGCTGACCAATATTTCATCTGCGTGACTGAGAGATGTTCCAAGCTACCTATTACGTAATAATTATTCGTGATATTTGCTCTTATATTCGAGCACAGGGAAAACATTCCCTCACTTTTCCCCATAGAAAGGCATTACCGGAAGTCAATTTTCGACTGTTAGCTGTCTGCTTCAATTTGCATCAGCACACTAAAACCAGTTGAATCTCTATCGTACATTTACAGTAACTCTTTGGGAGCATGATCGTAATAAAAAGCGTTCCTCGCCAATATAAGCGCATTTGGTATTGTACGTGCAGTCAACTTATCAATCTGTTTACCTCCACCCATCTCTTACATGGCTATTGTTCTCGCGTATTTCAAGACAGGAAAATTGTTCAATGCCGCCAAGTACAAACGAGGCATGTATAGGAAGTATTCACTGGCGGCCATAGCTGTGTGCGCGACTGCTGAGCGCGTGCTGATGGCTAGCTTCCAGGGTTCTTTTGCAACGTGCATTCCACACCGCCAAAATGGCCGGTCTTAGCAGCCTATTAATGGGGGCTCGTTCTGAGCATGCGCTCTAGACAGCACCCACAAATATGGCGCCCAGTGAATACTCCTTATAGTGGCGATGCGAACATGTGCGCTTGTTTCCCCGGTGTGTGGAAACAAAATCTCGGTTTGCAAAAAACTTAATTCATGAAGCAACCTGTCGCCGGAAATTTTGGATTGGCTCAGCAAGAATAGGGATGTTAAGGAGAAACGGCTCACCTCACGAACCAAAATGGAGCTCAGACTGGGAGCTTTGCGCTACTTTCCAAAGGAACCAGTCACGTTAGCCCGACATAAACAGATACTAATGTACGGACGATCGAGACTTCGCAGAACGATTGGCTGATCGGTTATTGTTGCCATGGTAATCAGTTCTTTCGGTCCTTACAGATCGTCGAGGCTTCGAATGGGCCGTTTGACAGTCGCGCCAAGATCGCTAAGGAGCTTTGTCGTACTGAAACGTTACTTTCCAATATTAGTGCCTTTGCCACTGTATATCCAATTAACCAAGTAATTATGCTTATTTCAGGCAGACCCCTTAGAAATGTTCTACTTGCGTATTTTAAGAGAGGAAAATGTTCAATGCCGCCAAGCACCCACGCCGCATTGCCGTGGCGCAGCGAATATCTGGGCTTGCTTCGCCGGTTTGTAGATACATAGATCTCTTAAAAAGAAAACTGTCACCAAGAATTTGGATCGGCTCCCCCACTCCTCCCTTCTCTTTTTTTCTAATATATCTGGGTGCTAAAGGGTATATCGAATAAATAAATAAGAATGACGAGGTCAAAGAGAAATGGGTCATTCTATGAAGCAAAATGGCGACCGTACGGGGAGCTTGGCGTTACTTTCCCAGGATGCGGTGGCATTAACGAGCGAGAAAATGAGAACGCCAGGGCATAGGCTAGGGCGTGCCTTTCGAATGCCTCCAGCACGCGCTCCAACCCTTCCGTTGTGCTTGGGGTGCGAGCTCGAGGGTGCATAAGACGCCGAAGCACTGTCGAAGGTAGGAAGCTCGCGCTGGAGGCGGGACAACTATGGCTCCCCCCTGCCATTCTCACCTTGACGGTGACTATTGGCGACGTGAGTGATCGAAAGCGTCGCATGTGGTCGGTCTCCCACGATAGGCCGAATGCTGACTAAGACGTCAGCAAAGGATCTCCCATCGACGGAAAGAAGAGTAATGTAAGAACTTCCATATTGACGGTGTTGGCAGTGCTGGTTTGAGAGTGCTACGATTTCAAGCTTCCACCATGTTCTTTACAAACATCATCAAACTTGTTGTTCCGAATGACGTCACGAGAGGTAACCATAGGAGAGCGCCACCAAAACATCTCGCCGCCATACCCGGAAAATTTATCCCATATTCAATTCCTACATTTTGCCTATCGACATAAACTCGAAGGTAGTGAGGTATGACACCGAGAACCGTGAATTATTAAACCCGTCTAATCGTATTCTTGTTTATCCCCGCTTCAAATCAAATCCATAGGGGACGTTCTTGATAGCAGCGGCATCAAGCATCACCTCAGTTCCTTGGCATCTGTACAATTCCCTTCATCAAGCGCGGTACCACAGGGACACCCCGGTGTGAACCACTCGCCTCTCTGTAACTGCTTCTGCGATATAATGATATTTATTATAACAATTAGTAGCCGTACGTTATTCGTTTAGTGAAACAATGGCTTCGTATTATTCCTCGGTAGTATTGTGTACGCAGCGAGGCAGCCCAAACTGCGTAACTCTATAGATTTGCATGGCCACCGATTATTCGCCGGAGGATCTCCCACTTCCGGTATTCAGGTGACCGAAGTTGCGACGCCACACGGGCTCGAACCAGAGCTGTACACCTTCCAGCGACGTTGCGCGA
This sequence comes from Ixodes persulcatus, assembly GCA_013358835.2. Lineage (NCBI taxonomy): Eukaryota > Metazoa > Arthropoda > Arachnida > Ixodida > Ixodidae > Ixodes > Ixodes persulcatus. Next base: position 372,398 of record JABSTQ010010547.1, read on the forward strand.
GACTCACGAACACATCTCCCGGCGTCTGCTTCGGCAGCACTGGCGCAACGACAGGAGCCCCGAGGCGGGCCGGAAGCTGTTGGAGCGCGCAGAATTCGCGCATCCTGAATGACGACGTAGCCGGGCTCCGTTACCCGGACCCCCAGAGACAAAGAGAATCAGCGAGGGCCCGGATAATCCAGGACGTCCGGTGTGCGCCGTAATCAGGTGCGTCGCGGTGGTCCCTTCCGCCTCGCCGACAACCGCTTCGTCACGGGGACCGCCAAGGACCGGAGGGGGAGGAGCGACCCAGACGTGCCGTAGACGGGCCGTAGATGGCCCCGTGGGGCATGGGGGGGGGGGGGGGGGGGGGTGGCCGCGAAGCGCGGGAAAGAACCGCTCCCCTCCGGTCCCATCTCCAGCCAGAGCAGAAGGTCGGGCAACGGATGAGGCCGCACGTGCTCTTTGAAATGCACTCGCGTCGTGCGCCCGATGTCTAGTGATTTTGTTTTGAATACTGCGGGCCTTCTCTTGAAGACTATTCGAGGAGAGGTTGAGGTCACAATTTCATCGAAACTTTCGACGAACAAAATAGCTTAAAAAATTGCACAAAATGTTTACTTCTCAAAAGCACATCAACTCGACAAAAGTAAAGGAAAATACAATTTTACCGCACATTTACGCCTCCCTTACAAAAATGTCCTATGGACGGCTATAGAAAATTCTTTGTATGGTCGGCTTTAGCTATTTGGCCCAATTAGCTAAAGTATTTTCTATGGCTCTCTTTAGCATTTTTTTATGGTCGCCTCTGTGGGCCTCTTTAGCTTTGTCTATGGCCCTATCGCTGTGCAGCCATAGCACTCTTCAGCTTGTCTAATGGTTGGCTAAAAACTTCTCTATGGCTTACCCTATGGCTTTCTTTAGCCACTCTAAAAAAGAATTTTTTTTTTTTTTTTAGAGTGCTGCGTTCCTTATTTTGTTACATTTATGGTAGATATACATACATCTCTGAACACGCGGAATACACAGAACACAAGCAGAAGAACACTGCCCCACCCACTCAACAGCAACACCGGACCCCTCCTATAAAAAACAAAATTGGTTTGCTCTGTGTGTTTATACAGCCTTGATGGCTGTAGAGGAGACATTTAGCCAGTGCAGTACAACCGCTAACCTGGGGTTTTTAACGTGCATAACGCAGAAAGTGATCACACGAACGCGTGCCGGTACGAACGAAACTCATCCAGATCGAAACGGGCGGGGGCGGTGGGGATCGAACCCAGGAGGTTCCCAGCGCAAGATTTTGCTCCACGCTCCGCAATGAGACGCGTTAGCCCACTCGGCCACTTCCTCCTACATATGCTATCTTCGCACTAGCTGTATATATGGCAGTCTAATTTTTGAATCCGACTTTGCCGGTGACCCATCATTTGTCGCAAAAACACGGAGAGGCGGAGCAAATATTACTCGTTCATAATACATTATTTGAATTGTCTCTTGGAATAGCCCCCCTCTCTTAATTCAACACCCTGAAAAAAGCAAATGTAGATCATTAGGCTAATTAACTAAAATTTATTAATTATCTTTTTTAACAAGTTTGATGAATCACTTTGACAATGCAGTGATGACATGCAGTACACTGGTGGTGAAGATTGCAATCACGCTATTGCTTGATTGCAGTGTTCGGCGACAGTTTAATTTATTTTCACTTTTGGGGGATAATAATTCATTTAAATTGTTGCACAAGTATTTTAATGGATTTTTCAAACAAACAATATTACTGGTTTTCACGACTCGTTGCAACAGCAGAGAACATATCTTGGGTCATGGTTTGTCACCTGCATTACAGAAATTTAGTATTGATTTAATTTTCTAACGTGGAGTGTTTTTACGAAAAAGTAAGCGCCGGTAGTGATTTTCTATAGGCGTGGAAAGAAAATTTATTGGTTCCTAGTTTTTAGACTTGGGGCCATAAATTCTTCTATAGGCGGGTAAAGACAATTTTTTGGTTTCCAGTTTTTAAACTCGGGACCAAAGAAGTTTCTATAGGCGGGAAAAGAACATTTATTGATTCGCTGTCTTTAGACATGGGGCCATATAATTTTCTATAGGGGTCTAAAGAAATTTTATTGGTTCAGTCTTTAGACTCTGTGCCATAACATTTTCTACAGATGGTTAAAGACAATCTATTGGTTCCCAGTCTTTAGACTTGTGGCCATAAAATTTTCTACAGGCGGGTAAAGAAAATTTATTGGTTCCCAGTCTTTAGACACAGGGCCATAGATTTTTCTATAGCTGGCTGTAGCTGTCCTAATGGATTTCTATGGCCGACCATAGAGGGCTATAGGGGGTGATACCCTGCCATATAACTTTCCATATACGACCATAGACCATTTTTGTATGGGCTATAAGACCACAATATTTCAAAATCAGCACCGCTAGTACGCACTCAAAATGACGTACTAAACAATCATTCCCTGGGTAATTGGATAACCTGTTTCATTTTTCATCGCTCACAGTATGCATGTTTTAAGGGGGATTCACTCAATGGGCAAATTTCCCTACACAAACCCGACTTTCAGGAATGCAGAAGAGCATTGATTCTTTTGGGCGTTCATTATTAAAACATTATGAAGGTCGTACAAGTCTGGAATTTGCCCGAGAGCGCTGGATATTTTATTAAAATCCAGAAATATGATCATTTTGATTGTTTTCATCGCATTTTTAGGAAATATTGAAATTAAAATTACTTAGATGATAAAAGGGACAAAACGAATGATAGTATCTACTTGAGGTGTTTCCTATCTTAACTTTAAGGCCCTGACAGAAAGCCTAAATATCTTCGTATTTGCGTATTTTTGCAAATAAATTTGACAAGGCAGTTTTCGCTACATTTGTTTTTAATGGGTACAAGGAGAGGGCGACACCAGCACCAAACGCCCCAAGCCAGAGCATTTGTTGCTGTTTTCACGAGCTTGCGTGGAGGGCGACTCGACGCACGAGTCCTTTTCTTGACAGCGACGAGATCGGTTTTGCCGGAGAATGATCTGTGCGAGATTTCTGCTTGCTGCACCACACAAAAAATTGCACCAATGACGGGTGACGCATGTATGACTTGGTGATGTCATGGTAACGTGCTATGTCTCGTCGGCGCACGATGAGCTTTCACTTTCAACTTTAGAGCGACCCCGGCCGACGCCACGACGTCCGCAGCCAATCTAGGGGTAAGAACGTGCCACGTAACCTCGCGCTCCGCCAGTTACACCGAAGAGTCACACGCCCTCAGTAAAGCCCCTTGATGTGTTTGTCTTGCAAGCGACATCAAATCATCAAATACGCCAATGCACAAACTCGTGTCTCGTGCGACAGTTGGAAGCAAATGTTGGCGCAGCACTCAAATGAGCGGCTATGATGCAGCACCTAAAAGGAAACTACGGTGCGGCTCTCGTTCGTGGTCTCGTGCTACATGCCTCTCGCGTTCGCAAGCAGTGGTTCCCGGTACTTGTAAGAAGCTCCAAGCGTGAATTCTATCCAGGGACTCTAGCTCACGGCGCTGGTTTGGCTTCCCTGGCTTCTATTGGCGCCGAAATGTTTTGGTGGCGCTCTCTTATGGTTACCTCTCGCGATGTCATTACCTTGCGAACAACAAGTTCGATGGCGTTTATAATGAGCATTCTGAAAGCTTGTAATCATTGAGCTTTCAAACCAACGCGGTCAACACCGTGAAAATTGAAGTTCGTATATTGCTCTAATTTCCGTCGATGGGAATTCCTTGAGCAGACGTCATAGTCAGCATTCGGCCAATCGTGGAATGCCGACTACAGTGACGCTTTCGATCCCGCTCGTCTCCAATAGGCATAAGCATCGCACCGGCGTGCGGTCGTGTATCACTGCTGCGTGATGCACGTTAAAGACCCCAGACTAGCGGTTGTACTGCACTGGCTAAATTTCTCATCTAGAGCTGGGCGACTCATTGTCCCTTGAGGCATACCAAGTCCTAGGCTGTATAAACATACACACAGCCCAATTGTTTTTTTTTTCAATAGGCCGCTTCACACCTCCGTTAATTTCTGGCCTTTTTTATGTTTACAAAGAAAACGCACTGTGGCCTACCTCAACTTGAGAGCTAGGGCCATAATACATTTAATTATCCATCTGCGTAGAAATGCCACGTTTCTCACATTCGGTACGTGTGTGAACCAAGGCCGGAGTTGGTTCAGGCAAGAAGACGCAAGGTCGGCCGAGTTAGCGCTCTACTTGGCTTGCACGTAACATCCTTGCAGCATAAGAAATGCGATAGTGCAGAGTTTACGCTGCAAAAGATACGCGCTCAGCAGCAGGGCCAAAACGATGGCATCTGGTGTGACATCAGTGCAAGCCATAGAACCACTGTGCTCGAGCCTTGGGCTTCGCTTGTACTTGTAGAATAGAGCCTTGAGGACAGAGACGCTTTAGACACGCGCCAGATAACAGCCGACATTGCTGACTTTCTTCTTTCAAGCAGCACAGAGTTGGCTAAGCAATGGCCAATGGTTGGCAATGGTCCTTTGGCCAGTGGCCAGACAGTGACCAGAGATTGGCCGATGACTGGCCTTTCTCTGGCCATTGACCAATGGCCACTGGCCATCAGCCATCGGCCAAGCATTGGCCAATGAATGGTCACTCTTTGGCCACTGGCCACAAGACCATCTCCAGCCATTGGCCATTGCTTGGCCAAAATCCGTGCTGCTTGGGAAGCCACTAAAACGGACGTTGACGAGCCTCTCTACGAAGGGAATGCTGGGAAGGAGAATACAGAAAAATCTTAAAATGGCAATTACCTGACCTGCTATGGTAATGATGAAGTGGAATAGTAGGAATACGAGGAAACAAATACGGAAGGTATATGTTACGGTGGCGGGCATGCACAGTGGCCGAGAGATGCAAACGTCCATGTAATCAGCGAACAAAAAATGGGCCACTGAATAGCCGAGATGTATAATGCGGACGCTACAAGCCATCAGCGTCAATCCAGCACTGAGGAAATGTGCACACTCACGTTGATCTGAGGACCGCAACTTTTACGAGGGGTTTCATAACGGTTTGATTTAACTTATTAAACAGCAAAAGTACGTACCAAAGACGACAGCAAAAAGAAAAAAACAGGTTTTGCAGTAAAGCAAAGTAAACCTCGATTATATTTTGTAGCCAGTAACACGTATATTAGCTATTTTAATAAGTTGTACCACTCGGCTATAAAGCCGCTCGCGAAATGTGGAACCGTCGCTTCGACGGCAGTGCGATGTGCGTCGAACTGAAGTTTTGGGGTGTATTGTACGGAACAAGGGGTATAAGAATACACCCCTTTTTTTTTTTTGAGAGTGTGGATTCCCGGAGCTCTAGGTCACGTGGTGTGATTGACTGATCGCGATCGGTCGCGGTTTAGAGGGTGTTCAACGTAACTTTAGCCAAAGTTTTAAAATATTTTGGTGCCTTTTCGGAAGACAAAAGGAATAACTTTGCTCATTGTTTGGAGCAAGTCACTTTTTTATTTTCGTATTTTTCCCAATTAACTAATTAAGATCAATTAACGAACTTTTGAAATATTATATTTAGAACAAAACTTTCGATGACAAATTTGTAGAGCGTCCTTAGAAACATCCGATTCAGTGACTTTATCAAGAAACCTCTAACACGGTTTGTTTTTCAGGGCTTCGAAAAAAGCTAGCGAATTAGGAAAAACCGCGAATATTTAAACAGCGCCCAGTCAGCAATATTCTATTCAGCACGTGGGCCTAGTTTATTCACGCCACGGCTCAGAGCGCTGCAATACAAGGTTCTCAAGCGCAAACTCGCACTTTTTTTTGTAATCCGCGGGATTTTTTTGAAGCCCGGAAAAAATAACAGCGTTAGAGCTTTCTTGATAAAAGCCACTGAATAGGATGTTTCCGAAGACGCTCTAGAACTTAGAACTTTTATTCTAAATTGAATACTTCAAAAGTTTATTAATTAGTTTGAAATAGTTTGTTCATTGGGAAAAATACAAAACAAAAACAGCCTGACCTGCTCCAAACAATGATTAAACATGCTCCTTTGGGCAAAAGCCGATCTCAACCGCATGCGGTGTCAAGCGAGCTGCACGGGCCGCGCGTCGTTTGCTTGACAGCACTTTCTGTGGCTACGAAGGCAATGCATAGTCCCATATAATAAGAGGCTATGGCCAAAGCCTTTGGCGTCCGTGCACTCACGCAGCTTGAGCGCGGTTCAAATTTGTGCACCAGCACTCTTCCCTTTTCTGAAATGAGATACGAAGCAAGCTGTACTGGAAATCGGTAGTGAAAGCGGAAAAGAGGCGCGCGGCGTTGAGGCATTCCGCGTTTTCGCGGCACCACTACGTCGTCTCGTCGCCTCAGACAAACCTGTGAGCAACTTCGTCTTCTTTAGAGGTACGTCATTACACTCGAATGGCACCAGCTCACTAATGCGGAGGGCAAGTTCGTCTGCTTCTCGCGCAGGGGGTACCGGTGACGTCAGAACGCCGTGCCCTGATTGGCTGATCGCGGCCCCCCTATCTGAGCGTCGTCTGCTCCTTTGCAACGTCGTCTGCGTCTGTCTTACCTTTCCTGCGACTTTCGGAAGTGCAGAGGCCAGATTCACAAACCATGTTACGCCGAAAGAGTGCGTAAGACAAAACGTGAGAACAAATTCGTATTCACGAAACGAAATTATCGTAAGTTTTGCTCAGGTTACGACGGAATCCTACGACGATCAACTCAGCATGGCCGACAGCGTCGCTCAGTTACTTGGTCGCGACGACCAACGGACGTTTATTTTTGTACGTGCTCATCTCACGCGTCACGACTACAAGCAGCAAGAAAAAAAGTAAAAAGTACTTGAAATAAACCACGACGAACAAGAACGCTGGATCTACTAACACCCGGGAAATGCTCCAACGGCCACGATTCCACTGACCCCGTCCAAGCGAGCTCGGCAGATAGGCCTAGCAGCGGCGCAGCGGTGCTCCGACGGTCCTTGGCCAAGACCGTCTGCCCACGACCGGCTGGCGTTCTGAATGGGATATGCCCGCGCGACCCTTGTGAACCCTTCAATCTCTTCCTCTTGTCATCGCCTCGTTTTCCGAGGCAGCGGCGACTCTCGCCGGTGAAAAAGCGGTGAATCTCCGACAGACGCAGGAAAGGTAAAGCAGCCATCACTTTGACTAGCAGACGTAAAGCAGACGACGTTAACTGCACCAACCCGCCGACGCCGTTTGAGAGTGAGGAGTCTCGCCGCACACGCAAGAAGGGAAAAAGTATTTCGGAGGGAACTTGCGGACACTCTCGCTTCTTAGCAGACAAACCTCGGCGCCTCGGGACACCTCGCCAGCGAGTCCCTTGACTTCCCTCCTTGATGCGCGTCTGCTAGTTGTTCGACAAAAACAACGTACCGCTCGAGTTATTTCGTCTCCCCTCTCTGAAAGGCGAAGTCGAGCTCGCTCGTAAAGACCTGCGCTTCCGAAAGTCGCAGGAAAGGTAAGACAGACGCAGACGACGTTGCGAGCAGACGACGTTGCAAAGGAGCAGACGACGCTCAGATAGGGGGGTCGCGATCAGCCAATCAGGGCTCGGCGTTCTGATGTCACCGCTACCTCCTTTCTCATGCGCAGAAGACGAAAATGAGCCCACTTGCGAGGCGTATAGACAACGTTACTATAGTTCGTTCTAGCTTAAAAGAGGACGGAAACGAAATGTTTGCTCTTATTTCTGTGTTTAGATATGGTCTATGTTGTCGCGGCAGCCCAGAAACACTAGTCTTGACCAGGGGTGGCCAGGCTGACCCGGTCTAAGAGCCGCAAATAAAACCACGAAACTTCGATGAGCCGCGGCGGGGGAAGGGGGGGGGGGGAGGGGGGGGGGAAATTTTGTTTAGAGCAATAGACGAAACTTGGACTACTTTCAGTCTGAGTGAAAAGCAGTCCAACTGTACGTAAGGTAGCAGTAGCACAAAACTACCGAACCACAACCTGTCTTTCGATTTCAAACGCGTTCTATTTTTCTTTCTGGGGAAGTGCTCGTGTGACCGGGAGGGAGGCGGGGGAATGGGGTAGGTGCGGGGAGGGGAGGGGAGGGAACCGCGAGCCGCAATTTAAAGGCCCATACGCACATTCGCGTTTGAACGCGTTTGAGTGCGTTGCGGCGTCCATGCGGCCAGGAGCAGTCGCTTGCGATGCGACGCGCGCCTTCCCGCAACGCTCCGTAGCGCGACGCAAGCGAGTAGAGACTCGCTCAACTTTCCGAAGCGTTGCATTGCGTTCGACCAATCAGAAGCCGAGAGAGGAAAGGAGGGTGGCGTGTTCGCTCGCCCCACTCGGCCGACTCAGCGAGACGTATTCGATTCTCCACTCGCGGAACTTGCTTTTTTGTTTTGGGGAGCGGTGGGGAGTGTATTTTCCAAGGCTGCGATGGTTCAAGCTTGACAAAACGTCGGGGAAGCCAGCGGGATTGTCCCAAGATCGATTACTTCGACGCTGTCGCTTTGCGCCGCCATGTTGCCTTGGATTTCGCTTACTATTGGTGAACCGATAGCGACGGAAGCTTGGCGCAAGCGCTCTTCGCAACGCAACGCTTTCGCTTGCCGCTACGGAACACACCGTGCTCAAACGCGAATGTGCGTATGGGCCTTAACACGCGAAGAGCGGCATGCGGCTCGCGAGCCGCATGCCTGGCCACCCGTGGTCTAGACTATCGCTTCTGGGCTGCCGGAAGAAAATTCAAGTAAATTAACTTTAAAGCGACTAAACGGATTTATAGATTGCGTCTGGTGGCAGTCTGCGAAGGTCCGTTGGAATGCCGCCATGTCGTCGGCCTCCGAGAAGTAGTGCCAGTTCGCGGCACTATGACTCTCTCGTGGAGCTACTTAGTCCTAAATGTGACTTGGTGGAGAACGCTAACGAGTCTACTACGTTGCATATGTTAATTTCCGCAGTGCTTCAGCAACGTGCATGCCACACATTCATGATTGCCGTACTTTAGAGACGTTGGATAGGATCTTATTGAGGATGCGAGGACCTCTGCCAATCCTACCATACAACTCCCCCCCCCCTCCCCTCCCCCGGGGATTCGATGTGAACAGCGCTTTAATATGGTACCCAGTGAATACCTAAAATATATATAGCTTGCCGGTGTCGCCATTGCTGGGTACTGACGGTTCTTGTACATATAGGCCGTAAGGCGTACACTCCTCAGATATCACTACTAGGCGAGATTGTCGCGCATTAACGCCACCAAACGGCAACGCTCGCAACTACAGTTCCCTTGGCCGTGCAGGAGCAATAGACCCATCTCACTAAGTGTTCGGCGCATGCGTGTCGCCGCCATAACTTTAGTTCACAGAAGGCAGACGGCCGTGCATGCGAGGACTTGAGCCGTTTCGTGTTTTATACGCGCAGAGCTCCAGCGAGGTTGTCGCACGTGCAGAAAGACTGAAGTTACCTGGATGCATTGCGGCAGCGGTGGCGTAGTCAAACTGGCTGGTGAGACCGATCTATGGGCACCACGAGCGTGATACGCATTGCGCTTCCCGCTGGCTAATTTCGAAGCGAGAGGTTGAGAGCTTGCAGCCACGTTAAGTCCAGACGCAGCCGATGCTACAAGCGCAGGGTCCGGGCTTTCAACGTCCCTGCCAAACGCGCGCACTCGTGCAGTACAAGCACTGTTTTAGGCATAGCCTCCTCTATACTCGCAAAGCCTGGCAGTTCAACGACGGAGCCATAGAGTGCTCGGTCGCAGATTTGGAGCACGAGGATCTGGTAGCACAGTATTTCTCGGGGAACCTGGACGTCAGCGCACAGCTTTTGCAGCGGCGAGAAACCGAAACATGGTTTGCAAACCCGACGAGAAAAGAAGCGGTAGCGCGAGGAACGCGAGGAGCACGAGCGGACATTCCATCGCTTGGAAGACGCGTGTTTCGGCGTCTCGCCGAAGAGGGGCGCCCGTCACGTGGCTCTCGTCTCATCCGTTGTCTGCCGCTCCAACTTTGCAATTTTGGCGGCCGCTTCTCGTGGCGATCTGCCAGGCTTTGTCAATATAAAGAAGGCTATGGTTCACGGCCACATGCTCGCGCTTGTAGCATCAACTGCGTCTGGACTTAAAGGGCCCATGAAACGATTTTAAAGGGGCACTGACAACCCAAAGGTCGTATTTTTTTTATTGTCTAAAACGATGCAACTTGTAGTCATAGACACGCAAAAAAAAAAACGCATCGCGAAAAAAAATTTTCCCGCGCGCGCGCGCGCCTTTTTAGTTTTGGCATTTGTATTTCCCGCGTTCACCTCCTCGCTTCTTTTGATCGGTGACGTCAAAAATCAGGAAATTTAGAAGCTTTGTAGGTGACATTTCTGTAAGATTTAATAACGGCAATCGTAAAACATGTTTTTTAACGCAATTGCGAACGCACTACGGCCCCTCTTTTTGAAATACCAGAAATCAGAGTTCGGTGTGATGTTGCTTCCTAGATTTGTATCCTCCCTCGGAAAACTTGGCAGCGCCCGTTGGCGAGTCGGAGAAAGACCGGTTTTTTTCCCGCCGGCGCCTTTCTATCCCTCACCTCCTCCTCGGTTGGGGTCGCCGTGACAACGGCGGATGTCCGAAAGAAAGTCGAGTCGCAGGAGACCGCAAAATCTGACTCATTGCACTGGCGCGGATCGCGCGGGAACTTCAAATTCGGCATTTGGAAATTGTTTTTTTTTAATTCATAAATACTCAATTTTAAAGTTTCAAATTTTGAGGGTAATGTCCCGGCATCGTTTTCAATCGTTTCGGATAATAAAAAAAAATATGATTTTGGTGTGTCAGTGCCCCTTTAACATCGAGAGAACGTGCACCTTATTACCCTTTTTTTGTTTACTTTAGCACAATTAGGACCATAAAACATGACCACTTCTCTCGAAATGTCGCGAATGCGCTGCGTAACCGCAAAAACAAAAAGGAACTATTTCTTGACTTGACTTCACGTACGGCGGCCATAGGAACTAACTTTGTGACGTCACGGCGGGTGCGGTTATTGAGATCGCTTTTAAACAAGTATATTCTCAGTTTAATGGTAACGTTTAGAAATGATTTCGTTCTAACATAAACAAATGAATCGAACGTTTTATATTCTTGTTCAGTACACGAAGTTTTCGCAGCGCCATCTATCCGGAGTAAGCCAAAGCATCCCCTCCCCGCTGCTCCGCTGCTTAGCAACGTTGGCTGGCTGCTACCCAGACTTGTACACGTTACTGAAAAATTGTAAGGAATTACCGTTACAATTACTCAAGGCTAAATTGTAATTTATTACAATTACAATTACTCTCCCATAAAAGTAAGTGACCGTTACCGCAAAAAGTAATCCGTTACTTTCGTGGCGTTACTTTCAACAATATGGTCTACAATTAAGAAACAAAGGGAAGAGGGTTATTCAAGTTCTTATGGTTGCAACCTGTTCCATTTAATGCCCTTGAGTATTCTGAGCAACAGCTGACTCTCGAAAGTCTCGTCAGACATTTTGTACTATTTCTTACTGAAGATGTCGACTGTTATGCTGAACACCCTTTGAACTGAGGCACTGTATGGAAGTGGCATATTATTCCCCACAAATGCTTTATGCTCTGCATTGAGCTTCTTCAGCGAAGCAATGGAAGTACTATTTACTTCGAAGATAGATCAAAGCTTCGTCGTAGCAGCCGTTGCCTGATATTCGAGTGTTTTAGTAGATCGTTCCGATACCTCCATACCCCCGATAACGTTATGATGAATGCGCATGTGCGGCGGCGGAGTATCGGGTAGCGTTATCGGAGTCATCGGACCAATCTACTGAAATTTTCTATTGTCGAAATCGCGAAGCTGTAGAAGTCACCATACAACTGGCCAAAACTAGAATAAGAATTAATTTATGTCCATCTTAGTATACCGGCATATACTGCCAGACAATAGCAAAACATAGTTGTATCAGTAAGGTATTATCGATATTCTGCTTCCTTTGGTTCTGAACAGGTCGAGCCTCGGTTGAGACGTTGGTGAATAAAAAGGGTGGAAAGAAAAAAAAGGACACTCAGAACAACAATTAATTAGAACGTCGGTTAAAACAAGGAAATGTAAACGCACGTTTGCCGTGTGTACCTTTCTTGATGCCGTTCAAAAACGCACAGAGCACGAACCGACTGCAGTTTACTCCGATGTTCTCCAGATAGACGTCTGCTGATGCCACGGGCAGCGATGGGCAGAGAACTAAGTAAGCCGCGCTATGGCCCCACTCACGAGTTTCACTCTCTCCTCAAGCCCAGAATATCAAGTCTATGTCAGCCACCATTATGTTTTGTATGTAAAAATATCTCCTTGAGATAAGATGCGTCCTGCTGGGGTAAAAACAGGGAGAAGAAAAAACGAAGACCATTACCATTTTCGAAGTGCTCGCAAAAAGCAGACTCACACAAATGGTGACTGAGATGCAGATAACGTGGCTGGAATTCGCAAATGAAGTGGGCCAACCCTAGAAGTTGGACTACAAAAGAGTAAGTAGCTCTTAAAACAGGGTCAAATAAGGTGAAAGAAGCAGAAAAATACATCCTGTTTCCTAAGAGAAGATGATAAGTGTGCATCGACGAGCAAGGATGCTTGTGGCAATAACACCTCCACATATTATCACATCTCTTTTAGTGGATTTTAGGGTAGACGGAGCGTTGTCTCGTTCAGTGACACTATGAAAATGGTCGTAGTCACTATAACCGAGAAGGACATTGTTAATTCTTGTCTGTGCACTCACCGCCTCGAGCTTCTCGAAGAGGCACACAATCACTTGGTGTCCGCCTCGCCCCGCCTTCGATCGCAAAGAAAAACAAAGGGACTAAAAAAAGCGGATATAACTTGCCCCCCCCCCCCCCTTTTGTTTTCTTATATTTGTAGAAATGTTCATTTCGATTTTTGACATTGTTGTTAGGGTCTAAAAAAATAGATTCAGGGGCTTAATGTTGCAAAAAAAAAAAAAAAAGGCTTTGCGGAACTGAAGAGTGCCAAGCCTCCCTTTGCGGTGTCACAGCGCTCGACTTTACCAAAATAAAAACAACCCTTTCTTTTAAAAGAGGGGGGGGGGGGGGGGGTCCTGAAAAAAAATGTAACGGATTACAAGGAATTCCTTACGTAAAAATGTAACGGAATTACTTTAAAATTACTCTAGAAAATATGTAATTATTCCGTTACTATATTACTGATAAATGTAAGGGATTACAAGTAATTTCGTTACTTGTAACGGATTACGTACAAGTCTGCTGCTACCTGACGAGCGGTGTGATCAACGCGATATAAAAACCACGTTTCGGCAGCTGCATGGTTCGTTTTCTTTCTCGTGCGCCTGGTTCGCCTGCCTGCAACTATAGACCCTTTTCATGTTTACAAACATGAACTGCCTCCTGCGTCCCAAGCAACTTCCGGTCGCTCCGTCTTTGAAAGTATGTCGAGCTTGCCTATATCGCCAGTGCTAGAAAGCATAAACGCTACACGCACATCAAAGTTGGAGATTTAATGGGGGCCCTCGGCTGGTCAATTTAACGTCTTGGAGGAGGCAAGTTGGTTTACAAGAGTATTCGAAAATATTTATCATATCCGGGGGTTCTGCGTTCTTTTGGCGTTCACCTGGAGAATTGGTGGTTAAACGTTTCATCAACATTTCAAACAGCGGTGTTAGGGTGGGCTTTGTTCATACTTTTTATGAACCGGAAGTTCTCTGGGACGTCAAAGACTAGAACAACTCCTGGTGGCGTTTGCCATGAAAAGGGTCTATAGACGCTTTCAGCGCGCGCCAAATTGAGCCGCCATAGCCGACCTTCTCTTGTCTTACCGAGATGCCGAGCCACTGAAGCGGGCGTTGACGAGTCTTCACAAGGGCCTATGCTGGGGAGAAGGACGCGGTAGAATCTAAAATGGCAATGACATGACCTACTGTGGTAATGATGAAGTGGAGCGAACGGAATAAAAGGGAACAAAAACTGAAGGTCGGTTATGGCGGCGCCCTTGCACAGCTGCCTGAAAGCGTCTATACTCCGTTTCACCTTATGTTGTACCGCAGCGAAGGCTAGAAGCGCGAGCTCATAGCGTTGGCAGCTGCCCTTGGTGCACGAGAGCTTGTGCCGTCGAGGTGTGCCATAGAGCAAGGAGCTCGCGCTTGTAGCCTTTCCTGCGGTACGCCATAAGGTGAAACAGAGTATAGGAAGTAGCTGTGTGCGCGACTGCTGAGCGCGTGCTGATGGCTACCTTCCAGGGTTCTTTTGCAACGTGCATTCCACACCGTAAAAATGACCGGTCTGAGCAGCCTATTAATGGGGAGAGATGGAAGAGTCTGATCTCGCTGTAGCAACGTCCACAGTGCAAAGGAGAGGACAAGACGGAAGCCGCGTACCCCGCGGCGCGTCATGCGCACGTGACCCGGGAAACATTGTATGAGTTGAGGGGCATCCCCAAACACCATCTTATTTGGCCGGAAGTCCGAAAATCGTTTCATGGGTCCTTTAAGCTGAAACAAAGTATAAATGGGGTCAGTTTGAAAACTGTCTTCGCGGCGTGTCACCATTTCGTAGAGCGCGCGAGAGGTGGTGCTGTAGTCGCCCTAAGATCGATTCCTGGCGTTGTCTCGTGCTCGTTCTTTTTCCTCGTATTTCCGCTCGTGTCATCGGTGGCTCATCGTCGGCTTCTGTGTTATTTACTGGAGCCTGGAGCTCCGTGTCGTCCGCCAATCATTGAGTAAGCTTATCGACCTGCTGCGCTCCCGGCTGTCGCACGATCATAAGTGTCGGAAAGAAAAGAGAAACGTCACTTATCTACCGCTCCGAAGATGGCTGTGCGCCTGAACCAACGTTACTAGATTACCTCAGTTGTGGAACTCCCGCGGAAGGGGGTACCCCCCTCACTCACCTCAATCCGCCTAGAGTCGTTCGAAGCGACATCTATATTTTCGTTTCATAACTGTGCATTCTAAAGAGCACAGCTGAAGCGCCAAATGGCGATCACAACGCCGCCATTTCTCCCGCAGCGGTCACTCGAGGAACTGCACGTGACATCTATTTTTGGCTTCAATCGGGTTACAGGGGTCCCACCCCCGTCGCCCTTGCGGACGCGCCGCGAAATACCCCCACAGTTAATATGCGCCTAGGTCGGGACGCGCTACCTGAAATCCCCGCTGAGGCATGGTTGTATAAAAACAATATTAATTGTGCTGCAAAACCTTGAAAACTAAAAATTTTAGAAAACATCACCCGCCCCCATTTTGTACTAATCTCCAATAAAAGTTACTACAAAAAGAGTTTTTTCGTTGGTTTTTACGCTTCTAGTGACGTTGAAACGAACGTATCCCGATTCAGTTACCAAAGCAGCCGTCCGGCGGCGCGTCGAGCGAATCTTGGCGAGTCGTGGTGAGTGAGGGGGGGTACTGTTCGTGCATGCAGCGTCTATGAACAGTTCCGTAACTGAGTTAATCTAATAACGTTGGCCTGAACGTACGGCAAAACGCGGTCCCCCAAAAAAATTCACGCTCATATTAAAAAACAAAATCTGCGCGCGATTCGCATTTTCGGTTTGACGACATTATCCGCCATTAATCGCACGTCATCGATGATCAGATGGTTCTGATGACCATGGTCCAATGGAAATTAAAGATTCTGCACCACGTCCGTTTGCGAATGTCCCCACAAATTTCTCGAAATGAACCCCGAACAGCAGCAAACGAAGCACCCCCACCGATCTAAGCGTTGCTGAGGCCGAAATAGACGACGAAGGCAGCCAACCAAACAAACACCCGCACCAACGTTTCCGACATATGTCATTATTTAATTATTTTGAACGATTTAAATACAGTAATGATCTGCCTCGTAACATCTTCTCGAGAACAAGTCTTGACGCTGACGACTACGCTCTACATAACACGATCAAGACCCCCGAAGATCATACTTTCCTTAACAATTCTTTTGCGAGCTTTTGCACGTGGTGTAACAGCTGGCAAATGAGTATAAATGTATCTATAAACCGTCCTGATCTCTTTTTCTAAGAGTTAATTCCCTGCTTTGTTCACTTATTCATTTAACGGTTCCTTCCTACAATAAGTATTTGCATAAAAGTACATTGAACTTCTCTTCACGCACGATATGTCTTTGTCCAAACACATCGACTTAGCATGTAGCAAAGCACTAACAAAACGCGGCTACCTGCGGCGTATTTTACGCGTTGCCCCGTGATATACAGAACCACTGACATATAAAACACTAATCCGCCTTATTATAAAGTACGGTGTTATCATTTGGAATCATTTTAAACAATCAGATATTACCAAACTCTAGTCAATCCAGAAGAATGCTGCAGTGTACGTTTCATTTTGAGCCGCTTTGACGGACGTTTCTCACCCAGATCCTTCTCAACACATTAGGCCTGAAGGCTCGTTTTAACAGTTGCGTTTGACTGCATTTGACTTGGTTAAGACTTGTTGCGTCACGCTGTTCCTATGGTGACTCTTGCAACGAGCCAATGGGGAGGCGCTGCGCTGCACGACGAAAAGCAGCAGAACGCGGTCGACGCTAATCTGTCAACACGCATTTAGTCCCCTTTCTGCGCGTCGTCGCATCAAATGTGTGAAACTCCTATACCTGTTATTCACCTCATCACGCTTCACCTCATTAAGACGATATATAAACTTCTCCAATGCGTCATCTACAAGAAGCCACCACGACTTAAATATTTCACACTTTCTTGCGCGTACCGATGTGTTCAAATACAGCTTCTATTCTCGAGCAATCGAAATTGGGAACTCATCACCCGGAAATATTTTATTACTATCGCGCGATTAATTTGTATGTGCCGTTGATAGTGGTTGATGTTGATTTTTATGTTGTTTTACGTCGTGTGTTTTTTTTCTTTTTTTAACTTTGTATGATTGCACTTGACTCATAGTCTATATCATTGCAATAGCGCCAACGAAGTTCGAGTAAGCAAAAAAAAACAAAAAATACTCTTTTTGTGAAAACAGGCGTTCCGTTCCAATGAAGATTCAAATTGACACACGTTAGAAGACTTAATAACACATTCTGGAAGCCCAGGCCACTCTTCACTCGCTTTAACAAACAAAACATCATGTTTAAAAATAAATTTCCTGTTGTTCTAAGGTTCAGCCATTTTATCGATGTTTATTCTATACTCCGTCCACCCTTAAGCGGAGACTGGAAGCTCCGCCTTCAGCGCGAGCTTTCTGCCCTTGCTAACACAAGTGTGAACGCGCAGGCACGCGCAACCAAAGCACTGCGGAAGCCAGTGAGCTCGCACTGAAGGCGAAGCTTCTGGTCTCAGCTTAAGGTTGAGCGGAATATAGTGATCACTTATGCACTTCATTTAGATATAGTACCGGGTCGATTTTTAACTGTTCGTTATAAATGGAGTAAAACACTTTAACCAAGCAACTCTCCTACTCTAAAATACCTGACGACCACTCTGATCTAGTATTTTAGTAACAGGCTGTGTGTGTACTTAGTGAGTATAAAACATACAAGTAACCTTTAAACATTTGCAGTTCGTCAAATTGTTTTAGGACCCCAGGCCACAGGATGCACTTCAATATGGTGCGTAATAGCGTATCATAGTTTTATAAGTTGTTAACTTGGCGTCACCAGTCATAGTTTATAACTTGCGTCTTAAAAAGCATAGACTCCGATATGGTGGGGTGCAAACGTTATCAACACAGGGCCACCATTGCAGATGGTGTGAAATGGTAAAACCGAGGTATTTGAAACTGTCAACATTACTCCGGTTAACGCTCCCCATATTACAACAAAAAAGAGAGACACTTTATGTTTCTTATATAAATGTATACCAAATTACACAAATATATCTGCATTAGCCTTGGGGCAATCAAGTTTGGTGTGACACGTCGCGCCCTCTAGATGAAAATATTTGCAAAACTGAGAAGGCCCTTGCGCCAGCCTGCTTGCTCGTGGGGCCGTTCATGCATCACTTCGAAGGTGTTGATTCGTGCGTTTTTGGTCTTTTATTCTTAACATTGCTGTTGGATGTCGCAGAAGAGCAAACGTAGAAGCTGTAGACACAGTTGCGTACCGGACTGTCGCAACCCCGAAAGCTTAGCAGGCGTGAAGCTCCGCAGATTCCCGTCGAGGCCGCGGGAAATAAAACGCTGGCGGAGATGAATAAATATTGCTAAACGTGTAAAAGCATTCTGTTCACAATACATTACTCGAGATGAATTTCTAAATGTGCTATTTGACTCGATATTTTGAACTAATGCGCTCGAAGTGAGGCGTTGTATTTGGAATGACATCCTTTAGTCAGATCAGTCCTATGGCATCCACACAGAAAAAAAAATATATTCTTACGCCCCCTCGTCACATATAATACTTTCCAAAGTTTCAGTTCGACGTACAACGAACTGATGTTGAACCGACGGTACGAACTTTCAGGAGCGGCTTGATAGCCTAGTTGACGAACTTATTAAAATAGCTAATGTATGCTTGTGAATGACTGCGAAAAAAGTAATCGGGGCTTTCTGAGCCCTACTGCAAATCCTTAGTGAGTTTTTTTTTTTTCTCTCTTTGATACGTACTTAAGCTTTTTATTAAGTTATATCGCACCGTCATCAAGCCTCTCGTAAAAGTTGGGACCGTCAGTTCGACGTCAGTGCGATGTACGATGAACTGAAGTTTTGGGGTGTCTTATATGTGACAAAGCGGGTAATGGCTACACACCTTTTTTTTGTGTTCTCACTGCTCTCTGCTCCGCAGATACACCTTGATCAAACAACGTTTTGCGGACGTTTGCGGAGTTGGAGTGTAGTTACTGGAGTGAGCGTTGCCTCCGCTTCGCCGGTAGCAGAGCGGACTATCATTTGCTTCTTTAGCGTGATCGCGTGGCTGGCCAAGATGGCCGCTCTATTTCGACCCGCGTCTATGCGGCTCTACCTTCGTCCCCGCTGCGAAAAAAAAGAAGAATGTACGTACCCCACGACAAAAGGTTATCTGTGAAGCGTTTATTTGTGTTCCATGTAAAAGAGAACATCCTATATCGACAACAACGGGCATCATCTTCCGACGAGTAACCGCGCACGACATCGTACGCATTATAACCAGCTTGCACGAAAAACACATTCCTCAGACATTGCAGCTTTCAACACGACGACGAGGGGATGGGGAACAAGCTAATCCTTAAAATGAGATGAGCTATTCATGCGGGAAGAGTTTACTTGGAAAAAACAATATAGTAGGACCATTTCGGACAAGGGGGAGTGAGGGGGCGCTTTTAGTTTTGCTTTTGTAGAGGAGTGAAGCTCGACGAAGTCTTCGCTTTTGTGATATTGAGACGCGCGCAAGAACGTAAAATAGTGAAAGAAAACTGCCCTTGTCTACTTGGTTCCACTGAAATTCGGCCGCAATATTTGGGCGTGCTGTCTTATTCTACCAGTTCTCGTTTTGGGTTGTCTCAACCTATTGAGGAAGGCACCTACTAAAACGTCTCAATGCTAGAACTATATACAAAGACGCACACGTATACACAACGTAGGATACATTTTAAAAACAGCTCGTAATGTAGTGCCTCGAAGACACAATGCCCCGAGTTCGTAATAGCGTAATCTCGCGAGGGTACGACGGCGGCGCTTTTAGTCTTCCAGCGTTGCCTTATTTGACCACTGTGGCGCTGATGATCAACCGACGGTTGCGCGCTCTGGAACTCATTGCCACTCCTTGTTCCATTGCCTTGAAATGTCGAGGTTTAATTGACCATTTGTGTCGTCTATGAGAGAAAGCCTGTCATCCGCAAATAATTTTGCTTTTGTTGGCGGTATGTGAAACTATATCATTGGCGTATATTAAAAATAGTATGGCCCCAAGACCGAGCCCTGATGGACTCCTGATGATACGAGTAAAAGAGGCTTCTGTTATTGTCAACTTTGACTTCGATTTAATAGATAAGCTTCAATCCAATTCACAATGCCAACATTTTTGTTTTCTAATTCCATACTAATTTTTTGTGGGGTATACGGTAAAATGCCTTCGAAACATCAATCAAGACTACATCAATTTTAGATATTACACCAGTGTGCTACTTTTATTAGAGCAGATGTAGTACCCTTCACGTGGCATTTCAATTATTTCGAAATATTATGAACCCTAGTTCTCACCGATATATGGCGTTTAAAATTGTTAGACGCGTCCGTGAGGCTTTATGACAAAACATTCGAATCCAGACTCATTCCATGCTAAATGTCCCAGGCAAATTATACCGACCATTGAATTTTTTTTTAAAACAATCGTGGTTGTTTGTTAGATTCTAATTGGACTTTCGCCAAAATAGTTCATCACGCGATCGCTCTTGGAAATGTCTGCTATGAACTTGAACTAGGTATAAGTATTAAATCTCTGAAAAACACCAGGTGCTTAAATTGGGATAGCTCAATTATTTTACACAGTCTGCTGGCATTGTTATTTCGTGTGATGCAAGATTAATATTATGTAACAATTCTTGTTTTTTTTCGTGTTTTTTTTTTTGGTAAATAAGCAGAAAACGAGTCGTGTTCAGAATTTAAAACAGAAATCACAGTTAAACTTGAAGATATTTTAAAGCCTTATCTGGGCTGGCCTGGGCTATATTTTGCGCCTGAAATTATTTGATAAAGCAAAACAGGCTTTCCAGAAATAAATCTCGAAGTTGCCCAAAACTCACTTTTTGTGAAGATTCAGACCCAAATTAGGCATTAGACCGCCATAACCGCACATCTTTCTCATCCCCTACTTCGTTAATTTGTTTCCTTTCTGCTGTTCGAAACGCTCCACTTTTTTATGCATTTTATCAAACCTTGTGCCCACCCGCTCTGTTACACTCCCTGGTCTCCGAGAGTATTAAAATGAATACACTTTTGTGCCTCGTCACGCGAATTTCGAGACGAGTGCAGCAGACTGTGCCAGTTTCCTCCGCCGCAGGCAGTAGTGACAAGCCCGAACGCGGAAAGATTCTAGATATTTCTAAAGCAAAGTGTTCCAAGTGGCACCTTTGTTTTGCTTTTTTTTTGTTTGTTGACAAATTCATGCTTTTTTGTTTTCGTCTGTTGCTGGTGGAAGCGCATTTCAAACAAGTTTCGAACTTACACGACTGACACCAATCTGTAAGTACCCTTCCTTTTTGTCGGTGTGGCAGTGCATGTAGACCAATAGTTAGAATGATGCATTTTCTGATACATCTGATAAAAGTAGAGAAACGCTTGCCGGTCAAAACATTTCGGATATAGATTTATACCAACTCCGAATACGGGGAGTACTATTTGTTAAAAGCTGACTGTTTTTTTATCTTTCACTGGAATCATAAGGGAATGCTTGCAAGTCTCTTATTATTATTATTATTTTACTTTAGTGTCGTAACAAAATATCTTTTGAACCCTTACCACATAAAGGTTATTTTTGTTTGTTATTTACTTCTTGCGAAAATCAATCTTTTAACCCCTCCTGCCAGAACCTTCAAAAAGATGTTAGCACTATGTTTAAATAAAAAAAAATACTAAAAGGGTGTGACCTTCCTACGACAATAGTCGAACACGAGTCACGACTGACCTTTCTAGCGTCTCAGCTTTGGGCCTCGCTCTAGGACAAGTCTAATTCTTAGATGCCATTCGCCTCTATCCGGTCTCATTTTACTAGGATCATGTGACGGGCTAGTTGGCTATACATTACAAAATTAAAAGTAGCGCTAAAGACGAGGACAAGTGGAAGACACAGACACGGACGGACAGACAGTTGTGAGTCAGCGCCTGTCCGTGTCTTGTGTCTTCCACTTGTCCTCGTCATTAGCGCTACTTTTAATTTTGTAACGGTCTCATTTTGTTGAAACTTAAGCTGCACACGTTCTCTTGCCTTATCCGCGATGACAAGAGGGATTCAAAATTAACTCAGACTCGCTCAGTGTCTATCCAAAATTAGCAATAACCGACAGCACTCTACTGGTTAAAAGATAGGAAGGTTTCCCTGAGCTGTCTTGCTCCCGTATTTTTCTGGAATCATGCCGCGTGCAGCTTAGCGCAATGGATGGAAAAGGCGCCCTCAGCATCGGTTAGCACCGAATTACAATCGGCACATCCAGCTGCAATGGGCGATCCTCGAGACAGGCGAGTTTATGTAGTGAGTACTTATTTCCGACTAAGTTGGGAAAGTATCGTGAAAGGCACAGTTCTGATTGTTCCATCTTAGAACATTATGCTCCAATAAAATTACTCGCTGCTGTTTTCTGCCTATGCTAATGACACTAAACATCCTACAACCTCATTTTTGTGGAAGATGTATTAAAGCTCCAAACGCTCCCAATTTCAAGAGAAAACTAGAAAAATAGAGCATCGCAATTAGAGATGTGCTGCCCGTCGTCCAAGTGTGCTGTAGCAGTGTGCTAGAAGTAGAAAAACTAAATTCCAGCCCACTCTATACAGCAAGAAAGTGTTTCGAAAGGCATCTTTGGCGCATCGGAACGGAAGGAGGAGCAAGTCGATCAAAAGGCAACAAAAACAGAGAATGTGCGATGATGAGGCGGCCAAGAGTGCGCCGAAATCGGTCGCGGGAAAGAAAAGCACGTGAGCGCCTTTGGTGGTAGACAAATTCAAGGTGTACGCCGTATTCAATGCCGAGGTTAGGCTGTCGAAGTTCGCCATACCGAAACTAAGAAAAACAAAATGCTTATCCTGATCGTACGGTTAAAGTCGGTATGCAGAGAGTGTGTTTCCTCGGCATTCTTTTTGAGTTTGTGGTGGGCAGTTTTATTCTTTGGTTATGGCGGAGTTCTTCATTATATATGATTGTAGGGTGACATTTCTTGTTTCTTATACACTGTTTGAAGGAGAACGCCAAACACCGAACGCGAACGCCGTAACCTCGAACACCGTAAGGTCGAACGCCGAAAGGTCGAACGCCGAAAGGTCGAACGCCGTAAGGTCGAACGCCGTAAGGTCGAACGCCGTAAGGTCGAACGCCGTAAGGTCGAACGCCGTAAGGTCGAACGCCGTAAGGTCGAACGCCGTAAGGTCGAACGCCGTAAGGTCGAACGTAGAACGTCGAACGTCGAACGTAGAACGCCGGCATCTGGCGTTCGCGTTCGAACGGTTAATAAAGACCACCGTGGTAGAGACAAAGCCACCTAGTTTTTCGTCTACCCAATACTTGGCCAATAAACAAAAACACTAATTGGCGCAGTGGTAGAACCATAGGGCCGTGGATTTGATTCCCGTCGGGACGCTTGTGGAAGTTCCTTTTTAATTTACGACCATTTTGAGCGAATTGCCCTTTGAACTACGTGTTAGACATTTCGTAACATGTTGCTTGGCCTTCAGTCACGCTTTCTTCAAGGATCCCAGCCAGATTTTTTGTGTTAAGAAGGCAGCCTCCAAATTTCCTCAAAAATCAATTTCGACAACGCAAAGCGTACCAGTAGGTCAGAAGTCTCAAACACGCGGCCCGTACGGGCCGCATGCGGCCCGAGACTTGCTAGGATGCGGCCCGCAGACAACCGGCTGCAAGTCCCGGTTCCCTATCTAGAGCGCTAGAAATGGCATGCGGCACCGTGATCTCATCTCGTCGATTCATTTTCATTCGAAAAGTAGCTCTGATCTTTTAACGTATCCGCATAGTTTATACTTATCTGCGTTTATTTGCCCTTTGTTTCGCTTTCTTTGCTTCCCAGCTTTTTGTAATGTATACCAATTCTACTACCGCTGCAAGCACGAACTATTCGTTGAAGGATGCATCTTGGCTGCGCGAACTGCCAACGATAAAGCAACGATCTCGGGATTCTAGCCTTCAAAAACATATCACCCTTAAAAGAGAAGTATTTGTTCTGGGTGTTGTAATAAAAATCTACAGGAAAGAAAGAACTGCGAAAATAACTGATTGTTTTTTTTTAGGTACATGTTGAGCTTGGTTAATTCATGAGTGAATTGAGCAACTAGAAGGATGGAGTAGTTGCTCTCTTGCTCCATTTAAAAATACCAGCACGTTGGTGGTCGGTGTTATTTTAATTCTTATTGTCACATGAGGTCAGGCCTCAAAGTAGTTATATAAACAGATAAGATCTAAAAATATCACTGGCAAAACTATAAGTTTACAGAACGCATAGTGCACGAGGTCTCTTCTCTTTAAAATCTTCCGACCCCCCCCCCCCCCCCCCCACACACACACACGTTGCGTTGGCCCTCGACCTTGCCGGTGTGGGTTATCTGGCCCCAACTCTCAAATGAGTTTGAGACCACTGCAGTAAGTAATCTAAAGAACAACGGCGCGGGCATCATTGTTTTAGTCATCGATCGGTCACCCCGCGCAATGTTCATTCTCGTTAAAAAGACAAGAAAACAATATTGTGCTGCATGTTCTAGCTGTATATCGCTTAGGTGTGACAAAATTAAGCTAGCACACCGAGTACAGAAATACAGAAGTGATTTTCCTCGCAAATTATCTACGAACTATCTCCGAATCATCTCGCACGCGCGCCCCACGTTAGAACAAATACCAAGCTCAGAAGGAAGAGCAGCTGCGTCAGGTAGAACGGTCACGTATATGCGAAGTCGCCTTATCAGCATCGAACGAGCCGCATGAAAGCGGTGAGAACCAGAATAGCCTTGCCCAATCTGTCAGCACTGTGCAAAGAAGGTGGCTGTTGAAAACAGCGCGTGCACAAGCCGCGTTCCTTCAGCAACTAGGGCTTCACGGCTAACAACGAGGCTGCACTTCCCATCTGGGTCAAGGCATCCACGCGACGCCCGTAGCTGCGCAATTTGTTTTTCCCGCTTTGCGTTCTTTTCCGGGCGCTCGGGTGGATGTATGAATGAACCGCGTGGCCAACCGACAAACCGAGTTTGGCGACACTTGCAACCTTTATCGCAGCTTGTATATCCTCCACGAGCAAACATCCGATCGCCCGTGTGTTCCTCTCGTTGTTCTATCACTCGCCAGGCGAGATGTTTACGCCAGTCTCTAGGAAGCACAAAAAAAACAAAAAAAAACGTTCTTAGCGATGTTACGCTTGGTTCGTTTGCGTCGCGGTCACGTGTTCGGAAAAGCCTGTGGAGTGAGTCACAGTTCCGGCACTCTGGATGGCGCGTTTTCATAGACGCCGCATCACCCCGTTTACGATGTGAGCACGCCGCCTCAGTAATTAGCGGAGAAATGTTTTGGTGGCGCCCTCCTATGGTTCCCCCTTGTGACGTCATTACCTTGCAAACAACAAGTTTGATGGTGTTTGTAAATAGCATGGTGGAAGCTTGAAATCATAGCGCTCTCAAAGGAACACTGCCAACACCGTCGAAATTAAAGTTCTTTCATTCCTCTTATTTCTGTCGATGATAAATCCTTTTCTGACGTCATAGTCAGCGTTCGGCCAATCGTGGAAGGGTGACCACAGCGACGCTTTCGGTCGCGCACGTCGCCAATTCACGTGCTAGCCTTTAGCCGGCTCTCGGATATGCTTGTCCGATAGGCGCAAACAAATCTCAGAGCCGGCTAAAGGCCAGCACGTGAATTACCGAGGCGGCGTGTTTACTTAAGCCTCGGCCGTAAACCAGATGATGAAAACGCGCCCACCAGAGTGTCTTAACTGGTCAGTTGTTTTGCTTCACAAGCTTTTCCGAGTATGCCGCAAGTCCACTTTCGACTCGCAAATTATCCGTCGCTCTCCAGGGGCCCCAATCAGAGGGTTTTTTTACAGCTTTATAAAAGGATGCCACTTGGCAGTTTTTTCTAAAGGTTTCATAAATTAATCTCTTGCACAGAAGCATTTCGAGAATGTCCGCACTTTGCGTTAAAATGCGAGCACACATACAGATCCTAAATGAAGTATTTTCAAAGTCTTAGACAAAAAACACCTCCCGAAAAATGCATACATTTACGAAATTTGGCAAAATATTACTTGGATATATATGTACGGCAAGCCGACCGATTAGCTTTGTTTCGGAAGACGCGAATCGAAGTCATGTGTAACAGTTAATCTGTATCTACGTAAGTACGCGATTTTGTTTATTTACTTTTTCAATGTGGTACTTCCTGACCACCGTAGTTGACGGTTCAGCAGCAGCAAATAGCAATCGAGAGCAAATCAAAAGCCGTGAAGAATATTTTCAGCGTTCTAGCACAACAGTGTTGTTGACAGGAACGCTCCAACAGAGACAATGGCTATCGCCACTCGCTGGTCATCGGGATCCTTGTCCCGCTTGGGCATTTTTGAAAATATGGCGAGCAGGCGTTTCCCCCAAGTATCCAAGAGCTAAAACGTAAACATTTGTGCATTGGTTGGAACTAACACAAACCTTGTCAAGCGTCGTGTGAATCACGATTACAATGGTGCGCTGAACCGAAATGGACCGCAGGCCCCGTGTACTATCGTGGAGAATATGGCTTGAAACAGTTTGGCATGGTTCTTTGGCGTGCCGCCAGTTTGAAGGCCGGTTCAGACACTTGCGTTTGAGTTCGTTTGACTGCGTTGCGTCGAGTACCGAAAGCGAGTCAAGCGTGGAATCCAATTCAAGGAATCATCTTGGCACGGGATAGAAGCAGCATCAATGTCCTGGTTTGTCGCTGCCGCAACGCAGTCAAACGCAGTCAAACGCAACTGTCTGAACCAGGCTTGTGCTACGAACGAGGAAGGAGATGCAAAGTTGAAGTTCCATACTTCGGACTATTCAACACATCCAAAGATAAGAAAGCTGGTGGGGACCACAGACTCTGCAAAAGGACATTAGGGTGTTCCAGCTGATGTTTTCCAGGGGATATATATTCAGCGCCAGGCTCCTACCAGCACACGGAGGTAAGCATTCGTAATTTGCAGCCAAAGCATTAGGTCACAAAATTTAAGGACTTTACTAACACAATCAAATTTTTTAGAAACGGGTTGCCAGGTACAGATCCTGATTTGAACTTTTAGTGGTCACAATTATGCAAACGATGTCATAAAAATATCCCTTTTTCTTTTTTCGCCGCTTGTAACAAAAACTAAAGTGAGTGGTGATATAGTAAGCACTGCACAAGCGTTTAGGTAAAGCAAGGGAAATACAGGCGCACAATTCTCAATAAGTTGTGCCAAGAAATCTGTCCATTCTCAGCGTTCGGGCTTATTTCGCGAGTCATTTACAAAGCAGCAAAGACGTGCGTGGTGGGCGTTGAGATCGCACGTTCACGTCAACAGTGTATAAACAGGAGCTTTTGCTTGGTCAAAGAAAACATTACAATAATTCTAGCTTTTATCTGAGTAACATATATAAAACTAAAGCAAAACTGGCATGACTCGTTTGAAATGTATAATTATGTTTAAAATTAAAGCAAGTTTACCAACCGCACGAAATGTCGACTCTCAGTATGACTCTAAAAATACTTAGAGGAGTACTTAAGCCCAACAAACTGTCACTTTTAGTTTTAATGTCGTACCTCCGCGGTTCCTCACATTTAAACCTAAACAGACGACCGCCTCCTGATTACATTTCAGCTAGAAATGAACGCAAAGTTTAAGCAATCAATTTTATAAGCTCCGTTCAATCAAGCTGCCCGCCGTGCATGTCCTATCGCGGAAACACGAGCTAAAACACTCCTTCTTTGGCACCAGTTCCTGAGAAAGCTGTGGTCCGGAATGGAATGCCAAGTTGAGGACTTCGGACTATTTGGCAAATTGGGAGATAATAGAGCTTGAGTTAACTACAGACGCAGAAAAAAGCCAGATCGGGAGTTTGAGCTCATAATGTCCACGGGGGTTGGTATAAGGCACTGCATGCACGCAAGGCGTTCACGCAATACGTTGCGGGCTACGCCTGATTAAGTTCGCAATACGAGATAGCAAAAATAACCCTGAACCGGTAAGAGAGACGATCCGACTTGGAAATATTGTAGTGGATGCAAAAATATTAAAAAGGCCGGGAATCATACTGATCAAAAAAACTGCGCCGACTTTACATAACAAGATAAACAATTTAATCAAACGTTTTGTCTCCCATGCGGGAAACTTCATCAGTGAAACCTTCAAGCAGGAATGAGCGAAAAAACTTACACAGTCCTATTTAAGCAAGTCCGCGTACACATCGGAGACGAAACGTTCGATTAAATTGTTTATCTTGTTACGTAAAGTCGGCGCAGTTTTTTTTTTATTATTATTGTAGTGGAATTGGTTTTAGAAAGGTCACGAGCTTATCAGTGTGACTTAGGCCACAAATAAATTAAAGTACTGTCAGGCAAGGAGTACATTTTAGCCTTAAAGCATGTCGGGCAACGTCTTACTACATTTTCTAAACTAAGCTGTCATCAAATTCGGAAGCACTAGGTCTATTCAAGAACTCATTTATGTGCCTTTTGTAATAAAAATAGGTTCAGGTCCTTCAAATATCGCGAGGTAAGGAAGGGTCCCAAAATGAAAAGAAGTCACATTCAAAGTGTAACCCTTTGCCGGGTGTGCGTGAATCGCACCAAGCAGTACCGACAAACACATCACGAAACAACATGCAAACAAGCGCTAAAAATTATGCATTGCAATTATAATTCCCTAAATCCTAGAAGATAACGATTCACGGCCGCCTCGGCAGCTCATAAATGATGCCGCAACACGGTTACCAATTATTCTCGCCAAACGTTTTTTTTATTTGCCCGTAAAGTTTTTTTTTTTTATGCTACGTAGTTTTCTAGCGTAACTTGGGACTTTTTGTGTGTCCTCTTTGGTTCTTTGCAGTGTCTGGATTGTATTACGTCCAATCTCTACCAGCCTGTTTTCGCCCAGACTTTCTTGGCATATGGTAAGACACGAATTAGAAAACTGCTCCGGGCGCAAAAGTTCTAACACCTTGACGACTTCTTCGTCATCTCTGAATTAAGCTACGCGAGAAATTCGCGACATAATTGTAGAAACTCGTATTTAAAAGAACCACCGAACGCGTGCAAACATGCTTACATTTTTACTAGTAAATCGGCTCGAATTAAAATGGACACACACACACGAACACGCGCACGCACACGCAGATGCACACGCGCACGCGCACACACACACAGGGTGTTTCACGAAAAGTGGACAAATTCGATATTGTGAAAACTACGCGTCGCAACAAACAAAATAAGGCTTTTGTCGATTTGATCCCGGGCCAGAGGCCCAGTTAGGAAAATTATTAAAGTCCGAGATAATTAGATTATAATTATTGCTGCGTAATTAACGTTTTTAATATTGTGTTTAAGGGAATGGTTTAAACTGGAAAATTGCTCAGCATCATCGAAAAGCATTTAATCAACAAATTGCAGAACGATAGAAGACACGCGCAGCATTTTACGGCTTTAAGAAAAACCCCACGAATTCGACGGGTTTTCAAGTTTCGGTTTGCAATTGGAGCGCATCTCAGCCCCGATGGCACCGCGCTCCGAGGAGAGATAGTACGACCAACATCTGCTGCGCTGTCCTCGCGCGACGCAGCAGAGGCTGGTCGTACTATTTCTCCACGGGTCGCGGTGCCGTCAGGGCCGAGATGCGCTCCGATTGCAAACCGAAACTTAAAAACCCGTCGAATTTGTGCGGTTTTTCAGAATGCCGTAAAATGCTTCGGTGTGCATTATATCGTTCTGCAATTTGTTATTTTGTGTTTTTCGATGATGCTGAGCAATTTTCTAATTGAAACCATGCCCTTAAACACAATATTTAAAAATTTAATTACGCAAAAAAATAACAATCTAATTATCTCGAACTTTATTAATTTTCCTCAATAAGCCGCTGGCCCAGGACCAAAACGACAGAAGCCCTTTCTTGCTGCGACGCGTAGTTTTCGTCATATTGAATTTGTCCATCTTTCGTGAAACACCGTCTATATAGTATATATCCACTTTAATTCGAAACGATTTACTAGAAAAAAATCCGTAAAGGATGCGCTAATACAGTTTGGGCACGTGAGTTATACGGCCAGGGGGACCTCGCATAGGCGGCTAATCTTTTGCGATAAGTCGCATAATAAACTAAACTTCCTTAATTTACTTTTTAATCAGTAAAAATAATCATATGGTTTCCGTTAGAAACATGCTGAGCGTAATCTAAAACCACTATATCAGACAATTTTAGAACGACTTGAAGCTCTTGGGAAACTCGAGAGCGCACCAAAATTACCACTCGTGCAGTAGGCGCAAAGCTAGCAGTGGCAAAACGCGGACGATTCGATTATCATCGCGTTCCGCAACTGCTAGCTTTGCGCCCCCTTCACGAGTGGTAACTTTGGTGCGCCTTTGAATTTTTCCATGAGCTTCAAGTCAATGTAAAAAGAGATGAGTTAGTGGCTTTCGATGACGCTCAGTAGGTTTCTAGTTGGAACCATATGTCTAATTTCACTGATTAAAAAGTCAATTAACACATTTTAATTATTACCTGACTTATCGCAAAGATTTAGCGCCCGCATAATGTTCCCCTGGCCGTATAACTCACCTGCACAAACCACATACGTGTAAATTTCACGGCCTTTCTTAAAGAAATCTGTAAAGCTTTAAAAAAAAAAGAACACTTTGTATAGACCTTTTCATCTCAGTAGTTACCCGACCGGCGGGCAGAGGGCGCTGACGCACTCGGTGCCATTGGGTGGCTTCAGTTTGGTTGGTTTCGGTTTCAGCGCGCTCTCGGCTGTGTTGGTGTGTTATGTCATTCTCGCCTAATTTCGTCATACAAATGTGCCCGCTATAGCAAACAACTAATAAAACTGTGGTACTGAGCCAATTCGAGAACCACGAAGTGGTTTCGGGTCATATTCACGGACCTGTTTACGAACGCTTTACGATGCATCTGGTGATGTTCGTCGCTAATTTCGGTCAGGTTCGGCGGCGTAACGACTGTGATGCACAAGGAGGATTCTATCGTCTACGGCCTGACCCACTGACCCTAGTTTCCAAAAAAAAAAAAAAAACTAATGAAGAGACTAATGAGTAGATATTAAGTCAAAATGCAGGTCCACAACCTGATTAAAAACCTCCTAAATCGCGAAAAACACACGAAGTCGCAAGTTCACTAACTGATTTTCGCGGACACCAACTTTCTGTGGACTTTAGAAACTCGAAATGTCTCCTATATTACGCAGATATTCTAAGAAATAAGTGATATTGTCTCGGGCTGTTTTCTTTAAAAAAAAAATAAGTACTCGAGATACATTTCGATGGTCCGCGTCCTAGGTCGGGTGGGAAATTCATTTAGCTATTGACCTTGCTAAAGTACTTATTAACAGCATTTAACAACGTTGGCGTTAGAAAATTAACTATTTGTTTTACTGACATTTGATAACGACGTGCTTGGCACATAAGATAAGTGAGGCCCATCAATTCAAATCTGAAATTTTGTCTTTGTACAAACTTTGCCAAATAAAATTAAGTGTACGACAGAAGTGATCTCTCGTATGTTTGGTTGGAGTCGAATGCTAGGCACAACTTCATGAACCTTCATGACAGATCTCCATGCAAACTGATGCGATTTAAAATCAACAACCCTGAACTTGGGTGATTTCTATGCAGATGGCTTCTTTTCGGCATCACATAATGCGAGCCCTAGGCACTCTCAAGCTGCCTGTGACAGATTATTTCACAGGGGTCTTTGTGTTTAAAATAAATAAAATTCATTAATTATATTTTGTATAAAAATGTTAACACCCTTTAATGACTGCAGATATGTGACCGAGCATAGTGTACAGTTTCTCTAAATTCATAAATAAACAAATCAAGCAAACGTTTCTATTGCAAAAACGATTTAAGACCGTCAGATTCAGGTGTAGTGTCGTGAACAAACAAATTGCCCGATGTGGACGTTACCATTATCCCAAACATCAAATAAAATGTGAGTTAAACATTCGTTACCTGTATATATTATATGTCCTATATAATCAAAAACAAGTATTTTAAATTTGTTATGCAGGCAAGGACGTACGCTTTCAGGAAACACACATAGCTTCATATGCTGCGTAGTATTTTGGTCACATTCCTTAAGATTCTAAATGCGCGATTATACATATACATTGCACTATACTTTTTTTCGAATACTCCGCCACTATCACAGTGTAAATTTAAGTTGTCATAAATAATTGGGCTCAATATGTGCCAGGCCTGACGCTGATTTCTGTATCTCCTCCCTCCTCACGCGTGTCCGGTACGCCGACAGTGAAAATAGGCAAAATCTGTTACAAAATTAACTGCATATGTAGTCGTGCACATAATGATGGCATGCAATCAAGTTGTAAATGTAAACATCGGGCGGCAGTTTACAATAAGGCGAGAAATGCGTTGAAACGCGACGAAAAATGCGAATGCCGCACCTTCGCCAAGGCGCGGAGGGGAGAGTGGAGCGACGAGTTAAAGCCGCCTTATGGCGGCCGCGTCACGTGATTCCAAGATGGCAGCACCCATGCGACGGAGGCCGAAAAGGTCTATATACGGAGTGTTCTTTTTTAAGCTTTTTTAAGCTAAGAACTACCAGGCTCTCATTGTTTGGGTTTTGTGAATGAGGGGAATGGCTTCGAGAAATTTATATACTCCCGTTCGAACTCCCAGTTTCAGGAGTTCGAATTCTCATAATCGTTTTCGCCACCATCTCTTTGTCATATAAAACACCACCAAAGAGGCCGGTAGCTTTGTGCGGCCGTCGCTTTCGTGAACGATCTCTTTAGTTCCGACCTCGCTTTCACATTTATGCCTACATCACTCGTGAACTGAACGCGTGACTCATTCATATTGCAAAACTTCACATCGAGCCTGTGAAGCAAATTCAAATTCATATTTGGGGGTTTTACGTGCCAAACCAACGACGGGCATCTGGCACGCCCCAGCGGAGGACTGAGGATTAATTTGGACCACCTGGGGATCTTTTGACGTGCAACCGAAAGCTCGGTTACACGGCGCCTCCTCCGCAATAAGCCTCCGTCAGATTGCGGGCACCTCGGCCGGGATACGAACCCACCACATGGGGATCCGTAGGCCAGCGCTCTCGCCTCGGAGCCACCGAGGCGGCTAGCCTGTGAAGCGACTGCACGTCAAACATTGTTGGTGCGTCTTTATAGTCCAAGCCTTCTCTGGTTTACATGTGCTCTTTTTTTAATGACAATAAGCGCTAATTTTCTTACGGATCAATTCATATATCGTTCATAAAAGCGGTGTGCTAACAAATATACTGCCACTGCATCATCTCGGGTGCCTAGACTCTCAGAAAAAAAATGGTATGTTCTTAGAGAATGGAGGCCCTGCCGAGCACAATGAGCCAAAACACGTAATCGCAAGTAATATGGTTGTGCTTCTCGAAAAAATACGCGGACCGGGTGGCATACAAGACGTTTCGGGCGGACGCCCTTCATCAAGTAATAGACGCGTAATGCACCCCTTGTTCCATATACGACACTCCAAAACTTCAGTTTGACGTACTGCGCACTGACGTCGAACCGTCGTTCCCAACTTTCACTGGCGGCTTGATAGCCGAATGGTACATTTTATTGAAATAGCTAATGTACGTGTTATTGAGAGAAAAAAAGTAATCGGGGTTTTCTCGGTATTACTGCAAAACCTCAGTGTTTCTTTGCTGTAGTCTTTGCTACGTACTTTAGCTGTTTAATGAGGTATACCTCACCGTTCACAAGCACCTCGTAAAAGTTGAGGCCATCAGTTTGACGTGAGTGCGCTGTACGTCGAAATGAAGTTTTTGGGTATCGTATACGGGACAAGGGGTGTAAGAATATACCCTTTCTTTCTGAAAGTGGAATTCACGTGAGGAAGATGTTTCAGCTATGACAACTTCTTTCAGATGACGCTAAACCCCGTTCGGAGGATATAAAGCTAAATTTGTGCTCCACAACATAGTAACCCTTCCCCAAGTTGATACGTTGGTATAGCCCCTCATCAGAATTGCTGATGTCTAAATATCGGCTCCGGCATGAAATGTCGGCTCGCAACGTAGACATGGAGCGTTCTTTCACTCTTTTCCAATATCGATAGCGCAGTTAAAGGTCTAACAGACATCGTGACTGCAGCCATGAATAATTTCATTCCACGCAGAAGTGGTCAAACTGGCAACGATCCTTTTTGGTTTTCCAGAGAGCTACGTGATGCGTTGCGTAAAAAAGCGAGGTATAAAAAGTACAAGAACACCGGCATAAAAAAAAACGGCAGGATCTGTTTAAAGAGTATCGTTCAGCGGCCAAAACGTTCATACGGCCTGACCGGGAGAACTGGTGAAATTCAGTTGACCGCAATTTAAAACGCGATCCTAATTCTCTGCGGAATTACGCGAGGTATATGAGGACGTCTAGTCGATCGAAAACTATTGCATTGCAAGACGACTCTGGATATACATATGAGCCGTCCGATGACTGATCTGTTTGCTACGTTCTTCTGTTCCGTCGGTAACTTGATTACTCCGCGCACTGTTATGACCGATGTTCCTCTCGAATCTACCCGCAGCTTGGCAGTTCCGAATATTACGCTTGAAGATGTGCTTTCCGTAATAAAAGAGCTCGCTCCAAAAAAGTCATGCGGTGAAGACAAAATTTCTGCTTTTATTGTAAAGGGATGCCGGTTTATTTTTTCCCCCGTTTTGCTACATGTTTTAACATGTCCTTCGAGGCCAATGTATTTCCTCAAGGATGGAAGAATGCAGTAGTTGTACCTATACATAAATCTGGTCACACTGACTGCACTAATAACTATAGACCAGTTTCTCTTCTGTTGTTTTTTTTTCTAAGGTATTTGAAAGGGCAATGTTTAAGCCTATTTATTTTCATTTTAAATCGTCTCTTTGTCTCAACCAACATGGTTTTTGTCAAGGGCGTTCAGTAGAAACAAACCTTGTACCATTTTTGGAACACACTCTACCTAAGCTCACGTCCCGTGGACAAGTTGGCGTTATTTCTTTCGATTGCTCTAAAGCTTTTTATCTCGTAGATTATAAGTTGTTACTCGTCAAATTTCTAGCGCTGGGCATGATAGCTCGTTTTGCAGTTGGTTGTCTAGTTATCTTGGCGGAAGACCTGACAGAGTGCTGTATGAAGGGTGTTTTTCTGCCTCATATGTTTTAAATACTGGAGTGCCTCAAGGGTCCAATCTGAAGCCGTTGTTATTCAACATTTTTGTCAAGAGAAGAAGGCAGAAAGGAAGACAAAGAAGTTAACCTGGGGTATTTTGTCCCGGTTTGCTACAATGATTTGGTAGATAGTGTGCAGCATTTAAATGTACTGCAGTTTGCAGATGATGTTAGATTTACCGCGAAATTCATTCAACTACTCACTGCTTAATGATGCAAGACGATGTTCAGGCAGTTTTAAACTGGTGCTTGAAAAATAATTTGGTGCTTAACCCCGGTAAGACCAAGGTTGTTTCCTTTACCCGTAAGGCAAGCTGCACCGAGTACTCCTATATCATGCTAGGTTCAGCTATCGCGAGGTCAGATACTATTCGCAACCTGGGAGGGCTGTTTGATTCCCGCCTTTCGTTTACTGAGCATGTTTCGAAAGTTGTGAATGATTCTTATCAGGTGCTAGGCATTATTTCCCGAATGGCGCTGAATTTTCGTACTAACGCTAGCATGATTCATCATTTTGCGCCCTTGTTTCGTCTAAACTTAAGTTCTGCTCAGTCTCCGTCGTATGGAACACCATGGAATCGACTCAATCATGTATTTTAGAAAAAGTGCAGCGTCAAATCGTGTGTATTGTTTACGATAGATCGGTTGGGAGGCGCATTTCTTTTGATTATGAATATTTACTTAATCTACTTGACCTGGTACCCTTGCACAAAAGAAGATTAGGGCGAGACATGACTTTTTTGTATAAAATAGTGAACGCTACAATTGATGCATCTTTACTTTTAAGTGCGATTTCTGTCAGTGTTCCTCAGAGGCGTATCAGATTTGCATTTCCTTTCTACCCGCAGAAAGTTAATTTCCAGTCCCCAATTAATGACGCGCCTTCAGCTCCTTTATAATCGCGATAGGAGTGATTTAGAATTGTTTTTACCCCTTTTCAATTTTAAAAGAGCATTGTTGGCCGCTTGACAAACATCTGTGCTCTGTTATCTCCGTTGTCCCCCGTAGTTTTATTTATTTCCTTTCTATCTTTTCTAAATCACGTCTTGCTTGTTTGTTTGTCTGTATATGTTATTTGATTGTTTGTAATATGTGCAAACTAATAAGGCCTCGAGCTGTTTGTGGGCGCATTAAGTAGAATAAAAAAATTAAATAAATAAATAAATAAATTATGCAGAGAACATGGCTGTATTACCGACGTTCGAGGCAGGGTTATATTTCTGCCATTGACGTCCATAAAGGTCACTGTTTTCAGCCAGTAGGTGCCCGTTGTAGAAAGGTATGCACTTGGGCTATTTGGTCATTTATAGTTCCTAGGGTTCGATTCGAGGTGCATTAGTCTATCGTCACATATATGCAAATATATAGTCAGCATAGAAGGCATCCCTCACAAAAATGGTACATAACGGAAGACGAAATGACAGGGTGCTGCTGGGCAAATGTTGCCCGGGATGTCCTTCCAGCTACCAGGACAATTAACACGCCCTTTTTTATATAAATATTTTTGCAAACTAGTTTAGTTTCTCTCAGTTTCGTGCAAATATGCGTGTAGGAGAGGTATTGTTTACTCTCTAGGTTCGCTAGATAAAGTTCGTTAGAAGTATTCCTTCTGATGCGGCTATCAGCCTTTTGTGCAAGCCCCTTTTTTTTTTTTAATCTTCATCCCCGCATTATAACAGACATGCGCATCTACTGGGTAAATAATCCCGCGGACAAGCGTTCTGACAAAAACTGCCATTGATTTTAAACAGATGGCGGCATGGCAGGCAATTGGCTTGAAATCGCACTAATTTTTACAAGATATATCTCAAAATTAAAACATAGTAAAAAAACGTTCGTCCTACTTATTACAACACCAATTATTTCGCGTTGAAGCTGTTGAATAGCAGAAAAACCGAAGTCACACTGCTCATACCTCGTACAAAAAAAAAAAAAAAACAGTGTGCATACAGATTCAAACGCGAGTAGATCTGGATGAGCATCGTACCGGCGTGCGGTCGTGTATCACTACTGCATGGTGCACGTTAAAGACCCCAGGCTAGCGGTTGTACTGCACTGGCTAAATTGCTCATCTACAGCTGGGAGACTCGTCGCCCGTTGAGGCAGACCAAGTTCTAGGCTGTATAAACATACACAGAACCGAATTTTTTTTTTTTTTTTTTTTTCAAACGCGAGTCACCGCGATGTCCATGCTTAAAATGCCACATGGCAATGAGTTCAAGGAGAAAACTTGGCACACGGCATTCGGACCACGAATATTGCGGTGCCTCGTGTTTGCAAGCTGTCGTTTGTAGGATGCACGAGTAGTGTGACCCAGGATCAAAGTGGCGAAGCAAGCGAGTTGGTTTATAACTTATAAAATGAAACGCGCTAACAATACACAAAGGAAAAGATGGAGGCGAACAGGACAAACGCTTACTCTCAACTGTACATTTATTTTAAAACAGCTAACGCAAACAACCAGCAATCGAAAACACACCGAACCACCTCATGACGTCACCCATCACCAGGTGCCAATCCCATGAATCTCTTTTTGGTGCTGCCGAAAAAATTAACGGCTGGCTTACGCAGCCAGGCGTCAATTTTTCTGCATCAAACAGATTGATTTTGTTGACACGTGGTGATGGGCGACGTCATTAGGTGACTCGGTGTGTTTTTGTCGGTGGTTGTTTGCTTTAGACGTTTTTAAATAAATGGTCAGTGTAGAGTAAGTGCACCTCCTGTCCGCTTCCCCTTTTTGTCCTTGTGTATCGGTAGCACTTTTAATTTTATAAACAATGAGTAGCGTTTTGTCATGTGGGAAGACTTTAGTCAAAATCCAATCTAAAATGAACGCCGAGTCATCGAAAGCGCCGATCCCCCCGCTGCATCGAATAAAACAGCGCAGGTTCAGCTATGTCCAATAAATGGAGCCTGGACATTTGCCAAGCAACGTCACCTCCATAAAAACCAGTAGCTGCTGGCAGACGCCAGTGTATAACAACACGTATCGTGGCAGGCGGTGCATGAAGGGGAGTGCAAACTCACTCACGACAGCCAGCAGCGACGCGTGAAGTGTCACAATGTAGCGTCGCCTATCAAGTCGACTTGTAGTCGACCTAGTGGCGTCACTAGGGTCACCCAGGGCGGTAGCCCGCCGCGACTCCCCCCCCCCCCCCCCCCCCTTTTTTTTGTGACGCCACTGAGTCGATCGCACTACTTCTGTAAGAATGCCTGAGCACTACTCCACTACAGAACACGCTCATCTTTAATAACTGCGACCAACAAATCAAATTGATCGCAGCGTACGATTAGGCAAAAAGAAGCCGTCTGATTGCTAACTTTGAAATCCAATCTTCGCCGTGACACTATCTTCATACCCAAGCAGGGATATCTGCGCATTCCGGAATGAAAGTACAGATCGCATTTGTGGGTCAGAAGGTGGTTCGGGCATACCCATTCGATTACTTTTTCCTTTAACAAGTTTTACTAAATACTCGCGATCATTTTCCCGCGTCCCTTATGTAAACAAACTTATAGTCACGTTCGACTTACTTGCACCAGCCTGCACCGATGCAGAAAATTACAATATTTCCGGTTGTGTTTTGAGACATGCTGCACTCTTAAATCGAATACAGCGGTGAGCAGAAAGTGCTGCTAGTGGTGAATCTAATGATGACAACTTCAGAAGTCCAGGGCGTGGTTCATTTGTATCATGCCTCTAGAACGCTTTTATTCGCCGTTCATTAAATATTCTGGGTAAAATGCTGTCCTAGCAGTCTGACTGGTCCCCAGACAACTTGCAGGTACACGGCAGTGCGGAAGAAAAAACGTTTTTATATAAAGATTTTTGTCAAGAGTACAACGAAAAAAACATCAGCAAACAATACAGTGAAAAGAGGCTTCCAGTGAATAGGCATTACAGCCTCTCATTTGTACACAATAGTCGCCAAATGGTGCGAAGAAATGTATACACTTACTTCGCGATTTGTTTTTCGGCGTTCTCTAAGGCCGAAATGTTCGAGGCAGCGGAGCACTAACATATGTTTGGGAGCCTGTTCTGGTGACAGTGCTCCAGCTTCATGGCAGCAGCTGCGTCGGCTCCAAAACAAACGCGTGTGAATCGCCCTTAAGAGAGTGTTGCGTATACGCAAGCACTCTGCATTTGTGTTGCGTGCTCTACACATCGCACGCTCCACACGTAGTGTACTCAACTGTTAAATATAACGCGGGAGCGGTGGCCGGAAAGACTACATGCGTCATCTACCGGCTCACTGCAGCTTATGCCGGTGTTGTTTTATGGAGCTGCACCCACTACTCCGAAACAATCCCCGATGCGTGACTCGGCAATAAAAAAAAAGTTTTTTTTTATTTTGTTTTTTGTTGTTTAAAGACTGTGGCCTTTATCGGAGAAACTGCAATATCACTGAGATGTAGTAACCCCGCATGGTAAATGCGTAGGTGTGACTTGGGGTGCCTTCATGTCACCCTAGTGTGACTAAACGGAGTGGCAAAAACAACTAAACAAACGAGTAAAAATTTAAAGCGTGGGTGATAAAGAAAGAAACAAGAGGTCATGTGATAATTGTATCGAGTAGTGGCGGCAATCGGAACAAGAGCCGCCTTATTCTCTGCCGCATCATTGATTTAATCGCTAGACTGCTCCGATATCAGTTTTGGCCACCGCTCCCGCGTTATATTTAACAGTTGAGCACACTGTACGCAACGCCAAGACCTGTCGATTTTTGCCCGAGTACGCGGCGGTCCCCTGCGTTCCGTCGCGTTGCTCGCGGCGAGCACGGGACAGCTCGAGGCTCAGAGTCGCTTGACCAAATAGGGTCTATTCACTGGCGGCCATAGCTGTGTGCGCGAGTGCTGAGCGCGTGCTGATGGCGAACTTCCACAGTTATATTGGAACGTGCACTCCACACCGTCAATATTGCCGGTCTTAGCAGCCCATTAATGTGAGCTCATTCTGAGAATGCGCTCTAAACAGCACCCACAAATATGGCGTCCAGTGAATAGACCCTATACCCGCTTTAGATTGCTCGGAGCAGTTTTCATGGACACATCTATAGGGGCCTGTTCAATCTCTTGCGTATGCGTCTGCGTTCCACTGTATAAAAGCGCTGGTTTCAGGTGCTCCGCGGCGTTCCGCTGAGCGATCGCGTGCGCCTTACACATGCCCTAACGCGAAGGTATTTACGCTATTTTAAAACTCTCTAATAACTTGGCCGAAAAGGTGACGGGAAAAACCTCGGAATGCGCTTTTACAGCCCGGTAGACGGCAGCGCGCGGAAGGCGATTGTCGGACTAACCTGCGTTGCTAAAAAAAAAAAAAAAAAATAAAAAACTGGTTTACGAGTTGTCCGTGCACACGACGCGACGCTGGTCCCAGCATTGCTTCCAAACAAAACTTGGCGCGGACACCCACGACGCGGGGACACTCCAGATCTGCTGCACGAAAAAGCGGACGGGGAGCCGGGAGACGGCATCGCCAGCCCGAGGCTCGTAGAAGCCCATTAACCCTTGTCGCGCACTTGACGGCGAGCTTGACGCGGCGATAAGTCGTCGGCACCCACAAAAAGGAACGCTATCGGCATCGCATCCCCCACGAGACTGATACGAGCTTCACTGTTTTCACTCCTCGACGGCCGGGGGAAGGCCTCGAAGGCAGCGGCACGCCCGGGGACGGGCTTCTGTGCGCCGAGGAACATGAGAAAGGAGGAGACCTAGAGCGCCTGGGGACGTTGTAACACCGAGTTCTGCTTTCTATGCTTAATGGGTAGATCTCGTCTACACTCTTCGAACGCGGAACGTCGGTGTGCGGCGTTTGTTTTTTATGCATTGTTGGCCCGAATGGATACCCCCCACGAGGCTGGAGGACTCCATAGTAATGAAGACGCTTCCACCACAGCCACTCTGTATTTCAGGCCAAAGGACCACCAAACAAGCGGTCACTGAAACAAGGCCGCATGCTGGCGAATATCGACGTCACCCTTCGAAGGCCAGATTGAAACCAAATTTGGGGGCTCTACGCGGCGTACCGACGAAGGGCGTCTGGCAAGCCCCAGCGGAGGAATGAGGATTCATTTGTACCTAAATTACGGCGCTTTCTCCGCAATGAGTTTCGGTCAGCGAGGGTTCGAATACCGGCTCCTCGGCCGGTATTCGAACGCTCCCACTGAGAGCCTGGGCCGATGCTCTGCCTCGAAACCACCGAGAGAACGAGTGCTAGGCTTTGCGCTTTATTGGTGAAGAGACCCGAGCCGAGCGTTCGCAGTCGTCTCCGATGTGTTCCCTGCCTGGCCTCCAGCACGTGACGAAAAAGACGGGCACAACGGCCTCGTTACCCGTTACCAGGGCCCGCTAACCACCACTTAAGACGGTCTCTTTTAATGCAAATGCGAGTTTTTCTGTCATCGTGACGCGGACCGTGGAGTGACTGCGCGGCAAACTACCGACAAACTTCGCACGGCTGCACGTTCCCCGTTTGTGCGCGGCGCAACAGCCACCGTTCTTACGACGACGCGTTCCGAGCAAAACCCGCCGGTCGAAATTCGACTCTTCTTCGCGGCGGATTGGCTCCGTAGAGCTCAGTCTCGAAGCGTTTGCGTAGCAACTGATCATTACTAAGGCTCTACGTTTTCAAACAGACGCGACAACCAACCTGGGACAGAAAAGATCTCGCTGGCAAACATTTTCGCAATTCCCATTTATCTCGCCGAAAAAACAAAATCACCACAAACCAACTGTTTATGCGCTTCCAAAACAAATAAAAAAGGCTGTTTTTCACTGCCTTAGACACATTAGTCGTTTTTTTTCCCCCAGGGATAAGAAATTTTTCTCGCTTTATCAGCATTATCAGCAAAAAAATATATATATTGCCTATAATTTTTTTTTGACCTCACGTTTCGTAAAAAAGTTTTGCGCATTGTTAATACGCCGCGCGAAGTAGTGCTTCCAATATTTGCTTGTCGGAGGAAGACGCTGTGCTTTTGGCGTTGGAAATGTGTAAGTCTTGACAAGATAACACGTGTCTAATCCTAAAATGCACCTACATGTATCTTAATTCTCCACATAAATGTAAAATTACCAATTCTCCGCGAGGAGCCGGACTTTTCTCACCACGGTTTTTGCGGTTAAAACGAGTATAGCTACGCTGTTCTTAATTGTTCATGCTTTGCATATTTCTCGTATCGGTTCCTGGTTCAGCCAAGAGGACTCTTTGCACTTTCACGTTTGTCTCTTATTATTTGATTACAAAAAACTGTTTGAGCGCAGACGAGCTGCTGAAGGAATCGTGCGTAATTAGGAGAACCGCTAAACTGGTGGGGGAACGCAGAGTAAAAGACACACGCGACACAGTTTTAAATACCGTTTCAACCCGTGTTATGTGCGTGTTATATACCGCTCCTGTTCTCAGATTAGATATTCCTCTCTTCTTTTACCATTTCTGCTCTTCAGTTATGCAATTTTTCCACAATGTTTTAGCTATCATATACTCAATGCATACGCTATCGTCATAAAGCTAAACTCTCCCAGCATTACTCCCAAGAATATTCCATTCTAAATACACAACTGCCAGCGCTTCTTCAAAAATTGTAACGTTAGGGCGCAAACAAGCTGGTGAAGGTTTAACATTTTAGACAAAACCCCGAGACTGAGGGGAAGGAAGGACAACACAACGTGAAGTCTCGAACACAGCTCTGTGTGTTTGAGACTTCGTTTTGTGTTGTCCTTCCTTCCCCCCAGTCTCGGGGTTTTGTCTAAGATGTTATATCGATTTTATTTTTCCCGTAGAGGCAATAGTGTACGGCTGACGCAAAACGCGAACTAAGGATTCTGATTAGCATAACGACATGCTGCAACCTTTATATGCTGTTATGAATCCTGACGTGTAACGTCGTGAAGCTAACACTATTTCCTTCTAGCTTTTCAGCCGCAAATTACTTTCTGTAAACGCAAGTTGATCTTGTTCCCCTCTGCGCTGTTCGTGTATTGATTGCGGCATAAAACTAAATGTTAGTGTCCAGAATATTTTCTGTAGGGAAAGGTGTTTTTTTTCCTCGTGGTAACTCAAAAGTAACGTGCTGCAGTCACTACCAGTTAGAATAGAAGATACGCAACTAGACCATTCTCTAAAGGTTTTAACACCAACCGGTCATCGCTTTAACGTTGATTCTCTAGTTAACAGTTCTTGCTTTTAATTTATTATCGATTATTTTAGACAGTATTATTTAAACACTTAACATTCTGCCGTACGCAAGCTTTAAAACGAAACTCCGAACTTAATACAAAGTGAACGAACGATTTGGCAAGGTTCGATATTTTTGCAACTTGAGTTCTTCCAAGTTTGCTACTTTATGCTCAAAGTGTCTTCGTCCATTTCCAGTGTTGGCCGCAGCGCGTTACCGGAAATGTGTTACCTTGTTTCCTGTGACGCAGTAACGCGTACTCGTGACGTTTTCAAAATAGTAATGAATAAAATACGTTACTTATTTAGAGTAACTCAAAACTTAAAAAACAAAAATTACACTTTAAGAGCTCGTGTTTTTAGGCACTCAGTCATTAATTCTTGCACTTATCCCGCATGCCTTCAAAATTATAACCCTAAAAAAAATAGGGCGATTATTTGAGTGTCTCGATTTTATGTTTCTTGAACTATAGCGCGTATGCGTACATGTAACGTCAAAAACGCGATAGCGTTTTAATTGGTAAATAAAAAAAAAGACGCAAAAGTAACGTACCTTCCTTTTTATCGGTAACGCGTTTTTTTTTTGGTTTTTTTTTTTATTCTGAAGAAACGAAGGGCGTTGACGTGTTCCTTTTATTCGCGAGTAACGAGAAACGTATTGTGTTACTTTTTTCGGTAACGCCTACAACACAGCCTACAGCACACCTCAGCATTTGCGCAGCTAAGAGAAAGTGGTGTTGCACGACCATGACCCTCTTTTTCTAGGAACGCTATTCGGGTTAGGCAACGAAAACTGCGCGAAATTGTTAGCGCAAACGAGAGCTCACAGCGATTGTTTTTTGTCATAATAATAATAATAATAATAATAATAATAATAATAATAATAATAATAATAATAATCTTTTTTTTTTTCATTATAACGTGGGGCCCAGGATAAAAAACAAAAACATGTAGTGGGCAGCTAGATAACCCTTCGAATCCATAGAACGGTCGACAGCAAGCGGCAAAAATACACAAAGAAACAACGTTCACACTCTAACCAACCGAGGTTTAAAAAAAAAAAAAAAAAAAAACAAGAGTCGTATGCTTACAAAAAAAATGCAAATTTGAAACAGAACCTCATACTTCGAAAAATCATTCACAGAAATACAACCTTCAGTCTTTGTTAGATCCTCCAGATACACTCTGTTTATAGGGAGATTATTTAATAAATACGGTAGCGTAAAAACTAGCATTTGAGAGTCATAACTTGTCCGCTGTGTGACCATCTTCTATTTATCTGTTATGAGTAGGGTACGCTGGTGAGTTCACCCTCACCACCTCAAAATTAAAATAATGTCGTCAAAACTAGCGCATTGGTGGGAAGTGTCCCCCTCAACACGTCTGCCAAAGTGGTAAAATTTCGTTCCCGGAAATATTTTGATCCGAGTAAATTACAGAAAGCAGCGATCTCGCGTGCGCGATAACAATGTTTTCACAGTGCGCGTGAAGTGAATAGGATTCTACCACGAG
Source organism: Ixodes persulcatus (assembly GCA_013358835.2). Classification (NCBI taxonomy): domain Eukaryota; kingdom Metazoa; phylum Arthropoda; class Arachnida; order Ixodida; family Ixodidae; genus Ixodes; species Ixodes persulcatus. The sequence continues at coordinate 417,122 of JABSTQ010010547.1, forward strand.
GAGAACGCGCCGCTTTCGAAGTGGAGTGCTCTACCGTTATTTGCACGGGTGCAGAGCCCGCAATGCAAGCTGCCGATTAGCATCGCGCAATTATTGCGGAAACTTATCCGGTCGCAAGAACCTTCTCCCGCAGTCATGACTGTTGCGACACCTCAAACCAGAGTGTGCGGGAGTTTCGTTCAGATACTCGAATGATTTCGGGGTCTCCCCCCCACCGCGCGTCACCTTTCAATTCTGGCGAAAATGCGCCTCGCGCTCTCAGAGCCCCGAAGCCGACGACGAGGGCGGGCGCTTGCCGGTGTCTTCTTGACGAAGCTGATGTTTCTTAATAAGCTGGACCCCGCGTCACCGCGTTTCGAAGAAGCAATCTTCGCCACCGTCCCCCGCGAACCTCCCTCCAGACACCGAGTGGCCGTAGGCAGACGAAGATGAAAACGAGGGAATGCAAATAGATTGTCGGCGTGAAGCCAACTCAAACGAGGCAGTGGCATAAAAACGAGCCTTTTTTGATAGGATTTTTCGCGCGGCTAGCGATTTTCGGTCGCCCCGAACAGCTTCCGCTCTTCGTTAAAATTTTCCGTCCGTCCTCGGCGCCGGTTCTATACTCCGCTGTGAGTGCATGTGCGGCGCTGCGTGAAGCCAGGGACTCGAGGGGCGCCTCAAGGCGGCAGAAGCGCATACCTCCAGAGCGACATCGTCGACGCTGCATAAATGAGCGTCCGGAAAAAAAAAAAAAAAAAGTCGCGCGTTTGTCGCGTCTCGTGCCAAGGAGTCGAATGTCAAGATTAGTGAGTCAAGGACCTCGTAGCGTACCCCGCGCGTCACGCCAGGTATTTTCCGAAAAATAACGGTGAAAGATTCGCGCGCTTCCTAGAAAATCTGTCATTTTAATACGCATCTCGGTCGCTTTAATTGGAGGCGATGAAAAGCGCCGCTGGGTCAGGCCTTCGACGATTGGCCTTTACCTTAACGTAGTTAGCGGTCGGAACTCTAACTAATGGTCATGTCTGACTATCGACTTCAGCTGGCGTTGTTTGAAAATAACTTCAAATTCCCGCCGTGCATTTGATGCCTACAGTGCATACTGTGCTGGGTGCCACGTCACGGGTAGGAACTCCACCCAATTGTCGTCAATCTGCTCGGATTTTACGTACTTCGGTCTGGCCGTCCTAGCGCTGCCAAACTGTACACAACTTCGTATTTTCCATTTTATTTCGCCGAGTCTGTCCGCCTGCACCATTAAACGCTGCCAGTTCAAAAATCACCTCGCTAGAATCGAGACGAGAGCTCGAGCGCTCGTTGCGAGTTTGTCCTTTAAAAAGTGCGTCGCGGTTCGAAGGCGCGAAGGTAGCCATCCGTAGAGCATAAACGTTCGTTCACGCAGTCGCGTTCAAGTGCGACTGCAACCACTTGAGTCTCTTTACGAGACAGATTGCGTCGAGCTGTTGCTATGGCGACCCTCACGACCAGCCAATGGGGAGGCGCTGTGCTGCACGACGTAAGGCAGCGCAACGCCGTCTACGCGACTGCGTGAACGAGCCTTCCGTGTTCGGACTCTAGCCCGCGAGGATAGTTCCATACGACGCGCGGGAATGGAGTAAAGATAAGGCGACGTTGGTTGTAAACACGAAAGTATTCTTCGTGTATTGCAATATAAAAAAAATATTTTGGTAATGCCATGGAAACTATACGGTGTTTGTACTTTCAATTGTATAGATCATTTGTTCATTCACACCAAAAATGAAAGAGAAGAGATGGTTCTGCATAATCTAAATGCGTGCCTCGACGTTTAGTTTTGTAAAACAATTTGCACAGGGTGAAGCAAACGTTGCAATGGAATCTCTTTTTTTTCTTTTTTTTTATTCTAATGTTGAATTAGAAAACAGGAACAATGTGCTTATATGGAGAAACAATGTACGAGGCAACATTTGATATTCAAAGCTAAAATAATGTAACCAGTGTCTTTTTCCTGTTGACTGTCTCAGCCTGCACAATTTAGAAAAGCAGCGTTGAACAAAAGGAACAGCAGAGAACAGCGTTGAACAAAGGGAATCTGAGAAACCGAGTAACAGACATGCCGTGCACTTGGTTAAGAACAGGAACAAACATAAACAACATTCCACATTTGTTGGACCCATATACGATAAACTACTTAATGCTAGAATTCTCTCGTTGAAACTCAAGAAACCGGACTAACACCAAAGTGATCACCTCAAAAGTATAATAATAGTGCGGGTATTCACGTGCAGGATCAACGCCCCAACCATAGTCTCTCAGAACTAATCGAAGAAAAGGTCAAGATTGTGGGTTTTACGTACCGAACCCACGAAAGGCACCTGGCACGTCCCAGCGAAGGACTGAGGATTAATTTCGACCACCTGGGGATCTTTGGACGTATAACCGAAATCTCGGTTACACGGCGCCTTCTCCGCAATAAGCATCCGTCATATTGCTGGCACCTCGGACGGGATTCGAACCCGCCACCTGGGGATCCATAGGCCGGCGTTTTGCCTAAGAGCCACCAAGGCGACCAGTTTCTCGAAACTGGATCCGTCCGAAGCAAACTATGATCGTAGGCAGGTCTGTCAAGTTCAAAGCGCTATTTACGGTATATTGGGAAGCTACATCTACAGCAGTCGTTGAAATAAGCTCCGAAACGAATTGGATCATGAAGTCGGACAGCTTCGCTTAGAAAGGGAACAAGAACGTAAGTTGCCTATTTGACTGACAAAAAGCGTCGGAGCGGAAGCCAGGCAACGCGGAATCAACAGAGCGGAGAAGAGATGTCGAATAATCTTGCAAAAGAGCGGAGCAACGCAGCGTCGACACGCCACGAAAAGCCAGGAACGCGACCAAACGACCAAACATTCGCGTCAATATCACACGCGTTTATCACTCGAAAAACGCGACCCACCTTAGACAGGGCATGTGACAGACACTTTCCCGTCCGCGATTCCCAGAGCACACATGACCCCTAAACAAGTCCTTTAAAGACACTTAAAACACAAGGTGCCGGTATCCAGAGTAAAACCAGAAAAAAAAGAAACAACGAAGATAAACACCGAGTATGTACTTAAAAGCTTCACGTCTAAATCCCATTGTCAGTCTCTGCATATTTTCCCCTTCCCTCCTCCGTTCGGCATTTTAGTACGTTCAGCATAGCTCAGTTCCACCGAGATGCTGGAGACAGGTAGCGACCAGGAGTGCAGCGCACCTGGAGCAGCGCTGGAAGAAAAGCAAGGACTCGCCTTTGTCCTGGGAATCCTCCTTGGGCACAGACACGAGGAACCACATGCCGGACATGACTGGAGCGGACAGGCGCGCGTAGCTGGGAACCGGCCGCTACTCGTGTCCCGACCTAGGACGCCTTCTGGGAAACAGGCCGACGTCGCGGCACGCGAGGGGCTCGGAAGTGACGCCGGATCCGCAGAGGCGTCCCGACCTCTTCTGCTAGGGGCACTCTCCCGTGCAGGCGCACCATCCCGCTGCCGCCTACCTGCGCTGCTATCGCCGTCCTCTACGGGGCGGGGTTTCGTCAGCGCTGCCGCTGCTCGCTGTCACTCCTCGTCAGGGCGATCTGAGAGACGCGATAGCGCCAGGCCCTTCGACGCCGGCGTGGCACATTCGAGCGCTACGGGACGAGAGCCCTTTGACGGTTTGGGAATGCCGTAGTGGCCAGGATTCGATGGTGTCCTTTATCACGCCCACTGCGATGACAATGTTCGGCTAGCGTCGCTCTACTTCACCGTGAGTTCGAACGCCACCGAAACAGCAAGCCGCCAACCAAAGAGCGCCAAAAACGCAACGTCACGGCGTTCGGGATTTTGTTTCTCCGCTAGTCAGAACATCGGCTAAACTAACCCTGCACAATGAATGCGCAGTGATCTTGTGTTTTTAGTATGTAGGTGTGTTCGCGTTCGTGTATCTTCTAGCATTTTGTCCGCGTTTTAACCTAAATACTTGGTTTCACTTTAAGTCCAGACGCAGCCGACGGTATACGAGTTGATGGGAACAATCAGACAGCGTCAAAAAAGCGCCACCACCTTGGTGCTCCTCCTGTTTCTGTATGCATGTTCTATTATCTCTGAACCAATCACAAACAGTAAAGGCCCAGTGACTTTTGACGCTGCTTGATTTTTCCCATTTCCTTGTATCGTCGGCTGCCTTTGGAACACGGTGTAGGAAGACTGAGGTGGACTAACGCATTGTCCGGAGGCGTCCAACTTTCATTCCCGTTTCTCATACGCACCACCAGACGGCGCCACGGTCGTCGAGGCCGGCGACGTTCGTCCGCTACGCGCGGAGTGAAACGCTTAGCAACTGCAGTGAAGCTTCGCACGTGCTCGACTGAACGTGACACTTTAACGCGGCAGTTCTTAAAGGGCCTCTGACACGCCAAAAAAAAAAAAACTTTTTTTCATGCTAAACGTTGCAATGGCATATCAGGACATTACAAAAAAAATTGTTTCACTATAGAGTTGCGTAGTTTTTTTTATAAAAAATAGAAATACGAGGCCCAATTCAAAGTTCCCGCCGTGCACTGTGACGTAACAGTGTACCGCAAGGTGTCGGGGCGGTCAGAAAGGAGGCATCGAGCTACGTCACTAATAGTGGGTTAACCGGAAGTCGTGTGAGTTTCACTCCTCGTGCTCTCCGCGACCGCGCCTAAGACTTTTTTTTTTCGTTTTATTATTCTGCTCTTCGTACGAGCGATCGTAGAAAACGAAGTTTCAGTTCCACTAGCTCTTCATCCCTGCACCGTTGGTTAGTTTGCGTGCTGTAAAATTTGAGGACGAAGAGTCAGTGGATCGACGTGATGGAGGTCAATGATGAAAGCGTTGCGAGTACAAGCCAGTGTACGAGTGCATGCCGTCAGTCCGATGATACAGGGCTATACTGGGCGCAAAACAAGCTATCAAGTTTTGAAAAAAAAAAAATTTAGAACGCTCGCAAAAATTAGGATTGCTAGCATAAGACACGCCCGATCGCATTGCTGAAGGTTGAGACACCGAGGTCGTTGAATCATCGGATACTCTCCAGGCTGTAGATGCCTGCCGTCTAAAGAATACGAACTGGTGAGTGTACCAAGTACAAGTAAACGTCGAGCACAAAGTACGTATTTTGTCTAGAACATGAGTAGAACTTGTTTACTGGGTGCTCATGCGGCCGATGTATGTCTCTCAGAAATGCATGCAGTGTGATCTCTTCTTCAGTTGCTGAAATACCGGGATAGTCCCTCACACAGCACCCTCTAGGCATTGTAGTTGATCACGTCAATGCACTGACTCCGCTTCTTCTACCTTTACAGCAACATTAAGCGATGAAAAGCAAATAAAAGAAACCTTGTCTGCTTGGATCGCTCGTGGAGGTGCGGAGAATAACAAAAATATTTTAAAAAATATTACACGCGCTCGCGGTAAGCACGAGGAGGGATACAACTCACGTGACTTCCGGCGATGCCTCCCTTCTGACCGCCCCGACACCTTGCGGTACACTGTTACGTCACAGTGCACGGCGGGAACTTTGAATTAAGCCTCGTATTTCTATTTTTTATAAAAAAACTACGCAACTCTACAGTGAAACAATTTTTTTGTAATGTCCTGATATGCCATTGCAACGTTTAGCATGAAAAAAAATTTTTTTTTGGCGTGTCAGAGGCCCTTTAAGCGACAGGGGATGCTCCTGGCGTTATATAAATAAATAAAGGGCTTTTGGTAGGCGTCATTTTGTGCAAATAGCGTGTGCTTTCTTTCTTCCTGAAGCTAGAAACAAGTACGTGCTGGGCTGTGGAATGGTAAACATTGAGTGTATACGCAGCAGGCTCTCGGATTCAAGCGCGCTATAGCCTTTTTTTAGAATAAAAATAAAAATATAAAATTTAGGCTATTGGTTTACAGTTTAAAAGATATAGTAAATGTTCATGGAACACACCTGCAAATAAGCTACTTCATTTTCGCAGGCTCGATATTTCGAGAATTCAGGGAAGTGTAATTTTCAGAAATAACTCGCGAATCAGGGTCAAAGTTGCGCAGAGACCAACTTTTTAACATCTTCAATAGAGTTGACATCCCTAGAACACGGTGCTGTTTGCTGGATTGGGGGGAGGGGGGGGGCACTGGCAGTCCGGGGGTCCTTTCAAAGCAGTAGCTTGATTGGGAAGGAGATCGACCAGTCACGCCTCTAGCGGCACGCTTCAGCTGTGGGGACAACAAGTTTCTTGTGTTAGTAAACACACGGGCTTTGGGGACAAGAAGCTCGATAAAGCGCCCCCTTTAGTTCGATCTCCTGCAATATACCCAACCACGCTCAAGGTCGCGTTATGAAGGTCAGGTAACCTTCGTGGCTGAACCGAAGCTTCGGTCGTGTAGCTCGTCAGCGCCGGTCGCGTAACGCCGATAACTAACGTGACGTGGCCTGGCGTCCTCGACGTAGTCCTAGAGGTCGCCCTTGAGGTAGTCCTAGATGTCGTCTTTAACATAGTCCTCTAGGACGTCGTCGTCGAGGTCGACCTAGAGGTCGTCCTAGAAGTCGCTCTTGAGGTCGTCTTAGAAGTTGTCCTAGACCTCGCTCTTGACTTCATCCCTGAGGTTGTCCAAGAGGTCATCTTAGACGTCGTTCATGACAACGTCGTCCTTGAAGTCGTCCTAGAGGTTGTTCTTGAGGTCATCCTTGAGGTCGCCCTAAACGTCGTTCTTGACGTCGTCCTCCTTTTGGGAGGCGGCATCCCGTAGGACATCCAGAACGACGTCTAGGACTTCGTCCACGACGTCTCCTATACGCCGTTTTTGAGGTCGTTCTCGATGTCGTCCTAGACGCCGTCCTTGACGTCGTCCTGGAGGTCGTTCTCGATGTCGTCTTAGACGCCGTCCTTGATGTCGTCCTAGATGTCGTCCTAGACGTCGTTCTTGATGTCGTCCTTGACATCGCCCTCGAGGTCGTTGTTCTTGACGCCGTTCTAGACACCGTCCTTGATGTCGTCCTGGATGTGTGTACGGCATTTACAACCATTTCATCACTGTGCCATTTCCTTTCCTAATTGCTTTCACTAACGATGGTCCTGTAAAGCTACCGCATTTTAACGTGTTTGGCAGTGCAGCCAATTTTTGTTTTGTCAGGTAGTTAGGGCAGCTTGGGAACTTTGGCACCGCGTCGGGAAAGTTGGCAGCGCGTCTTTTGCCAGAACGGCTTTCCATAGCACACTTACGAGAACGTGGTCCTTGTAAACAGCTGCTCACGATTTGGTCAAATACTTGGACTCGAAATGTCTGTCGCAGCCGAAGTCTGTCGGTTGCAGCGGGCGGTCTTTGCGCGGGATCGCGTGAAGATACCCTCAGGCGGTTGTCTTCCTTTTGGAGTAGCAAAAAGGGAGAGTTTCTCCGTGCAAGTCTCATACCCTGCGTTGCACCGTGGCACGAAGCACTTCTTCCCTATTGCCGGAAACCAGACTTGTGTCTATCTCAAATACTCGACTCAAGATAGTGTATTTTAAGTACTTTTTGAAGTATCTTGCTATCTTGCAAATACTTTTGAACGAGAGTATTTCATACTCTATTTAAATTACGTTTTTGAGCATCTTATACTCATTATCTCAAATACATTTTTGACATTCCGCCATTTTTCGAGCTTTTCGGTATGAAGTGGCGTAACCATGGCACGAGCAAACGTGGACATTCTTTCGAGCACCCTAATCCTGTTGCTAGCTCCGATTAGCTACTGTGACTTTGATTGAGCTCGTAAAAACATAGCTGTTTTTGCCAATTGTGACTCATATTTCAGCCCAAAGTTCGTACAATGAATGTTTTCCCCTCGCCATCCCAAAGGCGCCTTTTGTTTCCTAGAGTTTCCCCCAAAAAAATCTTCAAACAAAAGGGGTGGCTTTACGGAAGAAAGGATCGCCACACTGAGGCGCAACGTAGGCCGGAAAATGACCTACGACAACAATGCAGACTTGAGTGTCAAGAAAATAACAAATAGAAGAAAATAAAAAGTAGACACACACAGAAAAAGACATTTTTGTTTTTCTTTTTTTTATATTTGACCCTGCTACGACAAAACATGAAGGTTTTCTTTTGTTTCTTTTCTTTTTGTCGTCAGTTCGTCACTTATAGCTCCCGCGAACACTGTCTGTAAGCGAACATTAAAGGGCCTCTGACACGCCAAAAAAAAATTCTTTTTTTTCATGCTAGGCGTTGAAATGTCATATCAGGACATTGCAAAAAAAAAATTGTTTCACTATAGAGTTGCGTAGGTTTTTTATAAAAAATAGAAATACGAGGCCCAATTCAAAGTTCCCGCCAGTGCACTGTGACATAACAGTGTACCGCAAGGTGTCGGGGCGGTCAGAAGGGAGGCATCGACCTACGTCACTAAAAGTGGGTTCGCCGGAAGTCACGTGAGTTTCACTCCTCGTGCTCTCCGCGACCGTGCCTAAGACTTTTTTTTTATTCTGCTCTTCGTACGAGCAATCGTAGAAAACGAAGTTTCAGTTCCACTAGCTCTTTAATAGAGAGTTTTAGTAGATCGTGTTTTCAGCTCACGATATTTGTAGCGGGAGCTCGCGCTGCCACCTCGATGCATGCTCTGAAGCGCGCGCCCGTAACGGTTGCGGGCCTCTGAAAACGATCTACTAAAACTCCCTATTGCTGCACCGTTGGTTAATTTGCGTGTTGTAAAAGATGAGGACGAAGATTCAGTAGATCGACGTGATGGAGGTCAATGATGAAAGCGTTGCGAGTACAGGCCAGTGTCCGAGTGCATGCCGTGAGTCCGATGATACAGAGCTATACTGGGCACAAAACAAGCTATCGAGTTTAGAAAAAAATTTTAGAACGCTCGCAGAAATTATGATTGCTAGCAACGACACGCCCGATCGCATTGCTGAAGGTTCAGACACCGAGGTCGTTGAATCATCGGATACTCTCGAGGCTGTAGATGCCTGCCGCCTAAAGGATACGGACTGGTGAGTGTACCAAGTACAAGTAAACGTCAAGCATAAAGTATTTGTTTTGTCTAGAACATGAGTAGAACTTGTTTACTAGGTGCACATGCAGCCGATGCGTCGTGAGGCCTGAATTCAAGCCTCTTGAGTGCCGCTGCTGCAGGGAGATGAACTTACAGACCTGCAGTTGAGGTCTCATATCGAGAACTGTGAGTTTTAGTAAACTTCGCCTAGGGTTGTAATCTTCATCACTAAAGTGCATCGAGCATATCCAACGCCTACCCACGGATTCTAATAGTTGTCCTGCGGGAACCACAGTCAGCCACCGGTCCATCTCTTGTATGTCTCTCGGAAGTGCATACAGTGTGATCTCTTCTTCAGTTGCTTAAATACCGGGACAGTCCCTCACACAGCACCTTCTAGGCATTGTACAGGGTGCCACAAAAGAAAATTTACACGGTCTTTTTTACCGCAAAAATAAACTAGGCATCGCCGAACGCCCCTTCTCCGCCCAAAGGTAGCGCTAGAGGTCACAACCAGATGCCAAAGTTTCAGCCCGATCCGATAACTTAATCAAAAGCTATAAGTGATTTTCTGAAAATTTCAATGGGAAAATGGAGCCCATTTTTGCCCGTTTTCGGTTTCTGGTGCCATAGAGCCCCATGTGTTCGAAAACTCCGTCGGCCGCCATTTTCCCATTGAAATTTTCAGAAAATTAGTTATAACTTTTGATTAAGTTATCGGATCGGGCTGAAACTTTGGCATCTGGTTGTGACCTCTAGCTCTACCTTTGGGCGGAGAATGGGCGTTCGGCGATGCCTAGTTTATTTTTGCGGTAAAAAAGACCGTGTAAATTTTCTTTTGTGACACCCTGTAGTTGATCACGTCAATTCACTGACTCCTCTTCTTCTACCTTTACAGCAGCATTAAGCGATGAAAAGCAAATAAAAGAAACCTTGTCTGCTTGGATTGCTCGCGGAGGTGCGGAGAATAACAAAAATATTCTAAAAAATATTACACGCGCTAGCGGTAAGCAGGAGGAGGGATACAACTCACGTGATTTCTGGCGATGCCTCCCTTCTGACCACCCCGACATCTTGCGATGCACTGTTACGTCATAGTGCACTGGCGGGAACTTTGAATTGGGCCTCGTATTTTTATTTTTTATAAAAAAAAAACTACGCAACTCTATAGTGAAACAATTTCTTTGTAATGTCCTGATATGCCATTTCAACGCCTAGCATGAAAAAAAATTTTTGGCGTGTCAGAGGCCCTTTAATAAGCAGAGAACAGGACCGGAAACGAACTACGAACTGGATGACCTCTGAAAATGCCAACAAAGTGTCCCCCAACGTTGAGTGCCTTTTTGAACGCAACCTACTTGAAAGTGCGACCAATGCCGTTGCTATTATGTGGGTTCTCTTTGTTATCCATGCACTCATATCCGTATCTCAAGTTCGTTTATCGTGAACTCCCCATATGGGGTATATGGATTGTATTTAAACGATGCGGCTAAGGTGCGCTGCAGGATGTGATATTCAGTGATATCACTATTGGCGAGGCGCTCTGACCCGTTTGTTTCCCCTACACCTCGGTGTTTACCCAATACAATGCCTGTACACATGCCCACAGGCCTTGTAGGCATGTTCATTACATCTTTTTTAATAGAGTGTAATGTAAAAATTCTAACAATTAGCAAAGTTAAGTGCCGGATCTCTCCTGAAAGCAGTCGTCAGAGGATGCGAGCTTGACCCCCTTGGGCTTTTGTGCGGAGCTGGGCACCCTACATGCTGCATTGTTCATGCAGGCCGGAGTGGTAACAAAAGAGCCCCTCCCTCCCTTCACCGGAGAACACAAACTTTCTAAAGCTCTGAAGTAAACCGCTTAGGGCGCCCCGGTCTGATCTCCTCGCCAATAGCTAAAGCTGTTGTCCCAGAAATGTTTCGTAACATGTTTCAGTGATATTGCGACGCGCGTTGCCGAGCGAGCTCGTGGCCGAATAGTTACCGCGCTTGGCGCTCGCGCGGAGGCTCCGGGTTCGATACAAGGGAGCGGACTCTTTTATTTCTTCTTTCAACTTGACATTCTCGTAAGTTCGAGAACCTTGTCGTCTGATCGAGTTACGAATGTTCTACGCGCCGAACGTTCTACGCCTAATGCTTCAGAAACCCACGCGGGTACAAAAGGTGCTTCAAGTGGTGGTTAGGAGTCAGTCTCGCCCCAGCGTTCGATCCTGCTGTTTCGCCTACATCGACGCTTGCGACGCTAGCCTTTCTCTATTTTGTTTTGGCCACAAGTTCAGCCCATTAAACATTTAGTTTCTTCAGTTATTTGCAGCCTCATCATTTGTCATTCTTGACAATATCCTGCTCCTTATAGTTGGACATCATAAAATACCCATGCGATACTTTTTCTTCTTTTTTTCGTTTTGTGTTGTTGCGTGCTAATAAACCATTCTGGTAACCCAGATTTGCGCAGCTGTATAATTGTGTTTGTCACTGACGTTGATGCAAATTACGAAATGCTGAAGAATCTTCAAAAGTAATTGAATTAAATTTCTAAGTATTTGTACTCTTCTCAAGATACTTTACAGTGAAAGTAACTAGAGTAGTATTTTAAATACTTTATGATGCAGGTATTCAGTAACTTAAATACTTTTATCGAGTATTTTGTCCAACACTGCCAGACACTTCTGGAAGCCGAAACCGGCCAGAAGCAGTGCGAGAACCACGCAAAGACCGCGTAAAACTACGCGGCGCTACCGCTTATGAAAGGACGACTTCAACAACTTCCGGGTTGGTGACGCGCCCTGTCGCCAGAGCGCGCCACCAACCCCGAGGCTCGGGAGGCTGTGCCGATTGTCGACATGGTGGATCTTCGGCGGAGGCGCAGCGTAAAGCAACCACAAGTAGTTCTCTCCCAGTGGTCTGGACTTAAAGGAGCTGTGCAACGATTTTAACGCTGAAAGAATTTGTGTTTTCTACTTTTGACATTGTTTATCTTGTCACAAAGGACAGAAAACACATTTCCTCCCTCGAAATGTTGCAATTGCGCCGCGTAATCGCGAGGCAAAAATAAGAATATTTCCCGACCTGCAGCCGCGAGCGGCGGCCATGAGAACCACGCTTCGTGACGTCAAAGGAGAACTTTTAAAAAAGATAGCAAGTTCCGCAAATACCTGCTTGATAAAAGGAATATATTTTTCTATAAATCTTGTCGTTCTGACGTAAATATAACGGCGTCAGATACCTGGTATCACCGACAAAGCTTTTATTACACGGAGGTTTAGTGGCGCCATCTATCCGAGGTGAACCAAACCGTCAGCTCAATCCGCTACCGCGAGCCAGTGTTGTACACGTTCCTCAAAGAAAGGAACGAAAGCTCGTTCCTCGCTCCTTCTGATTTTCGGAACGCGTTCCCGTTACAAGTTACATCTGTGAAAAAGGAACTCGTTCCCGTTACAGTTTAAAAAATGGAACGTATCTTTACATATACCGATACGTTACATGTGTATTTTGCTAATTACTATATTTAGATAAATCAAGCAGAGTTTTTTTTTATCTATCGCATTAGTAGTCAACATACGAGTTTGTATGTCGTTATGGAAGGGCAACAGGAGAATAAAACAAGCGGAAGCAGGGTTTCATTTGTTGATATATTCAAGTTAAGAATCTCAGCTTTTAACCATATTCATAATTGTAGTGGACGATTCAGACGAGCCGAGTGTACTTTTACCCAACATTGTACGAGCGTTTTACAACAACCTCACACGCTTCAATTGAACAAAGTCCCTTGTTCGAACTAAACAACAGTTGATTCTCGATGTTGCTGTCCGCAAGACGAGCAAGTCGAGGAGAGGGTAGGGCCTTTTGGAAGGTCAGTCTTAAACACTACAAATACTTCTTTCTATGGTTGGCTTTGTTGTTCATTTTGAAGGTGGGGGACAACGGAAGAAATAAAGTTTTTTTTTTTTTGTGTATCTTTTAAGTGACCAATGTTCGGTATACAAGGGTGCGTTCGATGTCTGGCAGTCTGTGATCTTGTAACTGTAGGTCTCGTTATGGAAGTTCACAAGTGGCTGTAGTCGGCCTTAGATTTCTGGGTGTATGAGGATTCGTGGAACCAAAGAAAGTAGCTGAGTTTGAAACAACCCTCTTTCTTTGTCTTTTCCTACGACTAAAAGTCTTGCTTTTTGTACCGCAGTTTCGGACACTCAAAAAAGGATCAATGTCCACCAGCTCTCCTGCACCCGAAACTGTTAGCAAGCGAGGACCACACAAAATAATTCATAAGATTAGTAGCCAAAAAGGTAACGAGATCCTGCACTTCGTAAAGATATTGTTTTTGTACTTTCAAAAGTTTTCTGTTCGAAATAAAATAAAACTTACCCCACTGGACGAAAAAAAGGAACGCCGTTCCTCTTTCCGTTCCAGTAAAAATGTAACGCGTTCCCGTTCCAGTTCCAGCGATGCAAAATGGAACGGCGGCGTTCCTTCGTTCCTCCTAAAAGGAACGCGTTCCAGGAACGCCGTTCCTTGGAACGCCGTTACGTACAACACTGCCGCGAGCAGATGCCAGAAGCCAGAGGGGGTCGGGGGCAGAGCTGGGCGGGGATGGCCGGACCCGGATTGGAGCGCGTTGGTACTTTCCTCCTTTCGCCCTGTTCATCGCGCTGCGGAAGCACGTGGTCACGTGGTCGCAAGCAGGTGAGTTCTCGCTGCTCACTGACGGCTCTAGAGAGCAAGCTTCACAGGAACCCTGCGCGTTCTCCTTTCACCCTGTACGAAAATGTCAGATCGGAGCGGTTCCAGTTCGGATCAGCGCGGTTCTAAACTTGTGGACAGTTCCGATCCGCGCGATTCTGGGTGTAACCAGTCGGATGCAGTGAGACGCAAGGCACTGGAATCGCACGGTGATAAGTGGATCCGATCCGCTCCCCTTGTTCCGGTAGGGTCTGCTCCCGGCCAGCGGGCGCGCACATGCGTGACTGAAGGAGGGGAGGGAGGGAGGGGGGGGGGGGGGGGGTCGGCGGGGAACTTCCGCGGTTCTCGCAGGTCACGTGTTAGGGACAGGCGCATCCGCTACGCAGGCGCTGCGAGCGGGCGTTCTCCGCGCGCGCGCCTGGCTTTGTCTGTTGCAGTCGGCGGCTGCGCGGCAGCGCCGCAGCGCTCCGAGAGTTTAGGTTTTCTTCGCTCTCGTCGGACTGTCGGTCGGCGCTCGCCCGGCGGCGACGTTCGCGCTGCGGGCGCACGGATACTGACGCGCCAATCGTTGCCCTGGATGGATATCCACTGACCTCGGCTTTGAATCTTTATATAGTGTCGAGCTGCCGACCCATTGCACTTCGGCGCGGCCTCTGGATGCGCTTGGCGCTGGTGTGCTTGGTGACAATACTTGGACAGCTCGGATACCGCTTGCCCGCCGGAACTTCCCGATGCACTCAACACTGGATACTGTGCTTGTGCGTGCTGTGTGTGTGTTCCGTGCACCGCGTTTGGTGACGACGCCTGGACGACCGTGTGCGCCGCCGGAATTACCGCTGCGCTCACCACTGGACTCTACAAAAGTATTTCGCGCGATGCCCTTAGCCGTTACAAGCGAGAGATTGTCACGATTTCAGACCCAGTCCGCCTGGGTCTGAAATCGCGAAGATCTCTCGGTTGTAACGGCTAAGGGCATAGCACGAAATTCTTTTGTAGAGTCCAGTGGTGAGCGCAGCGGGAATTCCGGCCGTGCACCACCTGGGTCTAAAATTGGGGCTGGAACTGCGCTGTTCCAGGCTGGATACAAACTGGTGCCCCAATTTGGGTCTAGGCGGAACCGGCATTTTTCATTCCGGCCTGTAAATCTGACATTTTCGTACGGGACGTCACAGTGCACGTGTCTCGGAAGATGGTGAAGGAGTTGAGACAACCCCTTCTAGACAGCTTTAAAGCCTGCGCGTCAAGTCACATGACGTTACTTCCGGGGGTCCCGCACGGACGCTGATTGGATGCGAGTGCTGCGACAGCGTTCGCGTGGGGCTATGATAGTGAACGAGCCCCACGGCGAACGCTGACGCGGCACTCGCATCCAATCAGTGCCCGTGCGGGACCCCCGGAAGTAACGTCATGTGACGTAACGCGCAGGCTTTGCTGTCTAGGGGGTATTGGTTGAGAGGTGCCCAAAACCTCAATCTTTGTCAATTTTTAAAATAAAAAATGAAAGACGTTTATAATCCCCTGCAACGCCGAATTAAAGCGCAGCTCTTGAGGAGGAGGGGGGGAAGGTACGGAGACGAGGGTATGCCTTTCCTCCTCATCCGTACCCTCCCCTCTTCCTCTGCTGCTCCCCTCCCATTTTGCGGGAAGTTTTCGCTATATTTCCTGCTAAATCTAGCGGAAACAAATCCCCAGCTAAATTTAGCGGGGAATGTTTTTCGCTAAATTTAGCGGGGAATTTTTTTCGTTAAAGGAACACTGACAAACCAAAGGTGTTTTTTTATTGTCTAAGACGATGCAAGTTGTAGTCATAGACACGCAAAGAAATATCGCATCGCGAAAAAAAATTTCCCCACGCGCGCGCGCGCCTTTTTGTTTTGGCGTTTTTCTTTCCCGCTCTTCACCTTCTCGCTTTTTTGATTCCTGACGTCAAAAATCGTGAAATGTAGAAGCTTTGTAGGCGAAATTTCTATAAGATTTAATAATGGCAATCGTAAAACGTGTTTTTTTAACGCAATTTCGAACGCACTACGGCCCTTCTTTTTGAAATACCAAAAATCGGAGTCCCGAATGATGTCGCCTCCAGTCTTTTCATCCTCCCTCGGAAAACATGGTGGCGCCCGCGGCGCTCGGCACATGTAGCGCTGAGTATGACCGGTGAGTCGGGGAATCCGAAGAAGTTCTCTTTTTTTTTTTTAGAAGCCGGACGACCTCTCAGACTTCGAAAAGGAAATTATCAAACGGTCAAAACAACTGGGTTTGGTGTCTGTGTACCATATTTTCGGTTGGTACTCCGCGAGGGCAACCTTTCACGCAGAACGGGCCCGTCGTGGCCCTCACGTCGCTCACAAAAGTCCACTGCGCGTTCTTTTGGACCTCATACCGTTTCTAAACATTTGAGATTGCTGAAAGAGAACTTCAAACTCGAAATGAAGCGTCGTCTGCTCACAGCAATAGGCGGCAGGCACGGAGAAGAACCTTTGATCGCGGGACGCAGGCGAACACGACACTTCGGGTCGGGCGGGTTCGTAGGCGTGAGAGAAACTCTAGTTGCAGGACAACACAATCTTTGACGTCACTGAACTGGCGCGAAACGCGCGGGAACTTCAAATTCGGCTTTGAAAAATTGTTTTTTTACTTCAAAAATTGTTTTCAATCGTCTCTGACATTTAGAAAATTATGATTTTAACCTGTCAGTGCCCCTTTAAGCTGAAACGAATTGTGGAGAAGTAGGGTTACTAAAACAGGGTTTGTGCAACTCGATGATCGCTCGGCTCCGATGTCACGTGGTTCATAGACGCCATGCCGTGGCGGAGTTTTTGTTTGTCATTTATGGGCTTATGGAACGTTTTTGAACCTTTCTCCGATATCAGAAGGACTTGAAAGCGCTTGAATATTTTACCGAAATAATAAAATAGTACCTTTAATGCTCATTTTTTTGTTTCGATAGAGGAAGTATTTTTAAACTAAAAAAAAAGGTTAATCTCGCCATTTCGGTCTGTTTGACAACACTGATTCAGGGCCATCCGTCACATTATGGTGACTACGCTTTGTTTTAGCCGAAGTCCAGATACAGCCGATGCTACAAACGCGAGCATGTGGCCCTGAACAACGCTCGCACTGCACGAGCGTGCATGCTTACCAGGGACGAAGAAAACCCAGAGCTCGCTCTTGTAGCTACAGCTACCTAGTGCCACTAAATGAGCTAATAAATAATAATAAATAAGTGCCACTAATAAATAAATAAATAAGCAATAAATAAGCATTAAATGGGCAGTAGAAGCTACGATTCTACTGCTACCCTCACACTTAAAGTGAAACGCACTATAGCCGCTACGTAAAAAATTCTCGGCAATCATGTGTTCATATTTAAGTTGGCATTTATTTTAACAGAGTGTCTTTGTGTGGGATTCGTGTGGCAGCAACACCGTAAAAACTTCAAATGCTCGAGGGTAAGGTTGAGATATCGAGGAACAGATTTGGAGAAGTGGAGTTTTGGTGATACTTTCAGTTCTCACGTTGGATACCGCTTCTCTCGAGAATGTTACCTCTCGTTTTGACAAGACATCCTTCTACTTTCTCCACCTCTCACAATTTCGTTTATAAGCTGGGTATTTCCACATCAAATCGTACAATGACTGTTCGGGTCATACTTTTGATATTTTTGTAATAAATATATGTGAAAGACATGTTCTTGGGGGAAACATTCAGCTATATTTGAACACCGTAGCTACATATTTCTCAGAGATATAAAATTGAGAAACTCGAGATGTGGACATTGCCGAGATATCACTATGGTAATTTGCAGGGCCGACAATGTCACACCGAAGCAGGCACGGAGTTAAATGAAAATATATATATATTTCTTTTATGAACAATTTACAACATGCACACCAAATATTAAAAATAGCAATTATATATTTCTATGCAGAAAAATTACGAAACACGTAAAAAGACACGTTTTTAGAGATACAATCACAAATATTTCCTTAGCAGTTATTGTAGTTTTGTTATTAATGCGGAAACATAAGTAATTTATTTGAAGTAGCAAAACTGCACATCAATATTTAAAAAACACAATCTTTCATTTCTTTTTAGCTCTTCTTAACTCCTCGCACTAACTTGAACTAACTTGCAGTGGCAAAATATTGAGTAGCTTATGATTTCCAATTGAGAAAAGCGCCTACAAACCTTCACTCCAATTGAGCTAGCTTGTCTTCGTTAACTTTGCCGCACGACGTTGCCTCCATAGCGATATTCTTTAGAACCGGCAAAGCCTGTACAACGGTGCTGCTATATTGCAAATTGTAGAAAGGCGTCATAACTCAAAACCACGTGACTAGGAAGAATAAAAGAATGGGCAACACAATGCAAAATCTCAAGTACAGTTGAGTTTATTCGACCACACCAAAACAAAAAAGATCAAGAAAACTGTACATGACGTCACGAAGATTTAACCAGACGTGACTTGACAGGCTAAATCCCTACAACACTAGACACGCTTCTGACAACGAGCATCCGCAAAATTAATCGCCGTCAATACTACGACAACCAACCAACTTCCTAATCTCAGGGTGTTAGATTATGATTTTCCTAACCAGCTCGTGTGCGTGCGTTCACTTCTCAAAAAGTTATACTGTCCCAAGCTTTGTATTACCTTTATGTTTCCATGTGTTGCCTCGTAAAGCCCCCCCCCCCCCTCTCATTTCCTAAGGAGTGTCGGCGGACGCCACTGCAGCCGCCGGTTGCGAACAGTATGAATGGCAGATTGGTATTGAAACTCAAAGGCGCACACGAGGAATATCAGTTGTCCCCGCGTAAACACATTAGTATTGACGCTACGTGGCCTCAACACCAATTCAGTTCAAATGTATTCAAAAAAGATAATAAATTGTATTGTATTGTATTGTATTGTTTTCCCGCTTAATTTAGCGGGGAAAATGACGTCACATGACTTCGCGTCACGTTACCTATGAGCAAGTTCAGTTTCTCCCCGAGATTTAGCAGGAAAACTGACGTCATGCGACCTCAACATCATATCAGTTTCTTCGCTAAATTTAGCGGGAAATTAAGGGTGTGTCTGGGTCTGTGACGTCCCATAATGCAACGCGCGCAGTTGTGCCGACGCCAACGACGACGGCGACGGCAACGCTATTATACGCGGAAACAGTCGCCTTAGAGCTCCGCTCTAAAATATTGTCACGAAGGACAATTGATGAGGCGACGAAAGCTTAAGCAAACTACACGTTTAATGTGGCGAACTTGTGCCGAAAACAAAATAGAAAAAAGGCTAGCGTCGCCGGCGTCGATGGCGGCGAAGCAGCAGGATCGAACGCTGGCGCGAGACTGACTCCGGCTCGCCACGCGGAGCCCGTTCTGTACACACGTGAGCTTCTGGAACGATCGGCGTAGAAGATTTGGCGCGTAGAACATTCTGACCTCGAACATGCAACAGAGTTCTCGAATTCACCAGAATGCAAAAGTTAGAAAAATAACAAAACGTGTCTCCGCTACTAGGCATCGAACCACGGCTCTTTGCGTGGGGGCCGAACACGATCACTGTTCGACCACGGGCGCGCTGCTTACTTCGCCAGCTGCGCGCGCGGCAATATGACCCGGACAGTCGTTGTAGAATTTGACGTGGAAACACCCAACAACGATATTTTGTTTGTTAGTAGCAGGTAGCAGTTATTAGCAAACCCTCACTCCTGGTCTTTGAAAGCTATCCTCCCAAAATTTACTGCACCGTTCCCTTTACTTGGAAATGCTTAACGTACGTAGTCGCCGGGGCACATCTTCGGCTTATGAGTTCGTGTAAATAATTAAATAAGTAAATAAATAAATAAAAAGTTTATTTCCATCGTACGTTGATGGTGGTGACCGAGGAAAAGAGCTGCGTGGCACAGATTGACAAGTCCTTGACCACCTAGAAGGCATAGTAGCAGCAGCTCGACGGAAAAAAAAGAAACATGAACGAATCTTGATTAAGACAATTTAACAATGCGTGTTTCTGACATAATATATTTTATCATCGGCGATGACAGAAACGTGACCTATTTTCACACAGAAGTTATGAGTCCAAAAAAGTTTAGTTCATACTCAGATTTATTTGTAGAGAAAATTAGTCGAATTTTTCTAAGGAACGATATCCTGAATTCCAATCCTATTTCTTCAAGTAAATTAAGTATTTTTAGAATAGTATGTTTAAACATTTGTGTGCCATAGTTCTTTCTTGCAGTGACCACCTCCCAACATTCTACACGACGGGTACAATACGCGTGAATATTTTTAGAGAGCCGTTCAAGGGTTTTACGATCACGAAAGAGGAACGTTGAAGACAAACAGACAGAACAGGCTTGCGTCCCTCTTTCCTTGTCGTAAATTAGAAACCGACAAGCTCAACCATCTATACTGTCCAACACTCTAAAAAATGGGAGTAGTACTCCCTCCCTAAAGGGAGGAAATGAGATGTCTCGTATGTTACTCTCTAAAAGGAGGAAATTTGCCACCCTACAAAAGGGAGGAAATTTCCTCCCCTAAGAAGGGAGGAAAGTTGCCACCTTTTTTCGCCCAATGGAAGAAATTTGCTCCCCACGTGTAGTTTATATAGCTTCCACCAGATGGCGCTCACAACAGAAAAAAAAATTTTGCTGAAGCGCAAAATTTATTTAAATACACATACAACACTGAACACACAGAATGCACGAAACACAAGCAGAACACCCCACAACAACAGCGCAGCAACGCCGATCCCCCACCCCTCTCTTTTTTTTTTCTTTTTTTTTTTTTTTTTATTTATTGCCTGGTTGTGGCAGTAATACAATGCGACAACACATGCTCAAAGCCGGGTTAAAAGACGCCTACCCACCTGGCAGACGCCAAAAGCTAAAAATCTTTAAGGTTAGCCAGCTCCTCTAGAAGTGGCAACCATTCAGGCCCAGTTTGTTGGGCCATGTACAATTCACGCAAAAAACACATGTGCTCTACAAAATATCTATGCACAGGACGCACATCTATATCTGCATGACGCACTGCCAAGCGGCACAGCCATAAACTGTGAAGGCCCAACAGCATGATCGTGTCTAAGGGCACACCTTCGTCCTCTTCAACTGGTAAAAACCGAATTCCTTGGGGCGTAAGTGGGAGGTCCTTTTTGAGAGTCCTTTGCAAAACGTCCCAAAAAAATACTGCATCCCAGCAGTATAAGAAAACGTGTTCGATAGTTTCCCGTTTTTTACATAGTATGCAGTTGTCGGTCCAAGCGATGGGTACTCCCTTCTCCGCTAGCCAAGCTTTGACGGGCAACGTTTGGCTATGCAACTTGAAAAAGAAGGTTTTAGTGTGTGGGGGGATAACCATTCTCTTAACTCGTTTCAACACATCTTGCCCCGGGCCTTCACTGTACAGCGTACGGTACAATGGTGTAGGAAAAAATATATCTATCACATCTTTTGTCAGCCGTTTACGCGTAACGCCACACAAATAGTCCAAAGAAAACCGCGTTGTTAAAAATTGATAAGCGCCAATCACTTCTTTTAGATACCCGCGTACACAACCAGTCACAGGTACGTTGGACGAAACAATAAACTCAGGAAGAATACTGTGTAGCCTTGTTTGAATGACCGTGCGTAAAAATGGGTCCTTCTGGTCCCGAAGAAAAATGAATCTGCTGACCAGCTGTCTTACGAACAGATGCGAAAGGCCTAGACCTCCAACGCTGACCCGTCGAAAAAGATTGGTTCGGCTCGTCTTCTCCCATACTGAGCTCCATATAAAAACCGCGAACACACGATGGATGCGCTGAATGTTGATACGTGAGCAATGTAACACCTGTGACACGTACCAAACTTTTGCTGCAAGAAAAATGTTACATACAGACGCCCGAGCAAAAATTGATAACCCATTGCCTCCCCACTTGTTCGCCTTAGCGCGCAAAGCCTCAGTTTCATTGCGCCAATACTCATCAGTGTCGCGATAGCGATCTAAAGGTACACCAAGATAGCGAGATGGTAGGTCGGACCATACAACGCGTGCAAACACATTCGGCTTGGAAGGCCAATCGCCGTGCCAAATGCCCAAACACTTTTCAAAGTTAACGGCGCTACACGTATGTTCGCAAAACAGTTCCGTCAACTCTACGGCCTTCTTCACGCTATCTTGGTCGACGCAAAAAATCGCCACATCATCCGCGTATGACAAAATCCGCACCTCAGTAGATTGTAACTTAAAACCTCTAACGAAACTACTACGAAGAATGCTTAAACAAAAGGGTTCAAGAAAAATACAAAAAAGCAGAGGCGAAAGTGGACATCCTTGTCTCACAGAAGAAAAAAGACCAACACGCTCACTCACGCGTTTGTTCACAACCAGACGGGTGGCGCAATTTCGGTATGCCATACGTATTCCCTCACACAAGACTGAACCAACATTGACGTGATCTAAAATAGAAAAAAAGAATATCATGTGACACACGGTCGAAGGCCTTTTCCAAGTCGACCTGTAGCATAGCGACTCTCCGTTCCATACTATCGCAACATTCCAAAATGCTCCTTGCCACATGAACGTTTGTAACGATACTTCGTCCTTTGATTCCACAAGTCTGGTGCGGGCCGACAATAACGCTTATCACACTTTGCATCCGCTCTGCTAATATTTTCATCAAAATTTTATAATCCACATTCGTCAAAGTAATTGCGCGATACGCTCCTACACTACGGAGTTTCACTGGATCATCACTTTTCGGTATAAAAATCGTATGAGTGCACAAAAAAGAAGGAGGCAAAACTTTTACACGATACGCTTCGGAAAACACATTATGCAAAAAGGGGGCAAGCTTGTCCTTGAACGCTTTATAAAAGTCAGCGCCCGAACCATCAGGACCTGGTGACTTTCCGGGTTTTAAATGGTCAATGGCTCGTTCTACTTCTGCCAACGATATGGGTAATTCTAGCTTTTCTTTTATGTCGTCTGCCAGTCTAGGCATGGACGGCAAATAAACGCTTCGAAATTCTTTCTTTTTGGGCGCGCGGTAACTAAAAAGCTCTTTATAGTATTCCACAAACGCGCGCTCGATGAAATCCTTATCACCCGACAGAACCCCTCGAAATGCAATCTCGCTTATCTCATTTTTACTCGCGTATCTTCGTTCCGCCCCGATAGCCCTTTTAGTGGGTATCTCCCCGAGTGACAACCGCTTCCACCTCGCTCGCACCATAGCCCCCTTATATTGTTCGGTGTCCAGAACTTCCAAACGCTTTTTAATACTGATAATCTCGTCCGCGAAAGAGCCGGGCGAGCGGCATTCTTCTTTTATTACCGTCTGCAGCAGGTCTTTTAATTCACTTGTTTTCTTTTTTTCCTCATGCTTCAATAAACTCGATCGTTCTATGGCTATCATTTTAATTTCCTGTTTAAACAGTTCCCATTTAACACCAACCTCTTCCCCTTGAGCGTTTACGAATTCTTGAAGCTGGTGACGCACCGCAGTTAAAAAGAAATCATCACTTAGAAGCTTCGTATTAAATTTCCATAAATCCCAAACGAACCTCTTAGGCGCTTCTTTAGAAGAACAAATTAAGAAGGAGACAAGGGAATGGTCACTAAATGACACGGGGTCGACTGAATATTGTTTACAAGCGCTAATGAGTTCGAGGGAAACGTACGCCCGGTCTAATCGCGCGTGACTCGTGCCCTGGAAATGCGTGTACTGTATATGCCTGCCACTTGACGCGCAGTGAGCTACGTCCTCTAATTCATATCGATCCAGCATATCGTTTAACATAACAGAACTTGCATCTCTATACCGCGCGCTGTTCGATCTGTCTTGGGGCGCACAAACGCAATTAAAATCTCCCAACAGAATCACCAGTCGATCTGTGTTAACATATCTTTCAATATGTTCGAAAAAAACTACACGTTCTTCCACCTTTGTAGGGGCATATATGCACAAAACACGAAACTTGAAATTAGAGATAACAAAATCACATAACACAAGTCGGCCCGCATCGCAGCTAATTACTTGTTCAACGGTCCCGCTACACTTTTTTAGAAATAAAAGACAACCACCCGACGTCCCCTTAGCGTGGCTGACGCACACGTCGTACCTTGCTTCAAAAAGTCGCACCATATTATCTGTCTGGGCCTCGCTCTCCATTTTCGTTTCTTGAACCGCGACCACGTCCAGGTCTTTCTCTATAAATAAGCGATTTACCTGGTATTGACGACGTTTTGCACATAAGCCTCGCACGTTTAACGTCCCCACACGTAATGATCGTTCCAGGTTCATCAACGATTAAGTGGGAGGCTAGACACAAGAGGACAGAACAAGATAAGTTAGCAGAAAAACAATAATTTGGACCGTACGCGCACTAGAGAGCAAACGCGAACAAAAGGGTGACGTACATTCGCAATGCCGTAGTTACCAAGACCACTCACACAGAGTCTTTCCTCCGGCGATCATCCGGCGGGATACGCGGCTTCACCGCGACCCGACCTTTCTTGGGTCCGAGCGGTTCGAGCGTAGGCCACGCTTGGTTGGCCTCCTGGCCACTGCCGTCAGGTGTTGCCGCTGGCTCCCTCGGTCGCTTTACCGTTTGGCTGGCGTCCATTTTGCAGCCCTGTTCGTCT
Source organism: Ixodes persulcatus (assembly GCA_013358835.2). NCBI lineage: Eukaryota > Metazoa > Arthropoda > Arachnida > Ixodida > Ixodidae > Ixodes > Ixodes persulcatus. Next base: position 441,386 of record JABSTQ010010547.1, read on the forward strand.
GCCACTCCTGCGTCGCCGCTCCTACCCCCGGGATGGCTGTTCACCGTTGCAGATTGTCCGCCTGCGGACAGCGTTTGCTCCTCGGGCAGGCGCTCCTTGGTTCTGTCGTGGCGCGCGTCTTGAGCTCGTGTCGTCTCCTCAGAGTTGAGCGCTTGTGACGTTGCGTCCTGGTTGCCGGCTTCCTTGGGTGTGGGTGCCCCACTCTGTTCCATCGGCAGCACGTCAGTTGGAGGCGACCCTCCTACGGCTTCCTCCGCCTCGATACCATCCATCAGGTAGTCGGAGTTGTCCTCGAACTTGCGGTCTCGGGCCATCGAGGCGTACGTTTTGACGCAATCTTCTGCCTCATGACCGTAGCGGTGGCAGTCGGAGCAGCGGGGGACGCGGCAGTCCCGGCGAATGTGGCCCGTACGACGACAGCGAAGGCAGAGCGGAGCGCGTCCGGGCACCACGACAAGGACCTTACACCCTTCCAGGCGCATCTCGTGGGGGAGGCTGTCCACGGTGTAGCCTTCATTGAGGGTCATGCGTACACTCCGGGTGTTAGACTCAACAGCCTCGAATTCCTTCTCCCGGAAGAAGTCCCTGGTTATCTCCGATACCTTGCCGTAGCGCTCCAACTCCTTCTTCACCTGGCCGTTGGGAACGTCGTACGGTACCCAGTGGAGCTTGAGCTTCACCGCAGTGTTCGCCGGGTCGATGACGAGGCAACGCCCCCCTTTGATGGTCAGCTCCTTCGCGTCCACCAACCTTTGCTTCGCCGCTAGCGAGTGCAGCCTCAGCATCCAAACGTGGTTCATCTGATGTGGACCGGCTGAGGCCAGGTCCTTCAGCACTTGCAGCCGCTGCAGCTCGTCACGGAAGTCTTGCACGCGATACGGCCTTCCTTTCACATCACAGTGTAAAAATACAGCGTTCGTCACAACATAACCAGTGGGAAGTTGGGGCAGGATAATCTTGTAATCTCCAGCGTTATCAACGACAGACGTACCACGGCCTGACGCGGCCGTTTTCACCGCTCCGTCGGAGCTCATGACACACACGTCCGTACTCTGCAGAGGCCGGAAGTGGAATCCTCCCCCCCACCCCTCTCTACGTACGCCAAGTTCGCACTCTCTCTATATATGGCAGTGTTATTTTTGAATCCGACTTGGCCGGTGACTGCCTTCATTTGTCGCAAAACACGGAGAGACGGAATAAATATTACTCGTGCTTAATACATTTTTTGAATTGTCTCTTGGAGTAGCCCCCATCTCTTAATTCAACACACTGATCAAAGCAAATGTAGATCATTAGGCTAATTAACTAAAATTTAATAATTATTTCTTAAATAAGTTCGAAGAATCATGTTGGAAATGCAGTGTTGAAATGCAGTGCACTGGTGCTGAAATTTGCAACCAAGCTATTGCTTGATTGGAGTGTTCAGTGCCAGTGTAATCTATTTTCAGGTTTTGGTGGGGTAATAATAATTTTAATTGTTGCACAAGTATTTCAATTAATTTTTCAAACAAAAATTATTACTGGTTTTAACAAGACTCCTTGCAATAGCAGAAAACTTATATTGGGTCATGCTTTGTCACCCGTATTAGAGAAATTTAATATTGTTTTAATTTTCTAACCCGGAGCGTTTTTCCTATAAAAAAGTAAGTCCCGGGAGTGATAAGGACACACGAACCATGACTGTGGTATGGCAGCAGACAACTAAAATGAAAATGTCTTTGGTGATATAATGCAACCGCTTGAAAACATCACGTTGCACAAGTCAGAAAGTTAAAAGCCTGTGTTGAGAGTTTTAGGAGATCGTTCAGTCACTACCGCAACTCAATAAGCAATCCGTTATGGGTATGGCGTCCGCTATATATACCGTATACGAAGCCGCGTTTTCATGTTTTAGAGAACGGTTGCAACCCGTTGCAGAATATAGCGCTACGAGAGCTAACGCAATGCAACTATTTCGGACACTAAAGCTAAAATAAAAGTTTGTACAGAAATTGTTAGTTATCTTCTATTCATGTCGTTATCTAAATAGAACGTTAATGTATTACCGAGTAAGCTTATGTTCATCCTTGCTTCTTTTAAAAGTACGTCCAGTACATTTGCGACGAGTAGACTTGAAATCCACGTTGTTAACGCCGGGTCGGCTTGGTCGTGTACTACAGCCGCGCTCGTATCACGACACGAGAGGAACCGCGCGATGACGAACTAAGTCGGCCGCATAAAATAAAAGAAAAGTGCGACGGGGTTTTTGTTTCACTTCATTTTTTTTTTCTTTTTGTGACTGCGTTATTTGATATGTAGCACACAGTAGCAGGAGATGCCGCACAAACTAAAAAAGCTGCGGTGAGCCGTCCGCTGTGGTGAATGATCCGTTCCTTCAAGACCGCTGATCCGACCTCCCTCCCCCACTTCGCCCCGCAACCGGAATGGAATGTCAGTACTACCCTTTCTTCCAGGTGGACTCTTCCCGAATGAATAGTTGACCTTGCTTCCCGGATCCGTTGCTTCGTTCCTTCGCCGAATCGTCATTTCAGTGTCTTTCCTTGTGCGGGGCTATAATTTAAAAAAAAAAAACATAAAAAAAAAACGCGTGCTTCCTCAAGCCGGTTGTTGTCCCGATCTTGACGGACTACAGTGTGTGTCGGACGCAGTCGCTCGCCGCAACGCAGTGCTCTTTCCTATCGACTGGATATGCTGTTCTGTTTTACACAGAACTGAAATAAACGCCGCACGAATTACCTTTCGCTGTATGGTACGTACGCTTTATTTCAAGAGTATATGTTTCTCGCGAAGGTGACGGGACTAGGAACGTAGAGACGTGTCGACTCGAATATAGCAGCGATTGTGTGGGATTCGCGATTTCGAAGCGAGCACATACGGCGTGATTCTCGCGAGACACACGCCGCGCTACGCGCCTCGCTTTTTTTGTTAAACTAGTGTATCTCCGATAGCCCCCGCAGCTCCGCTTTTTCTCTCCTAGCATCGCGCAGTAGTGGGATTGCTCAAGGTGACGGTAACCAAGCCTTCAAGTTGCCGTCACCGACATTGAACATCTTCACAGCGGCAGCGGCGGTACGACCGCCGCTGTCGCCGCGAACATGAGGGAGGAATTTTCGTCCCTTTTTCAAGCGGCACGAGGTGGCGCTGCATCTAAATCGGTGAAATGGAGAAACGGGTGCGATTTCCTCCCTTCTGTTGGCGACAGGGAGGAACATCGCTCTTTTCCTCATTTTCTCCTCCCCTTTTTTTTAGAGTGAAGGGTTATCAAAAAGTTTGTTCCCCTACTTTTCTCTAGTTTTAGACTAGTGAGAAGTCTATAGCTAAATAGAGCATGAACGTATATTGATAGAAACGTCTTCTATATTTTTAACGCTTTCGTTTTCTTCTTTTTTTTTTGCATCAAGTGATTTTTTTCAAGATTCGCTGACGTTGTTGTATTATATACTAAATTACAATAATTGATGTAGAATTACAATAACGAATTGTATATTAATAATTTCTCCTTTGCTGGTAACATATACTGGTGGCGATTTAACGCAACTGCTACTTGTGACTGCTTAGAAATAAGGAAGTTGACATGACAATGTCATGACATATTCTTGGTAAAAATGACACCTAAGAGGTAAAAGAGTCTACAATCTCTATTGCGGATGAGTTTAATACGATATCTTGTGTAATTGTTACTAGCTTATATTTTGGGGGAAAAAGCACTGCTTTTGTAGTTGTTTTTTTCGGCATTAATTTGTAGTGAATTAATACGACTTCAAATTTCTAATACGGGCAATAACGCATGTTTTGCCGTGTAATATAGCACATCGACATTTTCAGCAGAAAAAGTAAACTTGTGTCGTCGGCAGAGTTGATAAATGTTGCAGCAGAGTTAATATTAACAATATCATTAACGTAAATATTGAAATGAAAAGGACCTAATATACCTTACTGTAGAACACCAGTAAGAATACGCTTCGAACTTGACGAAATCCATTATTATAAAGGAATTGCATTCGATGCTCTAGATAAGACTTCGCTACCGTCAAAGCATGCCATCAAATCCTATATGTATCCAATTTTGCTAGTAAAATTGCATTATTGAGGCAATTAAAAGCCTTTGTGAAGTCTATGGACACTCCGAGAACAATTTTTTTTCTTCGGGATTTTACAAGATGAATTGTTTTCCGGACGAGTAGGCAGCCTCGCTAGGTCTATGTTTTATAAAACAGAACTGCAAAGCATTTATCAACCTATGCTTGGTTAAAAAATGTGTTAGTCGTGTATAAAGTACCTTTTCAAGTGCTTTAGAAAATACTGGTAATATAGGAATCGGTCTGGAATTACCCATATCAAAAACTCCTCTTTTTGTGTAGTACTGACACTTTGGCTATCTGCATTCGTTTAGGAAAAAACACCAGTAACCAAAGATGAATGAAATATATCTGTTAGCACTGCCACTAGTAAGTGAACAACATGCTTAATAGGCCTTGTCTGTACACCATCCACCGTCACGAGCTCCACTATGTTTAAATTTTAAAATCACATTAATACCTTCAGCTTCTCGAACCGGATCTAAAAAAAAAAAAATCTAGTTACTGTTTCTAGCATCATCAAAAACGCAATAATTTGCATTATCAATTCCGCTTGCAATACTCACAAAACGCTTGTCAAAAGAATTCGCCAAAGAACATCCGATTAGTTCAACACCGTTATGCACTATTTTATTAATGATATAGATCAACGATTTCGATTTAAAATAGAGTTTTAACTCCTTCCACATGGCGTCCGTATTCTTCTGCCTTGAACACCTTGAAGTAGTAGCGTTCTGTGGCACGCCGTAATTCTTTTGTTAAGATGTTGCGGTACATTTGAAATATTTTTAGGTCTTTCTCGTCTCATGAATTAGCAAATCGGCTGTACAGAACATTTTCGGTGTGAATCTTGGATAATAAATCTTGCGTTATCCGAGGTATTTTACACTTAACGAAAAAATAGTCAGAGTGCAGGCGAGCTGGTGTAAGTTGAACATGATTGTAAACCTGAGACTGGGGCAGAAAAGAGAACACCTTCTGTTGTGTTCTCTTTTCTGCCCCAGTCTCAGGTTTACAATCTTTTTACGCGTTTGGTTATTTTAATTTATTTCAAGGGGAAGGACCTTTGTATAGATCCAGAAATAAATCTATGAAAGTGTTGTAAGCCCCAACGGCTGTATTTTCATTTAATACACTGATCCAGTTTGTATTTGTAACAGCAATTCTAAAACTATCGAGTTTATTTATAGTTATTTTCTGAAGCAGTGTTCGTTGTATTTTGTGAACCCTGGTTTGAAAACTCTTAACAGAAATAAATATTTAGAGGTGGTCGCTGAGACCACCCAAGGACAACACCGGCCTTTAGGCAATCGTTAGAGAAGTTTCTGATAAACAGGTATATTAACGTTTCAGAGCAGCAAGTGACGCGTGTGGGTCTCGTGATAACATTTTTTCGCAGCTATCTCTGCGAAATATTAAGTGTAATGTTCTTGTAATAGTGGTATCCGTACGCAAATCAATATTAAAGTCGCCACCGCAACAACTTTTGCTGGTTAACGAATACCAAAAAAGATTAGAAAAGTTGAAAGAAGGCTTCAGGGCTACCGTTAGGGGGTCGATATACTACAGCAAAAATATTCTGCTTGCTACGTAAACACAATATTTCGTAATCCTGTGTAATAAACTGAAATCGTTTACCAACTCTTAAAGAGAATCTTTCGTTAAAACAACGTTTTGCAGTACGATTAATATAAAATTAGCGATACATTGGCAGTCTTAATTCATCACGTTCGTTCGAATATCATGTTTCTGTAAGCATTATTGTTTCGAGAAAAAAAATTGACCAAAGAGCAACTCAAGATCGACAGCTTTGGTTTTCACTGACTGAACATTCAAATGAAAACATGTCGTGCTTGGAATATGATCTTCACCAAGATGACGTTTCAAATTTTGCTGGAGTACGAAGGCTTCACTGGCCATCAAAAATGCAATGACATAAATAACAGATTACGATCATGACCATGATCATTCCAAGAAAGGCCACGCGAGTCATTCTCAGTTGAGATAGGAATGGCGGTCGTTTTTCCTCTTTCCGAACAAACGTTTTTTCATTCCTGTGCCAGGCGAACTTGAATACGTTATATTTGTAGTTGCAGTCGTCTACAAACGCCAGAAAAGAATCAGAGAACTCGAAAAAGTCTGCAACATTGCCATCAAGGGGTCGATAACAGACAGCCAACACATTATTATTATTACGCAGGCGCAATATTTCGTAAACTTTTGTGACAACACTGTAATCACTAAACAATTCACAGCTGATATTTCTTTTAGTCGGAAAGGACACTCCCCCACCGCGCCGATCGGTTCGGTTTAGTACAATAATATTATAGTCGGATATATGAATTACATCGTCGCTATCCGAATACCACGTTTCTGTGAACATGATAGCATCGAACAAAAAACCGAACTGGTTCAATAGAAGCTCAATATCAGGCGTTTTGTTTCTAGCACATTGGACGTTCAAATAAAAACACTTCACGAAACGGTCGTTACCAACGTGACTTTTGAAATTCTGAAGATTAATAAAAAACTGATCAGTCATTGCCAATTTACAAAGCCAACTATAAAGACAAAAGGTTTGCAAACCTAAGCCATTCGGAACAGGTCGTCTTCGCACCGAACAGGAAGCGAACGCTCTTTGTCAGCTTTCCTCACGAGTACATCCCCACTCCTATGCTACAGATACTTGAACTGATTGGCCCATCCTTTTGCTGCCCGCAACAACTCACGGTTCCGCTATGTCGAGTTTTGTTGAAATTACAGGTAAGGTTTTATACCGTTCAGCTTTCCCCCCTGCTACAGCCACAGCTCCCTGGTGCCTTGTCTACCAAAACAAACAAATGATCAATGGAAGTTTGTCTGACCGTTACGGTAGCTTGGGCAGATCAGTAATATCATTTGCGACAAAGGATAGAACCTCTATAGTCGGTTACAAGTCAAGAAGGTAGGAGAAGCTCCTCCCATAATCGTGATGCGACTGTTTGAAATCCATCCGCAGTCGAAAGAATAGTTCCCTGGAAACACCCCTTGTTCCGCTTCAATGAATAGATAATGGCTACAGAGTGATGCCAACTTGTCTCCGACCCCACCCCCCCCTTTTTTTTTTTTAAGAAAGCGACCTTTGTATTCATCGGAGAGGAAACCGAGCCCCTGAAAGTGGCCTTTGTATCCATCGGAAGGGGAAGCTAATCCCCCAAAGTCGTTTTTGTTTCCATCGGAAACAAAAAGAACTTCTAATCTCCCTCTCCTGGCTTCCACAACGCTAAGTCAAGGTCGAAAGATAAAGCAAATATTCAAAGCAAGGCAAAACCCTCTCCAGCGTTGGCCACGACGTCACGGAAACGATGGGACGCTATTGGATGGGGAGGTGGCGGAGGGATATATGATTCCCTTTGAGGGGCATTTGCCGCTACCTTCTTGACTTGTAACCTACTATAGTCGTGCAGCAATCTTGATATTTTTGTGCAGCAAGCTTTCACCATCAGTTTTGGCGATACCTGAATTCATCGGGGTTGTAAATAAATATTGAAGTTGTGTTTTTTGTGCGTTACTTGACCCGTCTAGCGTATTTATGCGTAACAAGATACTGCGCCAGACTGTTGCCGCAAGTAAAGTATTATTCTTGTTACTTTTAAGACCTTTCTTTGTTTTTGTTTTTTTACTGCATTGAACATGAGCGCAATCCAAACTTAGTACCGAAAAACCGGGCACCACTACGTCTACCAGTTTCTCGACTATTGCGCTGCTTTTCTAGAACCGTTGCTTCATGCGGTTGTCACCTCTAATGAGATGATAAACAAATATTATTTTAGCGCCACCCAGCCCTTATCTTATCAACTCGCACCAAGACTTAACAGTTCACAGCCCGACAAGATCGACGAGTTCTACTTTCGACAACGCCGACGACGGTTTTTTTTGTTTGTTTTTTAACTAGCGCGCAGTCGATTTGTTAAGTGCTGGCCACGTAACAAATCGACTGCGCGCTTGTCGCGCAGTCGATTGTCCGGTCCACCACGGTGGAACCGGACAGTCGATTGCCCTGAAACACAGCATATACGTAAGGTTGGCATCCCGGGTTTCAAGTCCGTCTCTACTCGGTGCACTATGAAGTCTGACCAGAGCCAACGTCACGATCCTCGGGAACCAATCGAGCAGAACCAAAAACGCATCGTCATGTCGTCTTCGTGCGTTTGCCCTTCCACAGCTAGACCAATAAAGCATAGAAAGAATCACGACGCATTCACTGTGCTTGCCTGATTCGTCTAGCCGGTGGGTAGCAAAGGCACGAAGACGACGAGTGCCATGTCTCTTTTTATTAGCTTCATCGCATCGAAGTGTTGGCCGCAGTCGGCATTAATGTGAAACTGCTCTCCATTGTTTTCAAGAAGCAAAGTCCAAACACCCTTACCCCCTAGAAGCATCATGGGGAGTACTCTCATTACTAAACCCATTTCTTGCACCCTCCTACCTAAAGGTGTAAAAAGGGTTTTTAGTCGTGTCGGACGCCCTTCTAACACTTTTAATACTAAAAATGAGGGTGTTACAAGGGTGTTTTGAGCAGCATTATACCTCTAAGGGTGTAAAAGCGCTTACTGTGCAGCAGATATGAATCGATAGGTGGTTAGTTGGGCGAGTTGGTAATGATTGTTCCTTTCTATTTGTTCATTCCTATTTGTGCTCAATTTTAACCATGATGAACCAAAATGTTTGTTTACTTGACCGCCAGCGTTTCCGGTGTTGCTTGCCATTTCCGAAATTTTCCCCAACACCCGCTGAAAAAACCAATCTGCTTTTTCGGCCTCGACAAGCTCTTCCTTGCTCACCACTTCACCCCAAGCCATGATCTTTTGTTGCCTCGTACGGCCTCCTAACACTGCGACGAGCGAGTTCCGGTTGCATCGATCCCTCCCCGCTGTCTCGCTTATGAGCGGCCGCGCGGGAAACTCGGCTCTCGCAATCCCCTGGTTACGTCCCCTCCTTCCAACCACTATCATGGGGCGCCCAAGAAAGTGCGTCTGCAACCTTGTTGGTCGAGCCCTTGCGGTACTCAACAGTATAGGAGTATCGCTGCACGCTGAGTGCCCACCGAGCCAACCTCCCCGCCGGCTCTTTCAACCTTTGAATCCAGGTTAGAGCGGCGTGGTCCGGCTGTATGACAAAATGATCTCGTCTAAATACAGGTCGAACTTCTTTAGAGCAAACATGACGGCCAGCCCCTCCTTTTCCGTCATGCTGTAATTGCGTTCTGGAGGTGTAAGGGTTCGGCTGGCAAATGCCACCGGGCGCAGGCTGTCCGTCATGTTCTTGCAATAACATTGCACCGACGCCGTAGTCGCTCGCGTCTGTCTGTACAACGAACGGAGGGTTAAGGTCTGGCAGGCACAGGCTAGCTGCGGCTGCTATCGCTTTTCTGAGGGAAGAGAAAGCTACCTCTTGTTTTCGGCCTCAAACCCATCTCGGGCCTTTGTGGAGCAGCAGGTTCTGTGGCCATGTGAGTCCAACGCATTCTGGAACGAACTGCCGATAAAAACCGACCATTCCAAGAAACATTTGAAGGCTCTTCGCGTCGCGCGGCGGTGGATAATCAAGAATGGCCGCAACTTATCCTCGTTCGGCCTCAAGGTACCATCATCTACGATAAAACCCAGGAGGTTGACTCTTGAGGCCGCGAGCTTACCTTCTTTGGATTAATCGTTAACCCCGCCTTGCTCATCCTGCTTAAGTTGATCTCGAGGTGTCCTAGATGCTCCTCGAATGACTTTCAAAATACGACACATCATCCATGTATGTCATGGCAAAGCTGAACTTCGCGTCCCCTAGCACGATGTCCATCAACCGTTGGAAAATCAATGGCGAGTTAAACAATCCGAACGGAAGACGGATAAACTCAAACAGACCCCTGTGACAGGTGAACGCCGTCTTCTGGACATCGTCTGGTGATACCTGGATCTGCAAAAAGCCTCTGCTACAATCCAAGGCAGTGAAAATCTCCGCGCTACCCAGCGAGTGCATGATGGACTCAATAGATGGAAAGGGATATAAATCGCTTCGGGTCATCTCATTAAGTCGGGGGTAGAAAACGCAGAGGCGAACGGTGCCGTCTCTTTTTGGCGCTAAGACTACCGGAAAACCCCACAGGCTCTACGACGGCCGCAAGGCCGCTGTGTCTATCATTTTATCGAGAGCCTTATCTAGGAGAGCTCGCTTGTGCGCACTCAGCGATCTGGGATTACAACCCCACGGCCTAGCATCTCGTGTGTCAATTCTATGTTGTAAAATGTTTGTAAGTCCCGGCCTCTCCGTAAACATAGCTTCGTGTCGATGCAAAGCGTATGCTAGTCTCCGCCGTTCTTGTATACCGGCCCGTTGTACGAAGCGACAATCGCTTCAATCGGGAAACGTTGAAGCGACAATCGCTTCAACGTTTCCCGATACGACTCGCGCAGCTAATGTTGGCTCCTCTCGTGATCCGGCGAGTGAGCGTTCTATGCCCTGACTAAAACTCGATGGGACGGCAAAGGGGATAAGGGGAGTCAACGAATTATAGTGTGTGGGGTTCTTTATGGAGGTCCCTCTACTATTAATCGCCGCCCGATCGGTATGCGCTCCGCCCGTCACCCAGGGAGTGACAAAACAACGAGAAGACAGCGAATGGGTTTACTGTACCTCCCGGTTGCCCGTCGTCGAAAGCCGGTAGTCCTGGGCCCGCCGACCGTTGTTGTCGCCCGTCGATCAGAGCTCACAGTTGAAGTCCGTGTCCAGGCCTGCGGATCGCCTTTCCCACGCCATCGCTGCGTAGGCTGGCTGTCCCGGGCTATCAATGCCCGAGTCTCGCTGCGGAACCACCCCGGGAATCGTCGTGCCTAGACCAGATGGCCAGGGGGGCTATGTTCGACAAATGTTTCGTTTCTCCTAAAAAGAAACGGATGTGACGGAAATGACGATGTCAGCGTCGGATTGGTTAGAGGCTCAAATGACGAAAGAGGGAACTTTCGTCGTTTGAGCCTCTAACCAATCAGACGCGACATCGTCATTTCCGTCACATTCGTTTCTTTTTAGGAGAAACAAAACATTTGTCGAACATAGCCCCCCAGGACTCGCCGTTTCCACCAGTCTTGCTCCAGACCTCGCTGGTAGACCGCCTCGGAGTTCGCCATGGGCCAGGCCAGGCAGCCTGGCCCCGATGTTCCTGCCAGCTTCAGCCTCGCGTAGCACGCACTGTCTCGCGCCAGCTCGTGTCTTCTCCGCCGACCGCCTGTCACGTGCCCTCTGCTTCGTCTTTCACCCTCGGCTCCCACACTCTCACCCCTCAAGGCCCGGACTTCGGGGGACTTCATGGGCCTCAGGGAGCCGCTGGACTTCATGGGCGGCCGCTGTTGCTGTTGCCGGAGTGGCCACGTTGCAGCGTCCGAAAGCGGCGTAGGTGGTGGTGGCTAGCCAAGCCGGCAGACAATGCCGACCTGTCAGTCGCTCGCTGTCCCACTCACCGCGATGCAGCAGGGGGCTTGCTCTAAGCTGGTCCGGCCGACGCAGACAGACCTGCCTCGTTCCGCTTAGAGGTCACAGCGGGCTTAGAACTGCCCGCCTGAACCGTTCGTCAGGCCGAACAACTGTCAGCCACCCTGAGCACTTGGGAAAACGAATGGGCCCGTCTTCCCTCCTGGTGGGCTTCCTGGGTTACGCCGTCTATGGCCGTCTTTCCAAGAAGCTATTCTGCGCAGAACAAAGTGTTAAAACAACACACAACGAACAAGTACTCTGCCGCAGACTGTGGCAGTGGCCATAGCATCCACCGCCAAATTGCTTGCCGACGGGTTCGTGTACCATGCGGCTAACTCAGCAAGTTCACAATCCGGAGCTCGCTCCTGGGTTGCCAAGAACAGGGGATTTCTTGCGTCCTACCGCAACCTCATGTTATACGTCTTCCCCATCGCGACGACGGTAGTATCCTTTTAAGTCAGCGATGTGAACCGGGCAAGCCTCCTCGTTTGTATCTCGCCGAGGAAGCCTAGAAGTGAGACACGACGATCGCGTCTTTATACCTCGGGTGCCCTTCTCACCTCGAAGCAAGCGATGCGGCAAAAACACTAGCTGCGTTACTCAAAGCGTGAGTTTCCTTCAGAACAGGTAACGATGGTGTAAACCTAGTTCATCTTTTGCGCAAGCGAAGGGATCCAAAGCTTGTGGTGGGATTGCCATATACCATACCCGCGTTCCACAACGGCTACATATGCCATGTGCTACTCGATGTAAGCGTCAGCGTCCCGTTCCGTCCACGTGTATACGAGCTCTAGGGACTGAATGGTTCTCGGAGGGGGCGGCAACTCAGCGAGCAAGCCCGCTATAACCGTTCACGCCTCAAGGCAAGCTGGACAGCTACAAGCCACCTAAATGTCTACCGCCTCATCCCCGGCCAGGTCGTGACGCGACATAACTTATTAAAAGTCTTGCTGTCACTTCCACGACCGGCCAGAGTGAAGTCGAGAAAGAATCTATTAAAACATTTCGTAGCTTTCTTGGAACGACCCCCCTCAAGGGACAGTCGTCCCTCTAGCCTTCGTCGGTTGTTGGACTGACGCGAAGCAACTAGCCGTCCTGGCCCAGCGGTTACAAATCATAGTGCTCATTAACTCACCTGCCAGCGTTCCCGGTGTCAACCGCAATATCCGCAAGTTTACCCGACACCCGCTGTACAATCTCGTTCGCCAGTGTTCCCGGTGTCGACTGCCATTCCCGCGATCTTTCCGACACCCACTGGCAAAAACCCATCTGCACCCGGACCTCGACAAGCGCTTACTTGCCTACCGCATCACCCCAAGGCTAAATCCTAAATATGCAATGAGTCCTGGCTGTTTTCCCTCTTGCCAGTCGCTATCCTGCCTTCCAGGGAACATGCCGTGGCTCTCCTCTGCCTCCGAAGACAACTTTCTTACATCTTAACCGCGTTCCTCGTCTCCTGCCAACCATTATTCTGGGGTACCCGAGAAAGCGCGTCCGCAACCTCGTCCTTCGAGCCCTTTACGTACTCAGATTCGACTAGACACCTGCTGAGCTCTGCTGTGAGACAAGTCGCCCAAATCCCAACATACTTTGTCTCAACGGGCATCGTTAGCGTTAGTGAACAGCCCGCTGAACGAATCCGTGGGACTCCCTGGGGACGACTAGAAGCAGAGGCATACCGAACGGGCCCCACGTTGGATGCGCCATTTTAATGTGGGGTTCTTTATGGAGGTCCCTCTTCTATTAATCGCCGCCCGATCGGTATGCGCTCCGCCCGTCACCCAGGGAAGTGACAAAACAACGAGGAGACAGCGAATGGCTTTACTGTACTTCCCGGTTGCCCGTCGTCGAGAGCCGGTAGTCCGGGCCCGCCGACCCTTGTTGTCGCCCGTCGATCAGAGCTCACAGTCGAAGTCCGTGTCCAGGCCTGCGGATCGCCTTTCCCACGCCAGCGCTGCGTAGGCTGGCTGTCTCGGGCTATCAATGCCCGAGTCTCGCTGCGGAACCACCCCGGGATCGTCGTGCCTAGACCAGATGGCCAGGACTCGCCGTTTCCACCGGTCTTGCTCCAGACCTCGCTGGTGGACCGCCCCGGGGTTCGCCATGGGCCAGGCCAGGCAGCCTGGCCCCGATGTTCCTGCCAGATTCAGCCTCGCGTAGCACGCACTGTCTCGCGCCAGCTCGTGTCTTCTCCGCCGACCGCCTGTCACGTGCCCTCTGCCTCGTCTTTCACCCTCGGCTCCCACAAGTGGTACCCGTTATTCTTCAAGTCTATGATAATCCCCTCCAGGCAGGCAAAGTCGACTTTGTCGCCAATCAGGGAAAGGGTCGAACCGGTGTCAATTAGTGCGTAGTAAATGTTACCACTAATTGCGACGCGCACGTACGGCCCCTTCTCAGATGTCCGACATGCCGACGGGGCAAACACCAACCGGTCGCTCACCGCAACTCCAGCCCCGTTGGCAGCCTCATGAGGGGCCTCGGCAGCGGCCGGCAACCGGGATTCGGGAAGTCCAATTAGTGACGCCGGCCTCTCCCGCTTCCCTGAGACCCATGGGGGAGGAGTTGCCGTCCATGTGCACTGGCGCTTGATATGCCCAAGCTGATAGCATTTATAGCACCTGACCTGTCCCCTGCCATTGTGGGCTGAGCGCCCGCCGCTACAACCACGCGATGCTGTGTCGCGCCGAGGGTCACTGTAGTTTCCGCAACCCTCGTAATGATTCGCGACTCCGCAGTGGTTGGCTGAGCCGCCTCCCCGACGGGGATGCGCCCTGGAAAAGCCCGCGTTGGCTGCACTGCACCTCTGTTCAAAAGCGAAGAGATCCAAGGCCCCGTACTGCGTGCGTGAGTCGTTGCAAGCTCCCGCGCCTCGTCCTGTCCAGGCACAACCCGGCTCCAGAGATTCCTCTGCGCGTGGAGGGGGGCGATACTGCAACTCGGCGAGCAAGCTTGCCTGAACGGTGCGCGCCTTTCTGGCAAGTGTTTCTAGATCAGCGAAATCACGTCCACGCAAGTGGGCTTTAAGTCTAGGGTGACACTGGCGGATCGCCCTAGCAACCTACTCCGCGTCTGACGCTGTACGTTCGGCTCTGGAGTAGAGCTCCTGGAGAGCGCGGATGTATTCTACAAGGCTCTCGTCCGGATGTTGAGTACGACTGGCTAACTCATCGCTGATTCGCATCTCATAGTCGGGAGGCAGAAACTCCTCCTCCCTGAACCGTGCCCGGAATTCTGCCATCAAAAGGAACGGCCTCTGCATTCGTCTCCAACGCGCTGCGTCGCCAATCAACGCGATTGGGACGATCTGTATCAGGGCCGTTTCATCCGACGCGCCCAACGCGGCAATGTACGCGTGTAGATCCTGCAGAAAACCGTGTACCGATGCTGCGTCGGAGTAGCCCGAATACATCGGCGTCAGCACGCTCAACCGCGGGCGGGGCACGGGCGTAGGCGCGGGATTCACCACCCCTGGGGCCAAACCCATCTGTCTTGAAAACATCGCGAACATCGCCGTCATGGCGTGCATTAGTCGCTGACGTCTCCCGTGTTCACCGCTCGAATTGGGAGATCTAGTGCTGCCGCAACGCTCGCTTGCCCACTCGTGCCTTCTCCCGCGTCCGAGTCAATATCCGCCACTGACCGGGTTGAGGCCTCGGGAGGGGCGGCCTTATTCCGAGACCTGGACATGGAGGCAGAACGTTAAACAATGGTGTCCAGCGGAGTAACAAAAATTATAAATAAAAAACAAAGGGAAGCTAAGTCTAGGAATCGCGATTCGTGGGACTCCCTGGGAGCGAACAGAAACAACGGCAGACGGATCAGGCCCCACGTTGGAAGCGCCAGTTATGTCGGTCGCCTGTCAATACCGCTCGATCAGGCCAAGTTCCACTCGCTCCGAGGAAGTCACACGGGGAAGCGCTATAATTAGGAAAAGGTTTAATGAGTCCGATGAGGAGGGCCAAGGCTGCCGTGTGGTCCGGGTTTCTTGTTGGAGGGGTTGCCCGGCACCGGCTCTTTCGTTCGTCTCTGGCTTCGAACTGCACGTGTCCTCGTCCTGCCAAGAGCCTGCTTTTCTTCTTCCCGGCTAACGGCGCCGTCCCTTCACGTGCCGTGCGGTTCATTGTCCCCCACAACATTACGAGAAAAAGGAGAGGCCTGAATGCTGGGCCCTTGGGCGTCAGAGAGCAGATGTCGCCGCTCCGCAACGAGCGTGATGTTGAGGCCGAGAACGGCCAAAATCCTTCTTCCGGCCGGCGAAGACGACAGCCGAGCTACCTGGGCAGATTCCTGTGCCTCAGTGATCTCTTCCAGGGTGTTGTGAAACCCTGGCTGCATGAGTCGCTCGCTACTGGCCTGCCTGGGAATGCCCAGCACCATCTTTATGCTCTTTTGAATTAACCTGTTTAACTTCTCGTGGCCGAGCCAGCAGTACATGGCCTCCACGTACGTGAATGTGGCTCATAGGAAGGCGTGAAAGAGCCTCGAGGTTGTCTTCTCTGAGACCTCCCCGCCTGCTGGAGACTCTGCTGATTAATCTGATTATGTTCTCCGTCTTCGTGGTGCTTTTGTTAATCGTTCGAGGGTTACAGCCATTCGACTCTATCAGCATGCCGGGAACTCTAAGGACGTCCACCCTGGGAATGGGATTACCGGTACTCGTGCGGAGCGTTATGTCAACTTCGAACAGCGGAATTTAGCCCTTTGGTTTGGGCCCCCTCCCGACAGACCAGTATAGGAGGACCTCCGACTTGCTCCAAGAGCAAGCCGGAGCTCCTTCTATACAGGCCTGTCGGAACGCCTGCTGTACTACTTCAAAAAGCTCAAGTCAGGGCAGAAAGGAAACTACAAAGAGCTCTCACGCGCATCCTTTTTGATGGAGGAAGCCAACGAACCTTTGTGATGAAATCTAGGAAGTCGGCACCGTGAAATGGGCAGATCGTAGACTTCATCAGAAAGGTACGTTGGCTTCCTCTATCAAAAAAGTATGTGCGTGAGAGCTCTTTCCTGTTTCCCCTCTGCCCAGACCTGAGCTGTTTGAAGCCTATAAGCATTCCATTTCAAAAATAATTTATCCGTTTAATTTTTGTGTCCCAGCCCTTTTAACCCCCGTCCTGTCACATGTCCAATAACCCAGCGGAGTCTATGTATTTTACTTGCTTCAATCGGCCTGGGGACGCTGACTATAACGCAGGGGGTACACTCCGAACCCTTACAACTGCGACGAACGTCAACATACTTTCAATCTGAGGAACTGTTCTTCCCACTGTCTCTAGCTACAGTCCTCTGTGATATGATCATAAAAACAAACTGACAGACGGTTGTTTTTTCTTGTTTTTTTAATGCCAAAGCATTTTCAACTACTTTACAGCCTCAAAAATATACGAAGAGTAAACAGAGAGGACGGACAGGACAAACACCTTTCGTACTACGAAAGATGTTTGTCCTGTTCGTCCTCTCTGTTTACTTTTTCGTATATATTTGAATCTATTACCAACGCACTCAATCCAAGTTTACAGCCTCACCCGGCATTCGGGCTACGCGTCACCTCAGAGCTGGGCGATTGCATTTCAAATTGTGGAGAAAAAAATCAATAACTTAAAATCTTTTGGAAAAAAGAATCTGCTAGTTCAATTCTTGGTTTTATAGCTAAACTAAAAATCGTATTTCTGGAAAGTGTTTATTTTTTTGGTTCTCGAGTTGTCTTGAGAAGGACTGAAGACTGCTCTTGGTATTTGGGCGATGATTGTGCCTAATAACGTAGAACATTATCGACCTATTTCCATTCTGTCTTGCTTTGCTAAAGCTAAAATACTGGAAAAACATTTGTGGATAACTATGAATAGCTTTTTAGAAAAACACAGTTTACTATCTCCTTATCAGCACGGATTCACACAAGGCCGAGGTACTCAAATGCTCCTTGAGGACTTTTCTGACATGCTCAATTTTTCTTTTGAACGGAATCAAGTCGCCTGTGCACTGTTCTTTGATGTCCGCAAGGCATTTAACAGTATTAGCCATCACGTTTTGTTAACAAAGCTTTCAAAGTTAGGCTTTAGAGGCTCTTTTCTACATTTACTAGAAAACTTTCGACAGGATAGGCGTTAATGTGTTTCATTTGGAGGGTATCAAAGCGGATTCTTTTCAATCAAACCGGTCGGTCTTAAGTCCACTGTTATATAATCTTTATGTTAATGACCTCTCCATGGTGGTACCAATTTCACTATTTCAATATGCTGACGACATCGTTATTTTATCCAGAGCGTCCAATTATTAAGATGCCTTTTCGTCTTTACAAACTGCGGCAATTAAAACTATGGACTGGTTTGAAGCTAATTTAATTAAAGTTAATGCATCAAAAACACAGCTAATATGCTTCCACAACCCTTTGAAAAAAGTTAATATGACCTCCTCTTTACGATTACATACGTCTAGATGTTTACCATGTGCATGCGAGCCTATACAGCATACATCTTCTATAAAATATCTTGGCCTATTCTTTGACATTGACCTAACCTGGAACACTCATCTTGCTCATGTGTGTAAGAAAATTCGTGCAGTGTCTTGTTTGCTATACAACACTAGGTATTTTATGCCACTATCCGTTCGAAAAATTGTTGTACATGCTCTTGTCTACGGTGTGCTCCGTTACGGTATTACCGTGTATGGTCATTGTGCTCTGTGTTGGCAAAATAGAATTAATTCGATTCTGCATTTTTTGTTAAAGACAATTTCCTATGATTTATGCCTTGGTAAGGACATTCACGTGTTCAAAGCACTGCATTTGCCTGATTTTAACTTGCTATTGATGGAAACTGTTGTTCATAGGCATTTTTGGGATACCCAATTTAAAGTTTCATATGTACCTTCTCGTATTCTTAGACCCAAAGAGCGTTACCGGATACCTCGATGTTCGACAAGATTTGGAAAAAGAGCTCGGAGTTACTATGTACCAGCATTTATGAACAAACTACCTTCTAGTATTTTAAATTTAAGAACAAAATACAAGCTCAAGAAAGCCCTGAGAAATTTTAGTTCGTAAAGTGCTCACTAGTTTGCTTTTGTTATTCAAATTTTTTTGTGTGGATTTTATTTTACATGTTTCCTTTTGCAAACGGCTGGTTTCACAGATTGTAAGACGCTGCCAGTCAAGCCCAATGTGGCTTAGGCAGGTCTGATTTAACACACGTTTTGTTCATTTGCAATAAAATATTATTATTATTATTATTATTATTGCAGGTGGATAAAAACACCCTGAGCTTGTTGGTGGCAGAATTGGGTGTTTTGCATAGCTCAAATAAACTTCGGCCAGAAAATCTTTGTACATAATTTTTCGAACTACGTATTTTTTTTTAAATATTTTAAATGACTTAAAATATCAAACACCTTAGAGGATAGTTTACCTGGTTAGGATAATTATAACTTTTGTTAACGCGATAGCCATAAATAAACTCGTGTCGCAGAAAAGCCGACGTCGGTGGGACGGAAAAATCTTGATTGTTTGACGGGGTCATAACGCCACAGCCACATGACTTCGCGCGGGAATTTCAAACAACCCACAATGCTCACGTGAAACGTGACATCACGCGTGGAATGACAGTGATTAAGACATGGCATATAATGTGAATTAAAGGTGGCCGCATGTCTCAAATGATTTCAGTTTATGAAGTAATTAATTTGCCTTAAAGGAAACTTTTGTAGAATTTTAGGCGGGATTCGAAGCCACAAACCCTCGGTTGCGAGCATGACGCGCAACTGACTAAGCCACGCAGTCACGCTTGCACGGCTTGGGAACTAGCGGTGATGATGATGATTATTGGAGGCTTAATGGCAGAAAATGCTACTGAGTCAAAAGTGCGCCAAACTGAGTTGTTCATTTATGTAGTAAATTGCGGTTTAATCACATATTTATACAGGCTAGGCTGTGCTACCCGATGTTGCCCGGTGGCGGACGGTCCCTGATTCGCTCCTAGCTCTCTGCCAGCTCGTGCACGTTCTCTTCCTCCATTGCCCGAGTTACCACATTCCTCCAGGTTTAGTTGTTAAGTTCCAGGGGCACTCCAGCTTCGGGCAGGTCAGGCAGCGCTCCAAGTCTGTCTGGGGGACGCCGAACGCGTTGCGGGTACCGAGTTGAACGTTCAGCCGGCGTTGAGGAGGTGTCGCCGGCCGACCCTGTCTGCACCACTGGAGGAGGGGCGTCTGGTGCTGAACGTGGCAAATCTCCATCTGCTAACGTAGACGCTCCAGGACTAGCAGTTGGACCCAAGAGCATCATGGCTGTGGGCCTGATACTTCACGACTTGATAGTTGTGCATCTAGTCGAAAATTATGGTCCAAGTGAACGGACAATGTGCGTCCTCGAACGTCCACCAGATACCACAATGCTCCTCGTCGGAAAACAATAACGCCTGGTGACCACGAATTCTGGTTGCCTCTCACGTGTCGCACGAAGAGCTGGTCACCCTCATCAAAGCTACGAAGTGGTCTTCGAGATTTGTCGTGCGCCAACTGCAGCTGGCGTTGATGCTTGACGACGGTCCGCTCCGTACTTGGCTTTATTTCATTTCATTTATTTACCTTGAGGACCCGTGTACGGGTATTACACAAGGGTGGGTAAGTTAAAAGACACTTGTTTCAACACAAAAGTAAAAATCACAGAAAAAACATGGTACGAATGGTAAATGGAAATAACAAGTTAACAAATCACTATAAAAATTTATAACTCATCATTTCATCCAAAAAAACACTGACAAGTTCACAAAACTTAGATGTGTTAATTTCTAGTACAATTTCGTTGGGTAATAAATTCCAATCATCAATAGCAAGAGGTAGCATGGAATTTGCGAAAAACACGGATGAAGTGCGAATGAATTTGATTTTACACACATTGTCAACCCTAGCGGAAATTCGATCTGGGACGCTGAGAATGGCCATTTTTATCTGCGGATTGTGATAATATATTTTATTTAGAAGGGCAAGTCGGGAAAGCCTTCAACGAAGACAAAGTGTTTGGGGATCAAACCGATTACGAAGTGAAGTGATACTAGTGTAGGAGGAGTAGTCGGAGTGAATGTACCTTAGTGCTTTGTTTTGAATTTTTTCTAGTTCGTTAGAGAGGTAGTTTTGAAATGGTGACCAAATCGATGATGCGTATTCTATTTGGGAACGAACCAGGGTTGTGTAGGCTAGCCTTTTAATTTCGGGCAAACAAAGACTGAGGTTACGTTTTAAATATCCAAGTGTGCGGTTAGCTTTTAGGACAACTTCGTTAACGTGGTTGTTCCATGCGAGATTGCTGGTGAGGTGAAGTCTTAGGTACTTATATGATGTGCAGTGGCCAGTGTTATTGATACCTAGTTGGTAAGAAAAATTAGACGAGGTAGTTTGACGAGTGAATGTTAGTAACTTGCACTTTTCCATGTTTAGGCTCATCTGCCAATCGTTACACCACTGTTCAATTATATTGAGGTCATCCTGAAGTACTCTATGGTCATCTGGTGTTTTGATGGCTCTGTAAATGACGCAGTCGTCTGCGAAGAGACGGGGGATGATAGAAGCTTTGTTAAGTCTTTGATGTACGCTAAGAATAATAATGGGCCTAGTACGGTTCCCTGTGGGACGCCTGAGGTGAAAGAGGACCTGCATGACATTTTGTTATTGATGACTGTATAATGCTTACGATTTGTGAGGAACTCTCTGATCCAGTCTATTATGTTTGGAGAAAGTTTAAGGTAAGATAGCTTTTTATTAAGGCGTTGATGAGGTACCCTATCAAATGCTTTTGAGAAATCGATGAATATGGCGTCAGTTTGGAGTTTGTTATCTAGGTTAGAAAAGAGGTCATGTGTAAAGTGTAACAGCTGGGTTTTACACGAAAACGCTTTGCGGAAACCATGCTGGTTCGAACATAACAAGTTATTAGTTTCCAAGTAGTTAATTACGTTTGAATATATCATGTGCTCGAGAAGCTTGCAAGAAACACTGGTGATTGATATGGGGCGATGATTGACTATTTGGTTCCGGTCCCCCGTTTTGTGAATCGTCAGTATTTTTCCTACTTTCCAGTCATCCGGTAGCCTCCCCGAACTTCATGATTGGCTAAATATTTTGCACAAGTAATGAGCCACTGTTTGCTTTGTTTTTTTCAAAATCTTTGAGTTTATCAAATCATCGCCAGCGATAGAAGAAATTTTTAGATTTTCAATTGCTTTCACGATGCGGGGATATGAAATATCGATCGGGTTCATTGGCGCATGGTCCAACGTGTTCAGGTTAGGTATGGTGTCAAGATCCTCTTGTGTGAATACTGAATTAAAAAATGTGTTAAGCTTTTGTGCGCTCACTTCATCCTCAAATTTCACACCGTCGTCATCAACAAACGCCAATGCGTTCGCACGTGTCGGGTTTATAATTTTCCAAAATTTTTTGGGTTGTTTGTAAGAATATTTTTCAAGTCATGTTCGAAAAACTTTAATTTTGCTTGCGCGACGGCATTTTTATATAGCTTTGCATGACTTGCATATTTATCCCAAAGGCTGCTATTCGAAGACGATGATTTTGCTTTCTTAAATAGTCGTTTTTTTTTTGTTGTTGTTCATACGACTAATTGCTTTCGTGAACCATTGATTGACATTATCTGATTGTATTCTTACTCGTGGTACGTAGGCGTTGCAAAGTGAAGACATCATAATTTTAAAACGACCCCAGTTCTCATTAATTGAATTCTGGTCAAAGGTAGACATAAAAGAACAGTAAAACGATTCTAAGCCCTCGTTTATTGCCTGATAGTTTGCTTTGTTATAAACCATGATGTATGTATGGTATGCAGACTTTCGGGATGTAGGAAGTTCCAGCGAAAAATGTATTACTAAGTGATCACTCAGCCCCGGAAGGTAGGAGATGCTGTTGATGTTGCTGGGATGAGACGATAAGCATAGATCACGGGTGCTGCAAGAAGAACCTAGAATCCTGGTTGGTTGGTTTATCATTTGAACTAAGTTGAAGGTTAAACATGGGTCAATGAATGCACGTGACGTAGCACATCGTGACGACAAAGAAAGCCAGTCAATATGCGGATAGTTGAAATCACCAACAAGTGTCATAATAGTTCTCGGAAACTTTTTGGAAATAAAAAAAAGTGCGTCATAAAGTTCCGTAACAAAATCATGCGAATAATCTGGCGGTCTATAGCAAACTCTTAGTAAGGCCTGATGAGATCGTGATGATGCAATCACCCACACCATTTCCAACGATGACGGCACTGCTACCCGATTACAAGATACTGTGTTTTTGGCGTTTGGGTTTTTGGCATAAACAATGCGAAAATCATGTTTTTTGGGAACACTTCTATATCTTTTATTTCTGGACGTAACCAAGTCTCCGTCTGAAACACTATGTCAGCATTTGCCGATTCAATGAATGAATGCAGTTCTTCTCGTTTGGAGAGTACACTTCTAATATTTGTAAAAATTACCGAATGCGAAGTGTTTCGGAAAAGCGGGGCAGTAGAGTAATTTAAAAGGTCAAGACGGGTTCGAAGTGGCCACTTGAAGAACAGCTCAGTCGATGTCCTCTCTGTTATAGTATGAGGAGTATTGCGGTAGCTCAGGAGAAATCTGGCCAGCCTTTGGTTTTCTGTTTCTCCTTGCGTGTTTCCTATGGATGAGTCTTTCATCCAAGCTCGCTTAAATGTTTGAACGACTCGCTCAGCAGCTTCATTCGATGCCGGGTGATATGGCGGTGTGTGAATTTGCTTCAACCCGTTCATTCGCAAGAAGTTGTCGAAATCCCCTAAAACGAACTGTGGTCCATTATCCGACACAAGCTCAGAGGGAGCTCCATGGGACGCGAAGAGGTTCCTTAGCATCTCAATGGTGCGAGCTGCCGTTGTCGTCCTTGTGGGTAGAACTTCTATCCACTTCGAGAAGCTGCCCATGACTACAAGATAGTGCTGCTTGTTCAGTTCAACATAGGTGACATCAATTATCTCCCACAAGGTTCTTGCCCATGACCATGGGTGTCGCGGTGCTGCCGCCGGGTGGTTTTGCATAGACGCGCAAGCGTAGCACTTTTTGATGAAATCTTCTATATCTTTATCCTACGCTGGCCACCAAAGATGGTTTCGAGCCTTGGCCTTCATGCAACTTGTGCCTGGGTGAACATCGTAGAGTTCATGCAGCAGTCGCGTTCTGAATCATGGTTGTATGATGACTCGGTACCCCCCCCCCCCCCCCCCAGAAGACAACCTTGGTCTGTGGATAGCTGGTCCCTCTTGTCAAAATAAGGCCAGAGCACCTTGTCTTGGACGTAGTTGGGCCAACCGCTCAGGTTAAAGTCCAGCACCCTGGATAACGTTGGGTCGCTCCGAGTTCCCACTGCGATGTGGTCACTTGTGACGGGGAGCAGCTCCATGTTGGAGACTTGCAGTGCGGAGGTGTCATCCTCGGGGTGATACGAACCAGAATCTCAAGGCAACCGCGAAAGCGCCTAAGAATTGCCGTGGTCCTTGGACTTCCTGTAGACGATATCATAGTTATAGGCGAAGAGCGCAAGTGCCCAACGCTGATTTCGTAGAGCAGCTAAGCTTGGGATTGCCGTGTGCGCGTTGAAGATCAGGGTCAGAGGCTTGTGGTTTGTAATAAGTGTGAATTTCCGGCCGTACAAGTGCTTCTTGAGCTTTTTTACTCCAAATACAATACCTAGCGCTTCTCGCTCGGTCTGTGCGTAGTTACGCTCGCTTGTTGAGAGCGTTTTAAAGCCGCAGGCGATTGGCACTTCCTCCCCGTTTGGCATGATGTTTGAGATGACCGCTCCCACTCCGCTTGGAGATGCGTCGCAGGTGAGGCAGAGCGGCTTGCTTGGGTCGTAATGAGTAAGCCATTTGCTCTGCAGCAGGCTTTCTTTCGCTTCTTTGAAGGCGTTTTGGAATTCTGCTGTCCACTTCCAGCGTCTATTTTTTCCTAGTAGCTCGTGGAGCGGTTTTAAGGTTGTGGAAAGACCTGCCAAGAATCGCCCATAGTAGTTCAATAGGCCTAAAAACGAGGGCAGCTCCATCACATTGGAGGGTGGCGGAGCGTTTTGGATGGCTGGAACCTTACTCTCCGTTGGATGTAATCCTTGGGCGTCAATTCTGTAGCCGAGGTATTCTAAGGTACTCTTCAGGAACTCGCATTTTTGAAAGTTGGCCCGAATTTCTTTTCCTGTTAGTCGAGTAAGAACTTGGCCCAACAACCGAAGGTGGTCCTCAAGAGTACCTGAAGTAATCAAAATGTCGTCGAGATAGCATACTACGTGCCCCAATCCTTTCAGGATTTGGTCCATGGTCCGTTGGAAAATTGACGGAGCTGTCGAGATTCCGAACGGTAGTCGATTATACTGGTAAAGACCCTTGTTTGTAGTGATGGTGGTGTAGACCTTCAAGCTGTGCTGCCAGCTCCAACTGTTAGTAGGCACTGGTCAAGTCCACCTTACTGAAGTACCTGCCACCAGCAAGTCTTCGGCAGTCGGTAGTGGATAGGCTTCCGGCCGAATGCAACGGTTCACGGTGACCTTGTAGTCTCCACAAAGACGAACTGGACTTGTCCGTTTGGGGAACTACCACGATCGGTGCTGCCCACTCGCTTCTCTCAACCTTGGTGATGGTGCCTGTATTTCCGATATCTTCCAACTCTTTCTCCACAACCTCTCGTAGCGCAAATGGAAGCGGGCGAGGCTTGAAAACGATAGAAGCAGATTCCGGCTGGACGTGAATCGCTACCTTTATTCCCTTCGCCGTTCCCATTTCTTCGCTGAAAAGCATCCCGTGCTTGTCTAGCAGACTGGCTAGTACAGTGCTCAACGAAACGAAATGGGCCAGCGGAACGCGTGGCCTCCAGAACTTGCTGCGCCATCTACCGATAAAAGACGGGCTGCCTGGTGACGCGAGTCGCACATGCGCAAAACTGATACGAGCGCTCAGCGGCTGTTCGCACACAGGCGCGCAACCCCCGATAATCTGCGCAGGCCATGATTTTGCGGAGTGACCACGTTTATTTTTCCTCAGAGACACTGTCGTGATGATGTGCATGAGTTTATCTTGCTTCAAATATATAAAAAAAGAAAAGATAAAGCTTCATTTTTTATTCCATAAAAGATTGATGAGCCAGCGCGTCCGGCCTTTTGCAGCTATAATATATTAATGCAGATAGTTTTATTTTTTCGTGGTTTTATTCAATTTTAGCGAGCGTCTGACAGTCATTAAAAAGCGTGTGCTGTGTCAACATAGTTTATTTGACATGTTACACAATGCTGCGCCTACCAGAAAAAAATAATATAAGTAACGTGCTTGTTTTATTATCAGGTGACGCAGCCAATTCCTTCCCAGCAGCGCTGGTCGATCTCCTTGGATGACCACCAGTGATAGTGTCATCTCGTGGTCTTCGTAAGTTACCAGAACTTGTACCTCTCCGAGGACAGGGATGGCATCGCCCGTGTACGAGCGTAGCCGCAGAGTTTTCGGTGTGAGTGGCAAACCGCGCAGCAACTCGTTGTATTGCCTCTCCGAGATGATGGTCAGAGTCGCACCAGTGTCGAGCAGCATTTTTACAGGGTTTCCTGCCAGCTTCAGCAGGACCTCGATGGCGTCGCCGACACTGCACGTGCCCCCATCAACAGGATATAGAGCGACGCAATCGTCATGAGGACTTGCTTCGCTCGAGATATGCTGGTAGTATTGCACACGTGCCTTTCTTCTGCAAACTCGAGCAATGTGTCTCTTTTTTCCGCATTTGTGGCAAAATCCTTTCTTGAACGGGCAATTCGTGTGAAGGTGTTGCTCGCCACAGCGGTAGTAGGTACCTTGGCAAAAGGGCGTCGGACGCTGCTGAAGCCGTGGGTTTTGTCTTTGTTGAACGTGCCTAAACCTGAAGTTTTTGAATGCTTCCAGCTTGTGGAGCAGTGTTCTGGGTGAGCTGACGAGTGTCTTGCCTGGCGAGTTCCAAACCTAAGGCGATCTCGTACGCGGACTTGAAAGTCAGCGTCCTTTCGATGAGTAGGCGGTTGATGTAATATTCGTCATTTAACCCGCAGACGAACCAATCTCCCAAGGCATCGTTCAAAAGGTCCATGAAATCACAAGTGTGAGCGACCTTCTTCAGCGCGGCTATGAAATCAGAGTTTCGCCTTCCTCTTGATTGCGTTTGTAGAATCAAAATCAGTTCCGCAATCGTGATGGGATTGGGCTTGAAGTGCTGGATAAGCGCTTCTTTGAGATCCCCATATGAACATTCCGTTGTCGTTCATGGAGAAACCAGGTCCCGAAGCAGCTCATAGGTTGATGCAGGCAGTGTCGCAAGCAGGATATCTGCCTTCTTGCCTTCAGAGACTTCGTTAGCCGCGAGCCAGCGTTCAAACCTTACGATGTAAAAATCGAACCGTTCTGACTTATCGAAATCAGGAACGCGAACGATGTAAATCATCCTCACCCCGGTTTGCGTTGACATCGAAGGGGTCCCTTTCGAACGTCCGTGTAGTCGTAGGGTCAACCAGGCCGCTAGGCTGTGGAGCGTTCGAGTTGAAGAGGCGTTACCCTACGCAGTTGATGCCCACGGATGATGACTTAACTGGAACAACTCGTCGCCAAATGTAGTAAATTGCGGCTTAATTACATATGTATGCAGGCTAGGCTGTGCTAGCCGATGCTTGCCCGACGGCGGCTGGTTCCTGATTCGCTCGAGCTCTCTGCCAGCTCGTGCACGTTCTCTTCCTCCATTGCCCGAGTTACCACAGTTTACATTCTATAGCTAAAATGGGATGTTGCTTGTCACTATCATGGGTATTAAAGCTGGTGTAAAAAGCCAGTACTAGAAACAGAAGTGAGCACACGTTCAAATGAAATAAGAAGGTGATCTCCTAGTAAAAGAACAGGATGAAAAAGTATATGATATCTAAACAACTTAGGAAAACAATGCCGCCGTTTTTCATCAAGACCGCAACAAATTCATAAAAAGTGTAGGGTGGAAACAATATCCCCACAGTGTATATATCGCGTTGGATCTTCTCCACAAAGGAGATATTTGTAAGTTATACAGGTATGGCTTATGCGAAGGCGACATACTAAAACCTCATGAAATCGACTCTTTAAAGGGGTACTCCGGCGATTTTTGGAGCAACCCCACCTAACAATATTTTCGAAATAGGCATCTTTTACTCTTTCCGGAATGTTATTTAGTATCACGAAATTCAAAATAGTTATTGTGAAATCGGCAAATGAGAATGACGCCAAAAGCAAGATTCCAATATACCCGCGCTCTTCATTGCCATGACGTCACGGGATGGCAGGCTTGCGGTTCGAGCAAGCTGTCTGAAAATAAAGTATGCCGAGCATTTGTTTCATGCTGCTGCGCGGGAGCTGGAGCGGCCTTCCACAGCATTCATTTGAAACCATAAAACTGTTTGTAATCAATCGGGAACAAAGTCTACAGCCCAAAGAGTGAACGCCTGCCTTTCTATGACGTCACTTTTTCAATGTTGCCAGTAGAGCTTTTCACTTTGAAAAACACGATGAAGACCAAAATTGTAAATTTTTTAACTTCGCAAAAAAAGTTATTTTGGCCAAATATTTGGGTTACTATTTCAGCGAAGTTTGTTGGTGTGTTTACCAAGTTTTTAGGCGAATCGGGGACCATGAA
Source organism: Ixodes persulcatus (assembly GCA_013358835.2). Taxonomy (NCBI): domain Eukaryota; kingdom Metazoa; phylum Arthropoda; class Arachnida; order Ixodida; family Ixodidae; genus Ixodes; species Ixodes persulcatus. The sequence goes on from JABSTQ010010547.1 coordinate 469,632, forward strand.
GAAAACGCCGGAGTACCCCTTTAAAGAGGCACTCTCCCACACTCCAAGAATGGGCTTGGTGAAGTGAAGCTTATTGTCAGATTCTTCGTCCCATTCTGTTTGCCATCTCTGGAGAGTTTATGCCCTTACGACCGGTTTAACATCCTGGTAAGGTAAGGATTCTGCTAACTGCCAAAGGTTCCTGAAGGAAGAAGCGAGCCTATCAGCTTTCTCATTACCCAATATACCAACATGTCTTGGAACCCAGCAACGTACATGATGTCCGTCTGCAATGCACGATTAATCTTGGTATTCGCAAGCTGCGCAAGCAAATTTTTTGTGCCTTTGAGGGAGCAAATTGCAGTGATCACACTTTGCGAGTCAACATATATTATCGACCTTACTGTTCTCTTCAGTCTAATATGGTAAACTGCTAACAACACTGCACACAGTTCTTCTGTAAAGAAGAACTGTATGCAGTTCTTCTTTACAGTAATTTACTGCAATTTATTATTACAGTTCTTCTGTAAAGAAGAACTGTATGCAGTGTTGGATACATCTCTATCACTAATGCTTGTATTGTTATCGGGACTGAATTCTAGCTTGAGGAATCTTTCTCCGATCTGGAAGTTTTTTCCGCACAATTTCACTGTGCATCGTAAAGATAGGAATAGTTCCGGTGGTGGTGTCTTTTTGCTCATTCATAAAAGTTCAAAAAGCAGCAAGATTGATTTCAGTGGCTTGTCATGTGAAACTGTCTGGTACCGCGTCTATTTTTAAAATGGCAATTATCTTACTATAGGCTGTTCTATAGACCTCCGGCAAGTGACGCCAGCCCAATTTTTGTTTTGTGTAATACTTTATCTGTTGTCGGTGATGGTTTTGTCGTGGTTAGGTGACTTTAATTTACCCGACGTTATATGGTTATATCATCATCCTTTGACTGTAAGCTCTTCTGGCGTATACTCAGCATTTTTTTAATCTTATGAACGACTATGGCCTGAAGCAGTTTGTACAGGAGCCCACAATAATTTGTGCCCGCCGATCGAGCATCCTTGACCTTCTTTTTAGTAATCATGATAAGGCGATTTCTGCTGTAACTGTCATCCCTGGTCTAAGTGAACGTAAGGCCGTGATTGCGAATTTGGCTTGTTCATTCGAGCGCAGTGTTTTTCTTCGTCCAAAGAAAGTGTGTTTATTTGATAGAGGTGATTATGCTGACTTATCTGAAAACCTCAGTTCCTTCCTTCCTGTCTTTAAAGAAATCGGTACAGCGGGTGACGTTAATTTATTATGGAATGTTTTCAAAGCCAGATAAACAACTTTTGAAATTTTTGTACGTTCTAGAGTTTTTACGTCCAAGCGACGTCGTGACAAACCATGGTTTAATTCTGAGCTGCGGAAGCTTACAAATAAAAATAAACGTTGTGGGAAAATGAAGGGTTGCGTACCTTTACGTCTGGCGATCGGTGCTCAAAGGGGAATCCGATGTTCGTCCCACCGCGCGGCCGACGGCTACCAGCGAGGGCGGTCGCCGCTCCGGGTTCGGCCAACGCCATGCCGACAACGATGATCCCGATGCCCAACAGCGTCTATTGAGTACCAGGGGTCCCCAACAAGACACTGCGGTCAAGCGAGCCGTGGACACAGAGTGCCCGCATGCGGCCGCCGCCCTGAGAGCCAAAACGGTAATTTCGAGCGGAGTCATCACCGGTGGGCCGAGCTCACGCCGCTACCCGTCGTCGCAGGAGTTCGGGGCCAGGGCTCTCGGCAGACGGACATCCACTAGATAGAGGGGACGCCGACTGTCCGAGCCAGGGGAAACGCTAGCGTCGAGTCAACGCTTGTCGGACGAGCTCGTACGCCGCGTCTCGACCCGTCACCTGCAGCCCAATCCAGGACTCTTCGACCACACGGCCATCCGCTCGAAGGGCGGCAGCCCGACTCTCCCCTCGCGCGATCTCGCACGGCTCCGAAAACGGAAGACGCGCGGAGGAGCGCGAGAGAGTAGGCCAGCATGGTGACGTACTCTCCCCGACACGATACGGAGCAACCGGGCTCGAAGCCGTCTCGGCTTCGCCCGAAAAGTCCGCCGCTTACGCCTTCTCGGGGGAGGGAAACCAGTGGCTCCCACAACGTGCACTGAAACAAGACCGCATACGCAAGAACTCCGCATCATATATTAAACTAATAGAGGTAGGTAGAGCACTGCACAGGCCGGAATTTCTAGGCCCGGCCTGACCCGGCCCGGTTGGGGCACGGCCCGGGCCCGGTTGAGGCACGGCCCGGGCCCGGCCCGAGCCCGACAGAATATTAAATTTCTAGGCCCGGTCTGACCCGGCCCGGAAGAGACACTGCCCGGGCCCGGCCCGGGCCTGGCAGAATTATTAGACAGAAACCCGAGCCCGACCCAAGCCCGACATTTTTTTTTTTTTTTTAACATAAGCTTGAGCCCGGCTCGAGCTCGACAGATTACATACATTAGCCCGAAAAAGTTTGCAGGCTTTAACCTAAAAACTGTCTAAGCATAAAGCGAGCACATTGGGTTTTAATTTCTTTTAAACTTGGACCGAGTTTCTTTTTACACAATAAATATCCCGACTTATTTTCAAGAATATGGGAGAAATATCTACTTCATAAGTGATTTTGAGAAAAACAAGAGGGGAATATTTAATTTATGTATTTCTTGAAGAGATATTGGACTTTTTGTTGTTCGATTTGTTTCACAGAGAACTGTCCTCTCTACATGTTTTTGTGAAGAAACAACCACAATCACGCTAGTGCATCTTCAAAAGCCTGTATAAACATAAATTTATATATGGTACCTCACATATCTTTGGTGGCATAGTAAGGTCCCCTCAAAAAGTGCAAAGTCAAGCTCACGTTTTTTCCAGTTTTTATTTTAGATTAAAAGTTGGAGTAAATAGACTCATGTTGTACCCTGCGACTGGAGTGCCCTCGTTTTTTTGATCGCACTTTCCCGCTATGCTGGTGGAACCCATACGTTTTCTTTTATCCATGTAAAAACTTTCCAAAGGCAAGACGTCTTTTTTTTTTTTTAACGGCGCCGTATTGATTTTGCATTTCGCTTGTTTGTTTTCATTCAACCTAAAATATCAGTGAGCACACTTTTTCTTATCAACAATTTAGAATTTCCGGTACACGACTGCCCAGCCACTACCCGGGCCGACCCCGGCCGGCACGGCCCGAAAATGTTTCTGTTCAAGCCAGAGCCCGGCCCACGGGCCGGGCCGGGCTCGGGCCTTCGGGCTGGCCCGGGCCTGTGCAGTGCTCTAGAGGTAGGATCTCTTCTTAAACGTGCAATCGCTTCGTCCCGAGCAGATTACTTCGCGACGCTCGATGCCAAGCTCAAGCAGAACCCTAAGGAGTTCTGGAAGTTGTTTAGGTCTAATCGCAAGGATACGTAGGTGTAGTGGTGGACACAGGGGAAGAGGGGTTGAAGAGGCCGCGGCCCCCCCCCTCCCCCCCAAATTTTTGAGGGGGGGGGGGGGGGGGGGGGTCACTGACCCTCGGGTTCATCAATATCAATGCGGTGTTGTATTTTTTTTTTTTTTTAAACAGCGGAACCAACTTTGTGAAGAAGTTGTAGAAAAAAAAAGGAAATTAAAAAGGAAGGGAATTCAAAATGCCATTTATGACACTAAAAATAATAAAAAATGTGTAGTTTTAACGTCTTTTGTGTAATATGACTGGAGAATAATCAATAAACGAATTAATTCATTGATTAGTTTATTAAAAAGTGGCGATCAATCGGATTATTTTGCTAATGAACCCCCATCTCCAATCAAGATTCAACGCTTTATGAAAGCCATGGATTGTGTTATATAACAAAAATATGTAGTACCAAAGGTTCTACAAACCACAGCACTAAGATTATGGAAGCATCCGACTTAATATTTAACGCATTGCTGAATTTCCACGCGTGTGAAACGATAAAACATAATTTTTAGTGAGAAGAAACCACACCAAAAGCATCAAACATTTAATGAGAAGGGTCCTGCTTGTGGGGACCCCACAGATCGCGATAAACGTAACCAAGGACAACAGGTTGCGCGACTGGGCGTGTAAGCCGTCGCCTCCGCGATTTGCTTTTTGTGTATGTGTGTTGTTGCTTTTGCGTTTTCTTCTGTTCCAATATAGTTTTACATAACGGTCATCGCGGAGTAGCCGGCACTGCGGGATTCACACACACAAACACGCACGCACACACACACACACACACACACACAAACACACACACACACACACACATACACACACATATATATATATATAATATACTGTAATCGGCCGCATATCTCATTTGTTAAATAAATTGTGAGGTATGCTGAGCTTCGTAGCGTTACTCAGGAAAGAAAATATATTTCTTTACTTCTACTTTTATGGCTTCGCGAGTGTCCCATGTCCGTCTCGCGGAGCCGCCAGGGCTGGTTTGTCGTCGCCACGGAGTGGCCCCCGTGTCCCCCGTCTTAAAGGGGCACTCAAGTGGTTTTTGAGTTCGTGTTTTGATGATGACAGCTGAATTTAGACCCCCTAAGTATCCCTAAAAACCAAAAAATATAGTCATACGGTGATTATTTCTTTGATAAAAATGTAATTGAAGGCCGCCAAACCTCGGATCCACCCGAAAACGAAACCACTCTCATTGGTCTTCGCACGCTTATCAAAAGGATCTCGGGCCAATGGCGTTGGACGACGTTCCGTCGCGCAGTGATCCCGAGGTAGCCGCATCGGCCGAACTTCTTTGTCATTCGAGCTTCGATCATGGCGGAGTTCTCTACGCTCGAGGACCTGACGCCGTTAGAGGTTGAAATTCTTCGGCGGACAGCCGACCTGGGGATGATTTTCTATGACTCCACTTCGACGTGCGATGTGGACGATAGCAGCGCTTCGGAGCCATGTTCGGGTTCCGAGGACGGCGAAACGCAGACCTTTTCGGGCATTCTTCGATTTGCGGTTGGGGCAAGTTGTAACCGAACCAACGTTTGACATCGCAGCGTTACCTCTGGTACGTGATGTCAAACGATGTCGCCACGTTGCCTTTCGCCTCGGGAGGACGGGGGAAAGGCTGGTTCAGACATGTGCAACGAGCGCGTACCTACGACTGCGTTTGTTGCGACCGGAACGACCGCTCTGCGCCGCGCGTACACACACCAGCAACCACTACAGCAAGCGCAGCGGGTCGTCAGCACGGCGACCGCTTCTATACGCGGCCGTCAGCTGTTTCAGCGGCCCCTCTAAAAAGGGGACGCACTGCTACTCAATGCCGTAACCGAATATAGACAGACAGTTGTCTATAGCCCAAAGCTTTATTATTATTTTTTCTTGATAGGCTTGCAGGGTACAGTGGATGAAAAAAAGAAAATAAAAAGATGCAGTACGCCGTCTTGGACGATCACGACTCTAATACACGACATTGCAATAGTACAAATATCGCCACACGCCTTTTCTACGATTATAAAAGACAATGTAATCTTAGCAGCGATATAGCAACGTAGAAATATGATTTCGTGATCAGACAGACGTTGCGAGCGGTCAGGATTGCTAACACTAATCACTTCTCTCCGGTGATGAAAATGCGTGAAAATTCGCATCCTTCATACGGTACGCGCCAGTAATACCTTGAACTTGAGCACACGCATGAAATGCGCCAAATAAGAAATCCGGGCGATGTTCGAGGACACAAATGCTTAGAAAGCACCACTGTAGTCGAAGTAAACAAACACGACGGCACGGGCGTTTCTGCTGTCTTGAGAGTGCCGCCACGACATCGCCGCACGAGTAGGTGGATCTTCCCTTTTAGTACGTGCTGGGTTATCATAGCGACACACGACGAAAATTCACAGTCAAGGATAGCGCTTTTACGCGGAACGACGAGCTTTCACCACGCCGTCCACGACGACGACCACCACCGAGGCCTGGCCGGCCCGCTACCGACACGACCGGCCCGACCGGCCTGCAACGCGGGGAGATACGTGCGCTTCCGCGCATTCCGGGGGAGGAAGGCAAGGAGAAAACGTAGTCCCTTGTTTGTGAAACGATAATTGCAGTATCGCGTATTCTAAACTAGAAATATTTTACGTCTTTTGAAATTATCATGCACAACATATTTAAATGAACTGAAAATTGTTTCTTTAGCGAAACTTTACAAAGGCCGCCAAAATTTTCAAACATACGATAATTGCATTGGTCCTCGCAAGTACAGAAAAGAGACCGCACGTATTTTATTCCTGCGTGATTAATAGGCGGTTCTGCCTTCTAAAACTGAAGATACTCATTCACTGACACTTCCTTAACGCCATCGCACCAAAAAGTAGCTTCTCCAAAAACTGCTTGAGTGCCCCTTTAAGGCCCATACGCACATTCGCGTTTGAGCGCGGTGCGTTCTGTCGCGGCAAGCGGACGCGTTGCGTTGCGAAGAGCGCTTGCGCCAAGCATGTACGCACAGTTGCGTTGACACGCAGTCAACCGCAGTCAAGAGCCAATAAGAACGCGCTATCGTCGCTAGCGGCTCACCAATAGTAAGCGAAATCCAAGGCAACATGGCGGCGCAGAGCGACGGCGTCGAAGTGTTCGATCTTGGGACAATCCCGCCGGCTTCCCCCACGTTTTGTCAAGCTTGAACCATCGCAGCCTCGGAAAATACACTTCCCACCGCTCCCCAAAACGAAAAAGCAAGTTCTGCGGGCGGCGAACCGGATACGTCTCGCCGAGTCGGCCGAGTGGCGCGAGCGGACAGCGGACACGTCACCCTCCTCTCATCTCTCTGGGCTTCTGATTGGTCGAACTAGGTCGAACGCGCCGCAACGCTTCGGAAAGTTGAGCAAGTCTCTACTCGCTTGCGTTGCACTGCGAAGCATTGCGGGTAGGCACGCGTCGCACCGCAAGCGAGCAAGGACGCCGCAACGTACTCAAACGCGAATGTGCGTATGGGCCTTTAATTGTTCCTCAAGAACCCCCGCTCTGGCTGCGTACCTTGCGCTGTGCCTCGCTCGAGCGCAGCGGGGCCCCTCGATGTTTTGTAGCCTTTTTTTTTTTTTTTTTGAGAAGAATCGTCAGTACTGCTATTGCACCCTGACGAGGGGGTTTTCCTGGAAGCGGTGTCCGGCTGACGGTCGAAAGTTAGGGCGAAGGTTTTTGGGAGTTTTCGGGGGTCTGTGCCCGTGTCCTATCTTAATTGGATTTTGTATTGTATATGTTCGTTTTGTACCGCGTGGCTCCCATCGGTCTAAAAAGAGCGATATCTGATTGGCTTTTCGGATGGCGGGAAAGTCTTGGCAAAGTGAATATAGGCGCCTAAAGGCGCGGGATTTGCGGTTCAAGGTTCGAGTACGGAAGTTGTCATCGGCAGTTTGAGAACCGCGCGAAAAAGGGGCGCGAGTGTGCGACCTGCTGCCTCAGGATGAGAGCCAAGTGCAATATGTGAGTGTACAAACCATTTTCCATCGTTCCTTTGTTGCTGCTGTGTGACTTTCTTGACTTTCCTTCGTGAACGAACTTCGGAAACCTTAGAAATCGACACCAATGAACAAATCACGTGAGATTTTTGTTGGTTATATCAGGTTAAGATGGGGAGTAATTTATGGTGGAGCTGCTTTCCAGTGTTTCTCGTCTATCCATCAAGGCCTTCCGCGTTTCTACTTGTGCATCATTGTTTTATCCGCCCCAATGACTGGAGGATTCGTGCATTGGAGTGCTTTATGAAATATTTGTCTTTATGGTTCTTGTTTTCTGCTAACTGTGGTGCCTTCTGTTGACGTGACATGTAAATAAAAAAAGTAAAATCCAAATGCCTTCCTGGTGAGCAATTTCCGGGGAATCATTTTTATGTATCATAATCATCCCAAAACCATTAAAAACTATATTTTAATTATGTAATAAAAGAATACATAGTTATTTTTAAAAAAAAATTAATGCTTTTATTTCCTCTTGGGCTTTCTTTCCTCTTTTTATCTTGTCCCCTTTACTCTCGTTGGTCCGCCCCCCCCCCCCCCCCCCCGAAATGAAATCCTGTGTACGCCAGACACGTAGCCAGGATTTTGCTTCGGAAAGGGGGGGGGGGGGGGGGGTCCCGCCCATGACAAAATGCTGTATGAGGGGAAGGGGGGAGAGGAGGGCCCAGCAACGTGGAAGATTTCGGGGGGCAGGGGGGCCCGGGCCCCATGGGCTTCCCCCCTGGCTACGTGCCTGGCGTACGCCACTGCGTAGGTGTTCCGTCTTTGATCGTCGATGGTAACCTTGTATCAGATGACAAAAAAGAGGCTATCACCGTCAATGATTACTTTAGGTCCGTATTTGCGGACGTCATTACGTGTCACTACACTTACTAGGATGTTGCTTCTAATCTTTAGATATACATGCCCGAAATTCAATTTAATGTGCAATGTATTGTTCGATTGCTAACCAAAATAAAGCCCGGTTCAGCCCGGACTGGTTCCGATGATATTCCAAACACTATTTTAAAGTCTTGTTCTGATATTATTTCTTGTTACTTGGTCATTATATTTATTGTATCCTTAAACTCTGGTTCTTCACCACTTGACTGGAAGTCTGTAACTGTTGTCCCTATTCACAAGTCTGGTACCAATAGTCTGGATGAGAACTATAGGCAAGCGAATCCTGTAAAACAGTGAAGCACATAATTTACGGCAATCTCATGAATCACCTAACACGAATTAATTGTTTTACTCCGTCTCAGCATGGCTTCCGCTCCGGGTCATCTTGCACCACGCAGTTAACGGAATTCTATTATGATATAGCACTATCATTTGATAAAAGTAAGCAAGTCGACTGCATTGTTTTTATTTTAAAAAGGCTTTCGATATGGTTCCTCATGCGCTACTCGTGTTTAAATGTCGGAAACTTATATTGATCCTAACGTTATTTGTTGGATAGGTCGTTACTTGAATTCCATGAAACAGTCTGTGGTAATTAATGAAATCCAGTCCCCCCATGTAAATGTTACTTCTGGTGTCCCTCCGGGATCGGTGCTAGGACCGCTCTTGTTTTTAATTTTTATTAACGATATAGTTGAAAACGTTTACTCTAACAAGATTATATGCCGATGACAGTGTCTTATACAGAGACGTCGCTTGCAACACTTACATGTTTGCTCTCAGAAGAGACTTAGATAAGATTGAGGCTTGGTTTTTTAAATGGAGCATGCTTTTAAATTTATCGAAATGTATTCACATCAAGTTTACTAAGAAAACTATTTTTTCCCTCATTATACCCTATAGGTGGGTCGCCGGTTAAACTTTTAACTGAGGTTAAATATCTACGAGTTATATTTTCATCAGCTCATACTTGGAACAAACATGTTGACTACATCACTGCAAAGGCTAGTCGGTCACTTATAGGTTTCATTAAACGTAATTTTAGGTTGGCGTCATCATCGTTAAAAGAAACCTAGTATTTTTCACATGTACGATTCATTCTTGATTATGCATGCACAATCTGGGACCCCTACAGGCTAAATTTGGAAGATCAAATTGAAAAAATTCAGAATCGCGCTGCCAGGTTTGTTACGGAAAATTATGATTTCAGGGTAAATGTTACTAAAGTTAAGTCGTCTCTGGGTTGGAGGCCTCTGAATCAGAGACGTCAATGCCCCCGTTTTAAAATTTATTTAACGTTTTTCACGAAAATATTAGCATTTTTAGATCAACGTATCTCCTACAGTCTGCTTATGTGTATCTCAGAAAAGATGATGCAAAGAAAATTCGTACATATAAATGTAGATGTAATCTTTTAAATGTTCCTTTTTTCCGCGGCCAATTGATGTCTGGAATATGTGACCTAATGAGGTTGTAGACATTTCAAAGCCTGAGCTGTTTTTTACGAACTCCAGTTGTTTGTTTTAATCTTATATTAAAGTGTCTTTAAGATTTGAATTTGTTGTGTGTGTTTTTTTGTGTATAACAACGTTTCATATTTGTTATAATTTTTTTATCATGTATACTGTTTTTTGTGTACCCCTCCTACTGTAATGCCTTTTCAGGCGTTGTAGGTATTCGAGTAAATAAATGAATACTAGGGATCGAATTAAGGCTCTTAGTTCTAGAAAAGTTCTCAGAATGCACAGCACATCCAGTGAAGGATTGAGTCTTAGCACCATCGGTATAAAATTAACAAAAACCAGCATACTATGTCTGTAACTCTTCAAAATCTTGCAGGAGAACCACCGAAGTAACAGAGTGCTTATTATAGTTTGTAAGCGACCAATCTCAACAAACCGGCAGTATCTCCCAGGGAGCAATACAGCCAACTGATAAAAGTAGGGACATTCTATCAGGAGAAATCTGAAGAGATGTATGATAGTCTGCAAGGCGGAGGCTTAACGGCCACACAATGCTGGGCTTGTTTTCGAAATGGCGAGAGAACCTTCACATTTTATGAACTCCTATGTTGGAGGGTTAGCTAAGATTTTGTAGGCATATGTCATACTTTGGTATTGGCGTCAGTTAAAGTTGTTGTTTGTCCTCCCGGTGGTGTGGGAGGCAGGTTCCGCTCCGATGGTCTGGAGCGTGGTGGCACCAACGTCTCTGAATGACGGGTCGGCTCACTGCTTGAATAGAACTATGCGCATTTATTTACACTCTAGTTACAAGTCCCAACTTGGCAGACCATCCTGCCTCGTCTCAGGTCTCGACCCCCATCCCCAATTTCTCTCAATCAAATCCAAAGTCCGAATCTCTCCAAAATCCTCTCCGCACTCCTTTTGTACGCCATAAGGGCCTCCTTTCCCCTCAGGAACCGACCAATCTCTTCAAATTCTACCACACCCACGTGGTACACTGTTCTCCAATGGTCGGCGAGCTGTCAACTTGGCGCTCCAACCGCCTCAGGAACAGACCAATCTCTTCAAATTCTACCACACCCACGTGTACACTGTTCTCCAATGGTCGGCGAGCTGTCAACTTGGCGCTCCAACCGCCAAACCCAAATTCCTTGTAGAGTTGTTCTCTGCAATTTTTCCAGTCTGGCTGGCGCCAACCGCTAAATTATTGCATCGGGCAAAGAGTGACAATTTTACACTAAGCGGCAAAACCCTCTACACACAGGCACACTCGGTTAACATCCACAAACAGCTCCGTCCGAGCAGACTCCCGAAACCCGAGACGTTTCCTAACGACCTCGGGAGACCCGCTCCGTCCGCTCAGCCGCTCTGCCCACGCAAATGCTCCCTCCAAAACGCCGACACCCACAAAGAAAGCTAAAAAAAATCAATGCCGACGCAACTCTGGGAAGTTCTAGCAAAAGAAAACACCTTAATTAATAAGCATGACTTCTATATACTTAACTGCGTCCTTTACCCAGCGACAACTCGTTAGACTCGGCGTATAAGCTCAGAATGGGGGATGTACGGAAAGCACCGGTGGCGAGTCGTAAACCAAGATTGTGCACTGGATATAACATTTTCAGAGCCAATTGTCGTGCTGATCCATACACTATAGCACCATAGTCAAGACGGGATCGCACAAGGGAAATGTATAGGCGCAGCAGACATCTTCTATTTGATCCCCAAGTCTTCCTAGTCCAAACTTTTAAGAGGTTCATACTTTTAAGGCATTTTTCCTTAAGACACTTCAAGTGGAAAATAAAAGTAAGCTTCATGTCAAAGACCACATCCAGAAATATGTGCTCATTTTTTGCGGGGAACCGCATGGCTTTCAGTTATAGGTCTGGATTCAAAGGTATTCCACGGCGTAAGTAAAAAGACACACAACCCGTTTTCTCTGGAGAAAACCTGAAACCATTTTCGTCTGCCCAACTACCAAGTTTCTTTAGAGCTAACTGAAGCTGGAGTTCACAGCTCAAACTGTCACATGAGGAACACGAGATTTGAAGTTCGTCTAAGTAAAGTGAGTATGAGATGTAAGACGGGAGAATTCTGGCAACGGAATTAATCTTGACCGCAAGCAAGGTGATACTTAGGATGCCCTCCTGAGGAACTTCATTTTCTTGAACAAATGGATCTGACAAAGTAGAGCCCAGTCGAGTCTGGAATGTCCCATGCCGTTAAAACGTCTCCTATACACTTCAGCATTCGGCCCCGAATACCATAGCTGTGCAGGCCTTTAAGTACTCCAAACCTCTATGTGGTATCGTGTGCTTTGTCTTGGTCAAATAAAACAGAGACGCAGTGTTGCTTGTGCACGAATAATTTGCGGATTATTGTTTTCAGGTGCACTAAGTGATCCACGGCAGATCTCCCGCGGTGAAAGCTACACTGGTTATTTGCAAAGATATTCTCTTTTTCTAAAAGGTACCTTAAACGTATGTTAATAAGTCTCTCATATGTTTTCCCCAGACTGCTAGTGAGTGCAATGAGTCGGTAATTGGAAGGAAGCGTAGGGTCTTTGCCATGTTTCAGAAGCGGTATAATGTGAGCCCGTTTCCAAGACTGGGGGAAGCATGCCTTCTCCCACAGAGAGTTGAAAAAAGGAGGAGTGTTCTGAGCGAGTCAAGTGTCAACTTTCGAAGCATAACACAGTGCAGTGTGTCTAGCCCCGGTGCAGACATCTTTTTTACAGCGAGAGCTTGTTCTAGCTCGCACATTGTAAAGGGCCCAATATATGGCTGTGAGTTAGACCACCCATAGAAATAGAGCAATTCTGAGCGCGAGACTTAAACCGTTTAAATTCAGCACTATAATTATCATAGATAGATACACTATGGAAATGCTGAGCAAGAACATTAGCAACATCCTTGACAGACCCCAGAGGCAGATTAAATACTGGGATAGTAAAAGCCCGGTAGTCACCTTTGATTTTGCGTACATAATCCCGAACATATTTAGCCGTCATAAAACTATTATAGAGGAGAGATATTTCATCCAAGATGTCTTTTTTGCATGCTTCCTCCTCCAGCGGGCTTGCGCTTTTCGTCTCTTAAATTCGATCTTGTTCTCCATGGTGGGGTACCACGGGAGACATTCCAGGCTCTATTTTGTCTTGTTGTTTGAACAATCTTTGTTCCACCATGGCTTGCTCTTTTTTGGTAAACTACCGGAGGTACGTGGGATAGAGTGCTCAGCAGCACTGATTATCTGTTGAGTAACGTATGTTGTAGCCCCATCAGGGGACAGAGTGGCCAATAGTGAAGCATCAAGTGTAGCAGCTACGCTAAAACGTTCCCACTCTGGCTTGTCAAGTTTCCACCTAGGCATACGCTTTTGAAGTGTGGGTAGATCGACCACACTCTCTGAAACAACTGAAAAGAGGTCGCAGCTTAATGGATTCACTAAAATCTTCCAAGAAAAGGAAGGACGCAATGATGGCGATAAAATGGATAAATCAATGCAGGTGAATGAGTTGTGCGCAGCACTAAAATAGGTTGGGGCTTTATTATTTAAAAGACATACATTTGAAGACATTAAAAGCCGTTCAATGACTCCTCCGCGGGAATCAATCCGTGCACTGTCCCACAGTTAAAATCTTCTGAAGGTCCCGAATGTGTATGGGGGTGTGTAGTGGGAGGTACAGTCAAGCAACAGTAATAAGACGGGCCTTAAGAACTCGTGCTGCACGTGCACAGCCTCGAGGGGCGTGTCAAGGGGGAGCTGGGCACATGCCACTCCACTCCGCACAACAATGGCAACATCACCAGATGAATGAGAAGATGGGCGGTCTTTGCGGAAGAGTTGATTGTTTCGGAAAACTTTTGTATGTCTGGACGTCAAATAGGTTTCCTGTAATGCTAGAGCTATTGGACGTCACTCATTAAGTAAAAATTGAACATCATCTATATTTTGAAGCAGATCCCAACAGTTAAAACTGCATGAAACTAAAATTAATCATCATAGCTTAATTAAATTACTGTTAAAAATATGGGGTTCACAGCTGTAAGTGGACTCAAGCTATGTTACACTCGATGGGGCACTGACACGAGGAGGTTTTTTCTTCTGGTCCTCCCTTTATTGGGGGTAGGTTTTGTACCTTGGCGGGTGGAGGTGGTTCTGTCGGATCGGCAGATACCTCCATGACCTCCTCTCCCCGCTGTGAAGTGGAAGAAGGGGACTCTCGCTGCTCTAAGAGGGAGTGGCGTCAAACACAACTCAAGGCTCAGGGCCAGGACAATGGAGAATCGTCTTGGCGCGTAGGACTTCGGGTGGGGCCGCTGGGGTCTGAGAACCCCCAGAGACCGCCTCGCTGGTGGTTGCGGGGGCTGGGTGAGCACTCCAAGTCGCGAAGACTGTACTGATTGCCCACCGTTGCCTTTAGTGGTGGTGCTGCTCCCCTGGCAACCGCCTCGGCATAGGTGCCTCTTTGGAGGAAGGAAAATTGTTTCCTTGCCACAGGGTATGTGAGGTTTTCTTTGATATTTAGCATTAGGATTTTTTTTCTTCCTGAAACTTTGGCCAGACTCGAGAGCAGGTGGGGTGGGCACCAGAGCGGTTGACATACTTGAGGAGTGTACCCTCGCACGCGTCCCCTGGATGGTCTGTAGCTCCGCACTTTGCACATGTCGCTTTTCCTTGACAGGGGACAGAGCTGTGACCAAATCGTTGGATTTGGAAGCATCGTCTCGGGTTTGTTATGTAGGGCGCACCTTGCAGAGAAGATAGCCTTCCTTGATGCTCTCGGGCAGAACGGTGGAAGCAAAAGTGCTTCGATGGTCTCTCCTGTCCGTCTTTGTGTATGGAGATGCGCCGCACAGCGACGCCCCCCCCCCCCCCCCTGCCCGGAAAGGCCCTCCAAAATCTCCTCTTCGCTAGACTCCAGCAGATCGTCCACTGAGATGACGCCCTAGCAGCTGTTCAAGGTGCGATGGGGTGTGACACATACTTTGTAGCCCAAGATGTTGTTTAAGTCTAAAAGAGCAACACTTTGCATTCCGTTTTCCACCTCACCGAGCAAGTCGCGTGATGCTAGTTTCTTTGCTTTAAAGTTTTTACCAATTAGGTTTCCTAAAGTCTTTGAAATAAGAAAGGGTGAAAGCTTGGCAAGTGGTTTTTCATCTTGTTCTGAGTGCATTACCAGAAAGCGGCTGAAGCTATTTTGGGCTGCAGCTGATGTCTCTTTGGTGAATACTTCGGTCCGGACCCTTTTCAAGGTCCGATCGAGGGAGGTTTTTTGTTAAAAACCATGCACTTAGCCAGGACTTTGTTTCGGGGTGGGGGGGGGGGGGGGTTCCGCCCATGACAAAATGCTGTATGAGGGGGAGGGGGGAGAGGAGGTCCCAGCAAAATGGAAGATTTCGGGGGGGGCCTGGGTCCCATGGGCCCCCCCCCCCCGGGCTACGTGCCTGTTTAGAACCCATATAAAGGGCAGGAACTACGGCATCTGTAGCGCACCACCCACCGCGGTGTTCAACGAGGGGATAGGTAACATCTCATAATAGGTCTGGCTTGTCCGAGTATGTTACTCTACCAGTGCTACAAGGAAGCTATAACTAAGTGTGGACCAAGAGAGAGCTCTGTCGCCACCCAAGGTTAGCCCTTGCCGCCGAAGAAGGTGAAAATTAATGAGAGAAGAGTAGATAAAAGAGAAAGATAAGAAGGGATAGTAGAAGTTATGGCGACTGACTGAATCATCGTGGTCGGGCCAAGCCAGGACACCCATCTACGAGGAGCGGGTGCCGAAATGATGTATTGCCTCACCCGGGGGCCCCAAAAGGTCCAAACCTACCCCGGGTTCGACTCAACCACCAGGATGCCCTTTTCCCCAGACACGGAAAAGCCACGCACAGACAGACGTGGGCGGGCAAACCCGCATGGCTCGGGGTCCGTAATGACGATACTCACCAAACAACTGCTTTTACAGGTGTCCTCTGCGGGGCTGGGAACGAGCGGATAGTTCATATCTTTAGCTATCGCGTTTTACTCTTAAAAGGGAAGCTTAAACGTCCTTCTGTAGTTGTTTTTTTTTTTATTAGACATTATGGCATCAAAAATTCAATGAATAAAACTTTTAGCTTTTCCACTCTGGTGAAGAAGGAAGACCAGCGAAGCTGTACTATGATAAGAAGGAAGTAATGACCGGCCGCAAGTCGGCAAGCCAGGGTGGAAAGGCTGGAAAGGTTGCCGCTATCTATGAGCGACGGCGGCAACCAGAAAACCGGCAAACCGGTCGTCTGATCGCCGCCGTCGCTCATAGATGGCGGTAGCTGTCCGGAGTGTTGTGTCCACGTTTATTTGCTGGCAGACACGATCCTGGGGAAACTAGACCTTAACACCTCCGCTGTAAAATTTAATGTGGATGGTTGAGCGCGTTGGCATATAAATTACGAAAACGAAATCGGGACATAGAAGACAATACAGACGACAGAGGCTCTAAACTTACAACAAAATGTTTACTGGTTTCAACCTCCCGAAGCTCGACGGGGGCACTCGAGGAGGGAGACGAGAAGCAGGGTGCTGTGGGACTTTACCAGCAGCTATACGAACGCCGCGGAAGGTCTGTTGAGTGTCCATCCACACGTTGACGTTACATGGAACTTCAACGTCCGGTGGTGCACTGTTTGCAAAGGGAAGAGAGGGGAAGACTACGGGGAAGAGGGGAAGCAGAAGAAAAGGGGATCTTGCCATTTTAGAGCGCAGCTCTTAGGCGCCCGTTTCCGGCTTGAGCGGCGTCGGCGTAACCGCGCGGTGCATTATGGGAAATGTACCACATGCACCGCGCGGGACCCTTGTAACGTCACTCGTGACGTCACGTGTGACGTCACGAGGGCCCCGCGTGGTGCATTATGGGACATTTCCCATGATGCAACATGCGGGGAGGGGGAGGAGGAGGGGAGGAGGGGAGGAGCTTGAAAGATGAGGGGAGGAGGAGGAGGGGAGGAAGAGGACGAGGAGAAGGAGTGAGGAGGGGAGGCGGAGTAGCAGGAAGATGAGGAGGTGAGGAGGAGGGAGGAGGGGTATGCCCTCCCCTCAGTACCCTTCCCTCCTTCTCCTCAAGAGCTGCTCTCTAATTCGGCGTTACAGGGTGTTGTAAACGTCTTTCGTTTTTATGTCTTTCAATGAACCCACTCGCCTACCAGAAATAGAATTTCTCAATCCGAAAGGGAAAACGCTAGCTTATACCTTCTCTAAACAGTACGTTTCCATCTTCCTCACAGCAGAAAGGCAAAAGTCAGATATTCCCCTTCGTCCTCGAAGCATCGCTTCTGAAGGGGGATGCTGGCAGAAATCTTACGCCCTCTACCTACAAAAGCACCTTATCTCTATCACTCTCCCACCCAATCCGCGTTAAGGGTTTTCTTGGGGTGACTGATTTTATCCGCCGGATGCACTCTGATAAGGACCACAATATGTTTTCACTGTATGTCGATGGCATGTATTACCATCTTGACATCAAAATTATTTTGAGCTGCGTGTCTAACGCAATTGAACTGCATAGAATAAAAAAGTTCCAAAATGGGTCCGGAATCACGGTCAAAGGCTTCCTCGACCTCCTCCGGCTCTACCTGGGCTCCACCCTGGTCGAGCACTATGTAAGTCTTCATTCAGAGGTTGGAGGTCTGCATCGCGGTTCCTTCCTCGCGACAATCCTCAGCGAGATTTATTTATTTATTGTGGATCGCGCAGTTCATAAGCATATTGCTTGCTGGAGCGCTGAATGCAAGGTTTGCCGGTACGTAGACCTGGTTCACCATCCTGCCTTCATCTCAGAGGCTTGCATCCTTCAGGCATTCAGAACTAACGTCATGTATCTCTCCTTCACAAAAAAGGACATCACTGAGGGGGGACCCCGATTCCTTGATCTTCAACTTATTCACTCATTTCGCGGTCTATGCTTGTATTTTTAACAGCGATCTCAGAAACTTGTCTTCCCCTTTTCTAGCCATAATTCAGAAACCGGCAAATCCAGATCAATCATTTCTTTCCTTCTCCTGCAAAAAATCCAGCTGTCACCTGATCACAAGCTGTCTGTCGCAGCAGGTCACAAAGCTCCCGAGAGAGGGTAATCCAGTGGCCCTCATTTATAACATTTGTAAGAAACTAATTCTGCAGTCTAGGAGCAGCTATATCGAGGCCCCATTTGGGACCCGGTCTTCCCGCTCTGCGTTCTTTTATACTCCCATAACACGGCACACCGACTGCGGGTGCTAGCACATCGATTCGTCACTAGCGTTCACTTCACCTACAAATTTAAATTGGAAGGCATGGGAAAGCGAATCATCCACCCAGAACCCCCGCCCACATTCACAAAAAAAGAGGTGCAGTGCTTACAAGGGAGGTGTACAGCGTTCCTTTTGCGTGCGGATCCGAGTGCTTTGGCCAGACGGGGCGCTGCGTTAATTATCGTCTTAGTGAGCACGCCAAGGAGATTTTGTTTCCTTCACCTGACCCCATGCGTCCAAGTCGTGGCTGACGAAAAAAAAAAAAAACTTACTTCCTGCACCCCTGAAGTCTCGGAAACAAAAGATCATCGGAGGGAACAAATCTCGATGCGGCAAGGTAATCATCAAATCCCTACATGTTAGGTCTTCTGTCTCAAACCTCTCCAACCTTCTCTTTCCCTTTCAGATCGAGAGATTCGATTCCTGTAAGTCGAGACGGTTCATCCAAAGGCATAAAAGGGACAAAATCATCTCTTCCCGAAAAAGGCACCGCATTCTCGGCATTCTGAGGTGCGAAGATGGGTCGTCGTTATCTTTTCTGCCTAATTATTAATTGTTGGAAGAATAAAGAAGGTGTGTAAATATAAACTTCTAATAGCCGAAACAAAAATGTATTTGAAAGTAACTAAACTACTTGTACAAACATTGAGCATTCTCGCGTTAATCCACAGTAGAGTCGCAGCGATAGCCGCGACAAGTCACGCCGAAGTCGTTGGGCATCGGCACCGCGCTCACGCACCGTGGGCTGCGCGAACAAAAGCGTTCGGAACAAAATACACATCGGACCATTTTGCTCCGAACGCTTTTTTTTTGTTTTTTGTTCCGGAGCGCGTGAAAGCGCGTCTCCCCCTAGTGAAAAATACACCAGGCCGAGGGCTGGTGTGACTTGATGTGACACCAGACTTTTTCACAAATGTGATTTGGGACATTTGCACACCAGCAATCTGGTGTTCGGGTGTGACACCAGAAATCGGGTGTGCTGGTGTGTCACCAGCAATCTGGTGTTCTGGTGTGACACCAGCAATCTGGTGTCTGGTGTGACATCGGGTTTTGTTGGGGTGTGATACCAGAGCACTTATTGACTGGGTGTTGCTTTACTTATAAAAAAGGGTAAAATGATAAGTTTGAAAATAACGCTGCTGTCATAATTACCCTTAGCAAAAAGAGGCCGTACCTGAAACGAAGTTGAAGTATATTGAATATGAATATTCATTTTGTATTCATTCTGAATTATTTTGTCCGCATTCGAAATACGCGCGTAAGGTATTCAAAATATATCATCAATATTAATCAAAAAAGATTTTAGATATACCAAAAATATAATTCCTTCCTCCTCAAGATGTCATTTGTGTAGTAAAAACCGGCTATACATTAGAAACGAACACAAACACAAACACAATGACACACTGAACACCTGAATCACATTCCCGTTGACTGCTCTAGAGCCTTATATAGCCTAGATATTGAATGTAATCATTTGGCCAGTGACCCCCTCTGCACTTATTAAGGTTCCAAGTATCCGATCTTCTCCTCAGGAGTCTTTCAAAGGGGAAACGGTGTTTTGAAGTTCGTGGACGATATCTCTTACTAAAAAGCATTGGTAACACTAATAATAATTAATCGCAGTCTCTAAAACAATATCCACAAAACGGCTCCTAGAATAAATGTTATTGCTTCTCTGCATAGCACCACTCAGGACAAAGCGAGTCAAGGCAGTTTCCTCACTTTAAAATAGTTATTTTGCTTTTCTTTACTGAGTGTTTTATATGGTCGTTAACGTAACTATATTAAAGTCACTACTCACATCACGTACAATGGTGAGTATACACATTCAGTGAACTAACATTGTGCTAACACAACCACGCCAAGCATATCTGCTCACAGCACTTGCTGAAGCTTTCCAGCATCAGCAAGTGTTGTGGTCGTAGTTCCCGAACCCCGTTTGTGACTGGTGTGCAAGAAAATCATCAGGTGTGTTCTTGATAAAAAAAGTAAACAATAACATAAACTGGGCTGATTTATCAGTGCGATGCTGCACAACTCAATTGACAAACTAATCAAATGTTGTATTTAGGCACTTCAGTGTACTCCACATCTGCTTGAAGTGAACTTCTGAAAGGCGAGCTTTTCAATACTTTGGTAGTTTAAGTCAAACTACCAAAGTATTGCAGTCAAAAGATACTTAGAGTAGAACACAACTGTATTTACGATTTCCAGGTATTTTAAGAGTATTCTGAACTTATTTTTGATCGCTGCATTTTTATTAAAGTTGGAGTATATTTTGCATGAAATAAATAAATATTTTAAGAAATCTATGGGAAAGGTATTTTGTGCCTACTAATTTAGTATTTAGGTATTTCGGAACGCATCAAGGGAACTTCAAATGTAGTTTAAATAAAGGTATTTCAAAAAGATTTTGAGAAGTATATTTTAGTACTATGAAAAAAAAGAAGGGTATATTTTCGGTCGATTTTTCGTGTACTTACAATTATGAACTGTACTTCAAATACACTCAAATTAGAATGTGGTATATTTCAAACATATTAGTTTTCGCTAAGGGTACTTTATTCAAAAAAGCAAAAAAGCACGACAGTAAAACTTCGGAAGCTTTACTGTTGTAGGAAGTTGGCCGTGATCAACTAGAGCTTGTCCGGAGCCACTGCCCTGCGTCGTAGAACCGGACGCCCTGTCGTTCTGCAATTCTTGGCCTTTCAGCTTGCGGTTGACTCGTGTCTTAGTTACGCTGATCCGTTCCGCGTACCCCTTCTCGCCAGTTTTCTCCTCTTCAAAGGCATCATATTCATCAGATGGCTCAATTTCCTTGTCCAGCTCTTTAAGGGAAGCCTTCTTAAGTAAAAGAATATCAAATCTTCTTCGGCAGATTCATACTTTAGACCCATGTTGCGAATAAAAAAAAAACAGGACGCGGGATGGCCAAAAAAACGTGCTTTTCGTGTAAGGCTCGTCAAATTATGAGGCGCTGGAGAAATTCAGCCTTCTGCGTTAAGTCCTTATTTCGAACTCTTTTTGTTCGCCTTCCGCCCATTGAAAAGCATGCGGGAAGGGCCTTCGAACGCACCTGGTATCGCTGCGCCGCAGCGTTCTTCCGCACGTCTGCTTTCCTCGCCGTCACCATGGCAACGAACGCCGAATGAATGGAAGCACGCATGGTACCACCGCGTGAAGCCAGCAACAGCTGACGCCATTTTACGAACGCCGTCTGCTATAGCCAAAGCCGAACGCGGTATGTCAGATCAACCGCCTCCGCCGGTGCTCGATCGCCGACGGCGATCGAGCACCGGCGGATCGCCGTGCGCGTGATCGTGTCGGCGATCGAGCACCGGCGGAGGCGGTTGATCTGACATACCGCGTTCGGCTTTGGCTATAGCAGACGGCGTTCGTAAAATGGCGTCAGCTGTTGCTGGCTTCACGCGGTGGTACCGTGCGTGCTTCCATTCATTCGGCGTTCGTTGCCATGGTGACGGCGAGGAAAGCAGACGTGCGGAAGAACGCTGCGGCGCAGCGATACCAGGTGCGTTCGAAGGCCCTTCCCGCATGCTTTTCAATGGGCGGAAGGCGAACAAAAAGAGTTCGAAATAAGGACTTAACGCAGAAGGCTGAATTTCTCCAGCGCCTCATAATTTGACGAGCCTTACACGAAAAGCACGTTTTTTTGGCCATCCCGCGTCCTGTTTTTTTTTATCCGCAACATGGGTCTAAAGTATCAAACTGCCGGCTCGCAGGGTAGTCCTCATTCGCTTCAGGCGGTCGACGGCCTCCTGGCTCATAGTAGGCATGATCTGGCCGTTAATACCCGGGTTTTGGCACCAAAAACTGTAATGATTACTAGCTTTCTTTGTTGTTTTGCTAACAGACCATGTCTAACTATCTTTAGCTCGTCAGAAATCAGGAAAGCGTACCAACACACATCTTTTTGGCTTCGACTCACAGAGAAGACTCCCAGGCAGCACGAAAAATGCGTTGTGTGTCTGGCCAGCCTTTGGCCACTCTCCGGCCAGTTCGGCCACTGGCCCCCAGAGATCAAAAGATCACCGGCAAGCGTATGGCCACAGACAACTCAGTTTCCCTTTGGCCATTGGTGATAAAAAGATTATTGGCAAGCATCTGGCCACAGATAACCCTCTCTGGTCGCCGGTGATAAAAAAAGAACGGCAAGCATATGGCCGCAGAACACTCACTTTTCTCTTGGCCACCGGTGTTCAAAAAATGATCCGCAAGTGTATGGTCACTGATGTATCATTTCTACTCGGCTACCAGAGACAAAAAGATGTCTTGCAAGCATCTGGCCCCAGCGCAAACTGTTTTCTTCTGGCCACAGGAGTTCAAAAGATGATCCAAAAGTATGCGGCCACTGACTCAATATTTCTGCTCAGCTACCAGAGACAAAAAGATGTCTGGCAAGCATCTGGCTACAGAGCACTTTCTCTTCTTCTGGCCACGGGTCTTCAAAAGATGATCCGAAAGTGTGTGGCCACTGATGCATTAGTTCTGCTCGGCTACCAGAGACAAAAAAATGTCTGGCAAGCATCGGGTCACAGAGCACTCTCTTTTCTTCTGGCCACAGGTGTTCAAAAGATGATCCGAAAGCGTGTGGCCACTGATGCATTATTTCTGCTCAGCTACCAGAGACAAAAAGATGTCTGCCAAGTATCTGGCTCCGGAGCACATTCTTTTCTTCTTGCCACAGGTCTTCAAAAAAGGATCCTAAAGTGTGCAGCCACTGATGCATTATTTCTGATCCGCTACCAGACACAAAAAAATGTCTGGCAAGCATCTGGCCACAAAGCACGCTCTTTTCTTCTGGACACAGGTGTTCAAAAGATGATCCGAAAGTGTGTGGCCACTGATGCCTTAGTTCTGCTTGGTTACCAAAGACACAACAAAAATATCTGGCAAGCACCTGGCCACAGGGCACTCTCTTTTCATCTGGACACAGGTGTTCAAAAGATGATCCGAAAGGGTGTGGCCACTGATGCATTATTTCTGCTCAGCTACCAGAGACCAAAAGATGTCTGGCAAGCATCTTGTTTCATGCTCTGAGCGTGTCAGCTTTGACCCGTGCTTCGACTGCGTTCGAATTTGTTTTTTGGTATTTATTTTGTGATCTCGCAGTCCGCACTAGAGCAGGCACGCTCCTACATAAGTGGCAGTTTCGGACCCTCAAATTTGTACTACGCAAAGCAAGTTCTGCCGAGTCCCATTTCGCGACCCTCCCTGTGCAGTGCAGGTGGCCATTCAAAGCAGCAGAGGGAGATTAGCTGCTTTGTCCAACCCCCTCTAACGTCGTCTTCTGATGAGCATCCACGCCTTCTTTGTGTCTTCGTGTGGCTGTGAGCGAGTGCGAAGGCCGCTTCCAGCAAATCAGAGGGGTGTTGCGAAACACTTAACCGCTCTCCGTGGGACAAAAACGCTTGGACGAAAATTTGTCACGTGATTCGCTTTGACGGGCTCACTGGGGCCGTAGTCTTTGCCGTATGCCAAGTTATGGTTAGATGTAGGAGCAACGTAGGTCCGGTTTCCAAAAAGCTCCCGTCAGTGTTCTCCTGATTTTCGTGCGTTGCAGTCGCAGCCGTGGGTTTTCGTCATGAACGGCCGGAATACATCCATGCCAACTTTTCGGGAATGGCCGCTTATTTCTTCGGAGTCCATGGAATTATTGTGCTCTGTTTGTTGGACTCATTTCGACAAAGAGCTGCTCATCGGCGGTCGCGAGACTTCCGTTGAATGTGATCGACCGCCTTAAACCTCGACATTGTGTTTGCGTTGTTTTGTGCTGCCCGAATCAAATTATGCATCTATCACAAAAGAGAGCTACTCATCGGCGACCGCGAGACTTCCGTTGACTGGGAGCGACAGCCTTCATCCTCGGCATTGTGCTTTGAATCGTTCTGTGCTGTCCGAATTGGATTATGCGTCTATCACAGATTACATGAGATCGCTGTTTTAATTGTAAGTACTCTGCAAGCATGCTTCTGATAGTAGTCCTGCTTCCGTCTCAGTAGACAATTTTACTGTTTACAAACATGAACTGCCGCTTACGTCCCAAGCAAGACATAAAAAGGAAAAATAAAGGAAAGAAGTGCAAGTATTAAAGCAGTTTTTTTAGCTTTACTCTTGGGCTCCCTTTTGAAAAAACTGGCTCTGGCTAAAAATGCATAGCTGTTCTTTGGCCAAGATGGTTGTTCAACTCTGACCAAAGTCCAGGCCTTTAGATGTCTGGACTTTGATCAAAGTTAAAGAACCTGAGCCTGGTCCTATTTGAATAGCCTATGCATAGTTTTGTTTATGAAATCGGCCTCACCGGCAAAGGTTTGACAGCCTGGTTCTGGCCGAAACGGAATGGCCTTACTTTGGCCATGGTTGAACAGCCATAACCTGGTCAATGATGAACGGCTTCAATCTGGCCAAAGGTGAGCGGCCTTAAGTTGGCCAGAGTAGGACGGCCTTAATCTGGCCAAAGCTGAACGGCCTCAACCTGGCCAAAGGTACGCGGCCTTAATTCGGCCAGAGTTGGACGGCGTTCATCTGGCCAAAGCTGAACGGCCTTTATTTGGCCAAAGTTGAACGGCCTTAATTCGGCCAGAGAAGGACGGCCTTCTTCTGGCCAAAGCTGAACGGCCTTCATTTGGCCAAAGCTGAATGGCCCTCAATCTGGCCAGAGTTGAACGGCTTAACTGCGGCTAAGGCTGAGTGGCCAGAGGATGGCCAATTGAAACCAGCCAATCAACGTCCACAAGCCGGCCGTCCATTGGTCGGTCACATTCTGAGTGTCCGGCCACCTTTCGGCCTCTCTTTGGCCAGAGTTTGGCCGTTCTACTTTTACTTGGCCAAATAACCATGTCGGAGCATCTTAGGAACATCTTTGGCCGGAAACTGGCCAGACAAAATGAACGGCCAGAGGATGACTGGCCGGAGACTGGCAAGAGATTTGGCGCTGCATGGGCTCCTTCTTTATTTTCTCAAACTTTCATCAAGAATACTGGTCCGAAGGGGAAAGGGAAACCCCCGAAGAGGCGAGCGCCCCAAGCTGCTCAAGGCCGCCCGGGAAAGTGCTGGGGACGAGGGGGTGTTGAATATTGTGGACGAAGAGAACGAATGTGCGCGCGACGAAGGACTGAAGACGAGAAAGGCGGAAAAAGGAGGCGCGAGGACGGATGACATTGAGACGATCGAGGCAGCGGTTAGCATTGTACATATCTGCTAAGTAAACGCGATTTTTCATTTTTTACACCGTGACATCGTTCCTCTATTTATGTAAAACATTGGTGCCAAAACCTGGGACTCTGCTACCATACTGACCTAACCGAGTGGAAAGAACGTCACCATTAACGACATGGAACGCGTGAAAAGCAAGCGAACCACCCAGCGGGCTCTGTATACCCGTCTACGAACCGAAGCAAGACAAGTCATCGACTCCAACCAGCTCAGCCTTTCTGCTCTGCGGGTTTTGCACGATAGACTGAAGACTTGCAATGAAGGCCTGCAGTAGCTCAACGAGCAACTAGAGGCCTTCCTCACGGAGGAACAGGCTGCAGAGGATTTCGCTTCAGTAAGCGAATAAGAGGACAACGCAGCTGCGAGCTTGGCGCTGCTCCGCCATCACATTGAGTCGCTCCAAGCTCCAGGCCCACCGGCCCGAGAAATCGATCAAGAAAACGAAGACTTCCTACTTGCTCCGAGCGCACGACCGAATGA
This sequence comes from Ixodes persulcatus, assembly GCA_013358835.2. Lineage (NCBI taxonomy): Eukaryota > Metazoa > Arthropoda > Arachnida > Ixodida > Ixodidae > Ixodes > Ixodes persulcatus. Next base: position 495,414 of record JABSTQ010010547.1, read on the forward strand.
TCACGGCGATTACGGAGGTCCAGGGCGGGTAGGCGCAAGACTTCCTAAACTGGAGCTTCCTCGTTTTGACGGAACCGTATCCCAATGGCAGCCCTTTTGGGATATGTTTTTCCATACTGTTCACGCAAACAACCACTTGACCAACATTGATTGGTACCACTACCTGAAGACTCTGCTGAGTGGGCCCGCAGCGAAAGCCATTGCAGGAATCCAGGTGAGCGAGGCATCCTACTGCGCCGCAATCGAAATTTTGAAAAACCGATTTGGAAGCGTAAACATTATCCAGCAAACGTACCTTGCCAACCTCAGAACGCTGAAACCAGTAAAGTCATCTGGTGACGTGACTGAACTAAAGGAACTCCTGGACAGCGTACAGATTAACGTGAGAGGCCTAAAAGCGCTGGATCTGCCGGAGCTGACGTACGCAGCAATGTTACTAGAGGTTCTCACCAAAGCAATCCCAAGTGACATCGTTGTCGACTATTATAAACGACAGAGTTTCCAAGAGAACACAAGAGAAAATCAGTCGTCAGAAGCAGAGCTTGAACAACGCTTATGCTATCTGCGTATAGAAGTGGAAGCCCGCGAGAAACTGGGCTCGTCGCACTTACCAAACGAAGTCTGCCTGACGACACACGAAGCTCACAAAGCAGCCATCTACCTTCAGCGGCGGTACTTCATAGTGACGCGGCTAAGCAGCAAAGTGACTGTTTTTCGTTTTGTTTTTTTTGTCTTTCGCCAACGCACACCACCGAGGACTGTTCTTTTTAAATCCATCTGCAGGAGAAGAAAAGTCGGCTAGCAAAGGCAGGTAGATGTTTTAAATGTACTGCTATTGGGCATCGGGCGAGAGACTGCCGCCGTAGCGCACACTGCTCAGAATGCAGGGGCAGGCATGCTACTGTTGTTTGCTATCCAATGTACAAAGCAAAGAAAAGCTTACGCGAAAAAGAAAGCACCATCATGCACGCGGCAACCAAGGATGCATCCACGAGCTCAGTGGATAAGCAGGTGCTCTTAAAGACATTTCGAGCCTGGTTGTTAAACGAAAGCCAGTCGCGCTACATCAGAGGAGTCTTCGACAACGGGAGTCAGAGAACTTTCGTAAGAGAAGACGTGTCGAGGAAATTGGGATTACGCACCGTAAAAACGATTGACTTGTCGATCAAAGCTTTTTGAGGATCTAACGGAGCACCAAGAAGGAAATACAACTTAATACAAGTAGCCATGATGAGCCAGGTCAGCCATTTTCAACACGAAATTGAAGCAATTGAAGTTCCATTTATCTGCGAGGAGTTAATTGAACCTCCCGCTGCACACTCTTTTGTCCATAGGCTGACCAAGGAAGGACGGTATATTGCTGACTTTCTGCTATTTTCTGGGCTCAAAGGAGAAGCTGGTATCAGCTTACATGTGGGAGCGGACCAGATATGAAAATTCCTCCTGAACGAAGTCTGTTTGCATGGCGAGGACAAGTGCCTGGCGGCTGTAAACACGAAGCTCGGTTGGATTTTCCAAGGACCCGTGACATCTGGCGGCGGCGTTTTCACAGAAGCTGGAACACACATCTGTGTTCTCCAAACAAACGGCGTCAAATCGGAAGTTTCCGACACGCTCCAGCAATTCTGGGAGCTCAAAAGCATTGGAATATTTGACGCTTCAACAAACTTCAGCCACGACTGCGAAGTTCTCCAACAATTCAGCTAGGAGATTGCTTTTATATACGGAAGGTATGAAGTAGCTCTTTTTTGGAAGAACCTTAACGTGGATCTGTCAGACAACCATGCGGTTGCAGTCAAGCGGCTACTCAGCTTGGTTCGACGGCTCACCACAGATATAGAGATGATCCAGCAGTATGACGCAGCTGCCCGGCATACGAAGTGGATGGACATGCAGAAAAGATAACTCGCGGCCAAAGCATACCTGACAAGAGTTACTACATGCCTCATAAGGCTGAGGTAAGAGAATCATCCACAACGACAAGACTGCGAGTCATCTTTGACGCCTCATCCCATGCACTTGGGGTAGCTTCACTGAATCATCATCTGGAGAAAGGTCCGAATCTGACCAATGACATGGTGAAGACGCTCGTGAACTTCAGGCTGCACAAGATAGGTCTCACGGCAGATATTCAAAAGGCTTTTCTTCAGATATCTATTAGAAAAAACGACAGAGACGCTCTACAATTCCTGTGGTTTGGGCACATGCCAAAGACAGGCCATCCCCTGCCTAAAGTGGAAGAGTATCGAATGACTCTCGTACCTTTCGAAACGACGGCAAGTCCATTTCTGCTGACTGCCACATTACAACACCATTTTAAGCGTATGGAAGTAGCTTTTCAAAACATAACGAGGCTGCTCTGCGAGAACTTTTATGTGGACGATCTTGTCACGGGAGTTTTGACTTCAAACGAGGCATTTCGTGTCTACAGAGAAGCTAAACTTATCCTTGAGGAAGCTGGCATGACGCTTCAAAAATGAACCACAAACGACGAAGCGCTTCAACGACACAATGGAAAGGAAGTAGCACCGTCTTCGGCTTCGGCAGCTAGAAAGGTCCTCGGTCTTTTGTGGAATACCGACATCGACGAGCTTCACCTTAATATCGAAACAGTGCTGCAGTTCTTCGAAGGCAACGACAACACCGAGCGCTTTGTTCTTCAGACGACGGCACGACTGTTTGACCCTTTGGGATGGTTGTCTCCGTTTCTCATCAGGATTAAAATCCTTTTCCAGAGGATTTGGGAACACGGCACCGACTGGGAAGAAGACATACCTGGAGCATGACAGATATAATGGAACGAATGATGTGAAGAATTCAGGGCGTTACAGACATTTTCGATTCCCAGATGTGGGTTGAATAACCTTTTAGATAACTCTGCACTCCACCAACTTCACGTGTTTACAGACGCCAGTTCGAGTGCCTATGGCGCAGTAGCCTACCTCATGGATGAGAATACAACCGGAAATGTGGGCGTCCAACATTTGCTCTCAAAGTGTAGGGTAGCTCCTATCAAACGTGTCACCCTTTCTCGCTTGGAACTAGTTGCGGCAGTTCTGGCCGCTCATTTAATAAAGTTCCTGAAAGAGACGCTGGCTAACAAACATTGTAACATCATTTACTACTTGTGGACCGACTCAACTGTCACTCTATGTTGGATCCGAGGTTCTGCAGCAAAGTGGAAACTCTTTCTAACAGAGTGACAGAAATACAAACAGCAACGGATCCATCCCACTGGAACAATTGCCCTGGAAATGAGAATGCAGCGGATCTCTTGAATAAAAAACTATCTGCAAAGGAACTTTTAACTAACAACCTCTGGTGTAGAGGACCTAGTGGCTATCAAGAGCAGCAGGAATCCTGGCCTGGGATAACTGCTGCCGTCGAGTCTACAGACGTGGATAATGATGCGAGATTAGAATTGAAACGTGATTTTCAGCCCTGACTAGTACAGCACTTGGACCAGGTGGCAAGAGTGATAGCTTGGATAAGGCGTTTCACAGACAACTGCCGTTCACCGACGACTCGTCGTGAAGGTACACCTACGGCCCAGGAACTTCGAGCAGCCGAAAACGTCTGGTTACGTCAAGTACAGCGAGAAGCATTTGTAAATGAAATGCCACAACTAATGAAAGGAGAAAACCTGGAAAATACTTCGCCAATACGAGACCTCCATCCTTTTATTGACGACGAAGGACTCGTCCGAATCAGGAGCCGCCTCCAAAACGCGGTGGTGTCCTACAACGAGAAAAGCCCCGTACTACTTCCAGGTGAACACTCTGTGACAAGACTGATTGTTCTACATGTTCACAGAGAGGTGCTCCACGGAAGGGTCAGTGACACCTTAACTGAACTGCGCGCTAGTTTTTGCGTCAGGCGTGCACGACAGGCTGTTAAACGGGTTACTGGAAAGTGTTTACTTTGTGCCCGGTTCCGCCTTACAGCGGCAAATGCGCCGATGGCTCCCCTTCCAAGTGACCGAGTCCTAAGCTCTCGTCCTTTCGAAGTTACGGGAGTAGACCTTGCCGGACCCATTTTTGTGAAACACTGTAGCGTAGTCAAAGCGTACTTTGTGTTATTTACTTGTGCTGTCGTTAGAGCTATTCATCTTGAGCTTGTTGTGGACCTTATGGTAGACTCTCTTCTCATGGCTTTTAGGAGATTCTGCGCCAGGCGTGGCACCCTGCGAGTTGTGCACTCGCATGACGCTGCAACTTTGAAAAGAGCGTCAAGAGAACTAGCTGCCATTCACCAGTTGCTGAGAGACGATGAAGTGAAAAACTACTATGCTAGCCATTATGTAACCTGGAGATTTATCGCAGAAAAAGCGCCGTGATGGGGCGGTTTCTGGGAAAGGCTCATGGGGATTGTGAAGACGTGCCTTCGCAAATTATTGGGGAAGAGTTATTTCGATCTGCAACAGCTGGGAACCTTGCTGTCTGAAACCGAAGCGGTTGTGAATTCAAGACCAATCACTTTCATTTACTCCAGTTCCAATGAGCCAGACTATTGACTCCGTCTCATTTTTTGTTAAGATGTCGTATTCTATCTCAGAGGCTTCAGATGAGTCAAAGGATCAGCTAGAAATCCTCAATCTTTGGATTCACCGACAGCGTGTGATGGAGCACATGTGGAAACGATGGCAGCATGAATACCTACTTGTGCTCGGCAGTTTTCCCTCCCGAAAAGTGCAGCGCACGCATAACCTAAAATAGGTGATGTAGTAATAACCCATGATGATAGTGTGCAAAAATTGTTCTGGAAGACCGGGGTCATTACGGGACGCATTCAAGGCAAAGATGGTGTAGTACGGGCATGTAAGGTAAAGCTACCAAAAGGGACTGAAATTGTCAGGCCGGTGCAGCGTTTGTACCCCCTTGAAATTTCCACCTCGGGCCCCGGAGTGTGTTGAATATTGTGGACGAAGAGGACGAATGTGCGCGAGACGAAGGACTGAAGACGAGAAAGGCGGGAAAAAGAGGCGCGAGGACGGAGGACATCGAGACCGTTGTACATACTAAGTAAACGCGATTTTTCATTTTTTACACCTTGGACATCGTTGCTCTATATATGTAAAACAGGGGACACTTCTTGAGCACAAAGGAGCCTGCCGCGGAATCTCCGGAGACCAGGAAGGCGTGAGGAAACGAGGCACCACGTCGGGCGAAGGGGCGTCGCACAAACTAATCAAAAAAAGCTCGCGGACGGGGGGAAAAGTCAACACTGCTGTCACATAAAACTGCGTGGTGTGCACACCAGGCTGCCTGGTGGGCACATGAGCCCGTGTGGTGTGACACCACACTCTCTTGTTGTGCTCACAAGTCTGGTGTGCGGGTACACCAGCGTTTTTGGTGGGAACACCAGACTGGTGTTCTCGATACACCGGCATTGCTGGTGGGCACACCAGGCTGGTGTGCTCGATACACCAGCATTGCTGGTGGGCACACCAGATCTTCTGGTGTCACACCAGGATTCTGTGATGTCACACCAGGATTGCCTGGTGTATTTTTCATTAGAGCCGGACCGAGCTCTTGGCAATAACAATGCTAGGATGGCATTTTTTATATGATACTTTTTTTTCTTCGGAGACCGCGTGCAGTGACGTAGCCTCCTATATACTGACAAAGCCTGGCAGATCGCCACGAGAAGCGGCCGCCGAAATGAAAAATGTGAAGCGGCAGACAACGGATGACAGGAGAGTCACGTGACTGGCACCCCGCTGCGGCGAGACGCCGAAGCACACTTCTCCCGAGCGAACAAGGGTATTTTGGGTCCTCGCCGCTGCAAAAACTGTGCGCTGGCGTCCAGGTTCCCCGAGAAGTGGCTCTTTGGTGCTCCGTGCTACCAGAATCTCGCTCTCCAAATCTGCGACCGGGAACTCTACAGCTACGTCGTCGAACGGCCAGGCTTTGTGAGTATAGAGGAGGCTATAGCAGTGAGCATCGGTAACTACAAAAACCCTACGTATAAAGGGGCGTTCGCAACGCGGCGCTTAGGTCTGTGGTGATGCCTTCGCTTCGCACGTAGCAGACTTAGGTTCGATTCCCGCGGGCGGCTCGTGATCGTCTTCATGGATGTGGCAACATCGAAGACGGACGCCCCTCTACGCCAACTACAACATCGGCAAGTGCAACATCAACATTCTCAACATACCTCATTTCCAGTGGCGGGAAGAGCCCAAAACATTTATCGCTGTAAAAGGAGCACAACTGTAGTGGGAACTAAGGATAAATGCTTTAGCGCATCGCGGGCACGTTTGAAGAAACACATTTAGGCGATGACTCTGGCCGCTCTTCCCGCGGAGAGCGAGCGATCAAATCGTGTTCGGAGCGAGCCTCGAACCAGGAGTAGCAAGTTCCGCGCCGCCGCGGAGGGCGCTGAGGTATGAGGTCCTTCCTCGGCGGCCATGGTGTCGGCGGCGTAGCGTGCTCGCCTTTTTCGCGGTGTGGTGGTGTGGTGGTGGTGTGCGGCCGATGGCTGGCCTCGTGTTTTGCTTTGGTGCTGTGTCGCTCACAGGCGCCACCATCATGCACGAAGGTGAGCCTTAACCCGAAGAAGAAGAAGGAAGATAACTCGAATTTATGAACTCTGGTGACTTGGTGGCGGCGTGGCGGCGGTGAGGTACAACAAGAAGCGGTGAGCGAGGGAAAGCGGGACCACCGCTGGGAGAAACAACCGAAGCGGTCGGTTTGGGAGGGCTCCCATACTTGTGCGCCATCTATCCCCGTGCGAGTGAAGCGCGCTCGGTGCACCGAACATAAGGTGGTCGCCGCGTCGAACAAAGAGTCATCACCTAAATGTGTTTCTTCCACCGTGGGTACAACCAGAAGCGGTGAGTGAGGGAACGCGGGACCATCGCTGGAAGAAACAACCGGAGCGGTCGGTTCGGGAGGGATCCCATACTTGTGCGCCATCTATCCCCGTGCGAGTGAATCGCGCTCGGTGAGCCGAACATGATGTGGTGGCCGTGTCGGACAGAGGCTCATCACCTAAATGTGTTTCTTCCACCGTGATCGCGGGTCATAGCAGGCGCAGTGAAATCGCGCGCTGCCACACCCAGGGACTCTTTTTTTTCACTCCCCCACTTCTACCTTTTTCCTTCTCAATGAGAATCATGCTGGTCATGCCATGCACGTTAAACACTCAGACTCAGCTGTCTACTACACTGTCAAGATTTCTCATCTACAGCGTGAACCAGTGTGAGCACACCTCAAAGGCAACCGAACCTTTGGCTGTTTGACCATTCAACGTGTCATTTCCTTTTGTTAAGCTGCAGTAACTTTAGTAGCATAGTTTAATTGCCTACATTCGCGTGACAAACAAATTGGATGCTAGTCATTTCAATATTACAGGTCATACATTAAAGTAAGTTTTATGTAATTTTGAATCGCTTATAAACTTCGGGCCCTGATGGAGCAATAAATGAAAAGAAATAAAATTAGACTGGTCTGATAAATTTTTTATCCCAACTCAAACTAGTACAAATATCTTTCGAACACCCGTGCTATATGAGGAAACGGCGACAGTGACTTTTTATGGGCTTGTGAACCTTGTTTTCAGACAGGACATTTTTACGATGTCGTAATCCTTGGCCCATATAATGGTGTCGTAATCGAGATATGAGCACGAGTGCGTTAGCAAGCCTTTCGCGCCCGACCTCGCTCCCCGAGGTGACGGGTGCGTTTCGATGAAAAGACGCTCTGTGACAAGTTTTGGAAGCCGCTCTTCTATTATGACCGAACGACACACTGTCGCCCGCTGACGTAGAGGGCAGTCGGCTTCTGTAAGCAACACTCGATGGTGAGAGTAGAGAGGATAGGTTTAAAAAATAGAGAGACCGTGGAGAGCGTTTGCAATTTAATGGCGGACGACTCCTGCCCCGACTGGTCGCCAGTGCGCCTGCGTTGTGTTGTTAGGCGGCAAGGAGGAAAATGGGCGGCGCTTGCAGATGACGCAAGCAAATACGTTACTAGGGAGTACACTTTACTCCGACCCAAATAGCTTGGCGCCGACATTTTTTGCGTAGTCGTAACTTCTGGATGCACGTAGCCTCGGGGTTTTTCCTTTTGGACTTGCAGCTGCCGCCACCATATATAGTCGTAGACACCGGTTGAGACAGCGGCCATCTCTGCTGTCTCGGTGCGTCGGCGGCAGCCCTCTCCCTGAGCGCAGCGCCAAAGTGCAACCACATGGACAGCGCAATGCGCAAGCGTTATCTCGGACGCGGGGTTTTCAAACCGCTTGGGGAGGATTTGGCGCTGTAGGAGCTCTGTCTAATGAAGATGAGCGGAGTGGAATGCATTCTCCTAGTAAAGTTAGCGTTCGAAACAAAATGGGCAGATGTCATAAGCAGAGCACGCACCCTAGGTAGAGTTTTTTTATCACCCTTTCCGTCCCGTCCTCGCAGCTCGTACTGCAAATGTGGTCTATCAACCACGTGACCTCAGTCGAGCAGTTGGAATCATTAAAAAATTGAGGCCCACTAGATCAGAAGTGACAAGGTACTGTCGCCTGTCACAGCGCCACGGTTATTGCGCGCCAGCAATGCGCAAAAGGTGCCGCGGAAGTCTCGCTTCCGATTGTTCGGGAGGGGAAACAATGAAAGACGGCCTTGGGAATATATTCGCACGCCTCTGAAGAGCGCATTGCTCCTTCAAAAGAAACGGGGTTCGCTACGGGGCCTCGCAGGCGTCTTATGCCGCCCGTGCCTCGGAAGTGGACTCAAAAACAAACGACATCGCTGGAGCCGACGTGTCATGTCCTGCTGTCAATGTCGCGATCTGGGCGGTTGGTCATAAACGCCAAAATAAACAAATTGATAGGCAATTGTGTTGCATACGTGAAACATTCTAGCATCAGCTTTGTGTTTGTATTCTCCTGTCTCCTTGCGTAATTGTTTAGTGTGCAAGCTGCTTCCCCACCATTAGTGCCAATGTACCAAACACAAACAGGTAGTTCTAGCGTCATAAAAGCTTATATCATGGTTCAGCAACACGTCTAGCTTGTCCAGCCAGAGGCCTTCATTCACGGTACTTTTCATCAGATAATTTAAGGCGTGGTATATGTACACTCGAAGGATAAACCTGGTGATATTCCAGAACATTCTAACTCACTCCTTCCCCGCCTACCTTTCCTCCTCAATCCACTCCTGGTCATAAGACCTACCAGCTAACCAATCCACGTCGAGCACCTCACTCTTCCTCTCCCACCCATCAACCAATCAGTGTCGAGCCTCGAGGCGACGCATTTATTCAGGCTTCACTTTTTGGATTCACGAACTTCCGAACACGTAGCCAAAGAATGTTTCCCATTAAAAGACGAGCGCCTGTAAGTGTCCGTATTGCAAGGTCCCAGCACGTGGCTGTAGAAGTTTCCGTTAACTGACACACTGGAGGACCTGCTGCAGAGAAGCGCCTGCCGTAGGACAACAAACTTCAAACAGCCGTATAAGTGTAACCGGCCCTTTATCCAATGTCTAGAGGCTCACACCTTTTAATGGGTGTTACATGCCATTGCACGTTTTTGAGAGCAAATTTGAAGTTCCTCATTACACCTTTGCTATGGGTGCTTTTAAAACTTTGCACCCTTATATTTAGTGTGCCCAAAGTGTCACACCTAATGAAGCAATGTTGTCTCTTCTTTATAATACCATACATTTCTCTGTTGTATCAACTTTTTTTAGAAAACAGATACATACAGCCTTGGAGAGCACTTGAGCTGCACAGGACACTTTTAATGTTTTTACTCTTTGAGAGCGTTCCAACGACAGAATTTTCATTCAAAGAGTCATATGCCAATGAATTGCTCTACAAGGTTGTTTACGTTTGTTTTCTAAAAAGGTTTATACAAAAGAAGATTGTATAGCGTTATTAATAAAAGTAGCAACATTCAACGCGTCATGCATATACATCCACTTTTCACTGAGACAAAAAATACTGTTTTGTCGAGGCGAAGGCTTGCCAGTCAAGGATGTTTGATAACCAAGAATATGTTATCCAGTAAAATTTCCGCAGTACATATGTTCCACTGTACAGAAAAGGTGTGCGAAAAGAGGGACTCATATTCAAGAAACACACAGTACTGTATTTTATACACAAAAATCAAACACACATTTCTATTATCAATTTTGTAAGCTAAACAATAAGCAACCACTAAATATAGAAGGGGCGCGAATGACACCGTACTGTAATTGATTGACTTTATTAGTCTATAAGCACTATAAACCAGGGGTCTCAAACACGCGGCCCGCGGGCCGCATGCGGCTCGCAGGCAACCGACTGCGAGCTCCCGTTCTTATGGCTCGAGAGCTATAAATTGCATACACCATAATTATTTCATGTCGTCGATTCCTTTCCGCTCTAAATATAGCTCTGTGCTTACAGTTTTCATTTGCCTTGTGTTTGGTTTATGTCTTTTGTCTTCCAGCTGTTTGCCATTTTATTCACCTATGCGGCAATTCATCTACTATTCTTGCCTTCAGAAAACGACACCATTAAAATACAAGTACTCTCTGAGATTGCCGCTATTAAAATTGTGAGGAAAACAGAAACTCATTTGAAGAATATTTTTTCAGACACGCTAAATTTGATTAATTTGCGAGTGAATTGAGCAACGGAAACGACAATGTGATGGCTCTCCTGTTCTATTAAAAAATGTTAGCACGTGGGCGGGGCGGCACCATTCTAACTTTTATTACCACAACAAATAAGGGCCAAAGTATTTTATTTGTTTCTTCAATTTGTTTTAAAAACAAATCAAAGTTAAAGATGACACTGGTGAAACTGCGAGACTACAAAACGCAGGGAGCACTGAGGTTCCATTTTTACGAAATCTTTTAACCTCCCCTTCCGCCCTTGACTCTTCGGGGGTGGGCTGTCTTGCTCCCACACTCAAATGTGTTTGAGACCCCTGTTATAAATAAATGAAACAATAATCAAAAGAAATACCTCTTTCTTCAACAGGCTATTAGTTTCGAAATGTTTTGGTGACGCTGTATTATGGTTTCCGTTCGTGACGTCACGAGAAATTGCCTCGCTGTGACGTCACGCTACTTATTATCATTTGCGAACTAAGTTCGTTGGTGTTCATAAAATGAACATAGAAGCTTGGAGTCATCACATTTTTAAATTAACACCATGAACGTTGACAGTATGACACTTTTCTTAGCTTCGTCGATGCAAGCAGAATTATTAAAAATAAAGAGAGCATAAAGATCGTCTGGCCCACTGATCTCTAAGACAATTGCTGGATCGCGTTTGCCCGCTCCGCGAATGCGGCCACTGGCGGCCATCTTTTTGGTAGAGTTATATTACCTCTAGCCAAGGTACAGCTGCTGCTGGCTCAACGAGGTAGAGGGGCTTAGAGTGATAAACCGGAAGTTCGGAAGTGGCACACCCCCGGTTGCCGCCATGTTGTACGCAAATGTGACCACTCGTCACGTGACCTCCCAAGAGCCCTGACATCACCGGCAAGATGGCAGCGCCCAGAGCTGGCGGATGCGCGTTTGTTCGGTGCGCGGTAGCCATGATGTGCAGCTGCTTTCCGACGACTTCGGGCTTCTTCGTGCTCGCTGACGCAGGTATAATGTGAAAATATGAAGGAATGAAACTTTATACCTTTTTTGCGCAAGATCGTTCCGGATCATCTGGATATAAACACCTGTAAGACAGCATCAGCCGTATCGCTGTACCGGTGCTCGGATTCCCGGATGTGTTCGCGGATCGATAGAACTTTGAGTACTTTTAGAATAAAATTTTCGCATTCTCTTAGCTTTGTTTAAACGTCGGAATGTCTGAGAATCGACGCGAAATGTATGCGTCGGACATAGGGTCTAGGGGAATTAGTTTCAGCCCTAGGCAACTGCATAATCACAGCAACTTTTAGCGAGGAAGCTCCTGCGAAAGTTGAAAAATGTTGACTACCATCCCCTTCAATTTTTTCAATAGACTTTTTTCAAAAGTGTGGGCCGCCTATATTTTGCTTCACCGTAACTTGGAAAAGGGCAACCGCCACAGCCCCCTCAAGCCAATCAGAGAGACGGAGTGAAGGTGTGTGACAAATCTGTGCAGATGAGCACTCTGATGATATGTTGTCATGTGCCTCTCTCCAACGTGCATACTGACTAAGCGAGACTGTAGCCTTCGCTGTTTGCCAAATTGTGATGAAACGAATTACAGTAGCTACTACTTTAATTACCCAAGGCCTTCATACTTTGGGCATTTGTTCGACAAGAATGTTATGTCAGCCATCACTGTGAACTTCGCTCAGCGCCTATTGGACTCCAATGCTGCATTAGCGTTCGACGTGAACTGCGGCACATTCATGTGCTTCACGCCGAAAACAATTGGTGACAGTTGTCTATCTTGATGGGGTTTTGCAAAGGGTCTATTGTGTCATACGTATAGGAAGTGTCCTGCTATATAACAATGCATTAACACATGCGATTAAACTAGATGCTGAGAGGTGTGTTTGTTTTTGCAATCAACAAGTTGCAGCAATAATTATTTCTTACGAGTGTAATATTTATTTTCGGTAGCTGGGCCCGTTTTGTGCTCATTAATGTCAGTATGCTTTGATGTTATTATCATGTGTGGAGTTTTAAGTATCCTATTTGCAATGCCTACAGAGGCCCTTGGAGGGAATAATTTAATAAACATCATTTTCACATCACTGGAGTTGGTTTTCGGATGCGCCACATGTCCAGGAGAATTGGAACGAGTGCAGCCCAATGCAACCAGTCTGCCAGTCTGGTATTTCCCATCAAATGATATTGAGGGGTCAGAGATGCGAGTTCCCAAAAGGTCCAGCACGTGCAATGAACGCAATTCTTTGTGTAGAAACTCTGAAGGCGCAAAGGAGAGCGGAAATATCTTTATTTGGTTAGTGTATCAAGTATGTTTATTTCCACTTAATTACATACTTATTGGTTTTTTGCAAATGGTTTCATAACGAGTTCTTTCTGCGACAGCCTCGTGCCAGGCGTTCAGTCGTAGTACCTGTGCTCCTTGTTGTCGGATGACGCTCCTGGCACGTCGGTGTTCAGTTTAGTCGAGTGGTAACTTTGACCGACAGATGCCTTCTTGTAATCATACGTCATGTGCGGCCATTGACATTTGATGCACTGAAGCTGCAGAGCTGGCTTCTAATCCGCAAACTTTTCTGGTAGTTTTTTGCGTCAATGCAGCAAGCTCGGGCATGTATTGCTTACGTGGCTGTGCCTTTTGCTGTACCGTTGACTTAATGGCTGGCAACAGGCAACAGTGTTTGTTTGCTATCCAAGCCATTTTACTTCCATTTCGCAATGGAGATTTTTTCTGCATCCCGCGACCACTGCAACTTGTGTAAGTCTCGTGTGGCAAAGTGAAGTCGGGTGATGCTTGGTGTCCACTTTTGAGAACAACCCAACCATTCTATTTCTTCAAGTCACTCAGCGGCATTCTCTCTCAAAGTTGGAAATTGTGCGCTTCGTTGCGTGGACACAGATAATTGGTGTCAGCAAATTATTAGGCATTGTCCTTGGACGACAACCAGCACCAAATCAACTGTCCTTGCATTGCCGCTCACCTGCTTTGTCGTGCTTACCTCCCGTCCAGGTGATGGGGATCAGGAGCTTCGGGGTAATGTCGCACCAGGGGCAAACGCCGCCGAAGATAATCCTCAATGTGCCGTAAACGCTCCTCGAGACGTGGTCGAAGGTCGTTCGGCACGAACTCTTGCAGGCCAATTCATTGGTACGGGCACCTCCAGTAGACATGGTCGGCCTCATGCAGTGGTAGCAGAGTTGTTTTCGGTCGACCATTCGTAGCACCTCCGTTTTTCTCGGTGTACTTTCTTCAGCACGAATCTACACTGGTTCTTCCCGATGTCGGGAATGCTTCGGCGTTGGGGGGTCTTGTTGAATTGGCATTGAATACTAACGGGTAGCCGGTGGCGGTCGTCGTGACTTTGTTGCATAAGCCGCCCTCGGTTCGTCAGATGCTGCTTCGCTAGAAGTCTCCGGTTGAAATGCCTAGCCGCGTTTACATGAATGCGACTTAGTCGCATTGAATCCAGTTGTAGCATTCAATGCTGTCATGTAAACGGCAGAATGCGCAAAGAAAGCGCATCGCACTCAAGTCGCTAGACAGAGCTGGATCGAGATGGCGAGTGCGCATTTTTTCAGCCCATGTAAACGGAGGTCGCATCGCGTTTTGGAACGGAAGGATTATGGGAAGGCGCTCGCTGCGGGAGCGAGGGAACAGCTGAGAACAAGGCGGCGGCCAACCTCGCCGGCGGCGCGGAGAGCGGTCCCGTGTGGTCGCCCGCAATTTTTTACCGAGAACAAACGCGAGCTTTTATTGCCATCATAATAAGCGGAATATAGCGGAGCTGCTCGGTGAGGGCAGCCCCCGTCCAAGCCTTCCGAAGTAAGACTTGCGCGTCCGAAGGGGTCCCAAAGGCTTCGGCGCAAGCACGAACGACACCGAGAGCTCCGAGCACTGTAGAGCACTGCATGGTAGCGCAGAACGAGCAGCTCCTACCTCGGTGCCGTTCCTGGCTGCGCAGGAGCCTTTCGGACTCTGGGTCCGGTTGGTCCGGTCGCGATCGGCGAGGTCTGGCGCGGCGAAGCGCGGAGGCTTCCTCAAACCGTGCGCACACACGTCGCCTCTGGTCCAGAGTGACCCGGCGTCACGGCCTGGACCCCTAACCGCTTGGGTTTTGATGTTTCTTCCGTCTCGTAACTTCTTCCACAGCACCGAAGACAGCGGGCACGATCTTTACGTTCACTGAACGCGTCGAAAGGCCTCCACGTGCGATGCACCGGAAACGTGGCGCGGGCAGTGTTGCCAACCTATTTTTCGAAAATACCCCACGCCAGCGTCCAGAAAACCCTACATTACCCTGCGAATGTTTCTTATTACCCTGCATTTTACTCTACGAGGCAAATCTTTGTTCAAATAATACTGTTGCATGGATTATGATTATACAGGGTAATATTAATACAGCACAAAGCGACAGGGCACGCATGCACGCGCATACTTGCGTTATTCAAGAACACCCTGCTTGCATGTGCGCTCTGTAGCATCAGCACAACAGTGATGTAGTGAGCGCACAGACATCCCCAACCAACATGTTTAGCCGATTTGTCGTCAAATTGGGGAATCGTAGTAGACCGTTTCCGCAGCCCGCTAAGCAGCCGGATAGCGCTCCGTAATCCGCCACAAGACCTTCAACTATGCAGACAAGGCTAGCGGCGCGCATGCGCAGCTGCGGCGTTATCTTCACGGATACCAAAGCGGAGGAGAAAAACGGTCTACTACAATTCCATATTAAAAACTGGGCTACGTGGGACCAGCACTTGCGGCGACAGACAAGGCGGCTCATTACAAAAAGAAGCTAATTGGAACGGTGTATATTAGCTTCTTTGGGTGCACAGCCTAGGGATTTGTCAAACTAAGACACTATTTCGACAAACTAGGCTATTACACCAGGGGAGGATAGGAAACCGGCGGTTCTTCCGTATTCGCTAAAGCGTCATTCGATGAAACGCCATGGTTTCGGCATCGTTCGCTCAAGTGAACGCTTCCAGTCCCAACTACTTGTGCAGTCGATAGGCAGTCTTCAAACTGCCTACCGACTGCACAACGTGCCGGGAAGCTCCGCGGGAGCTTTGAAATCGGTCTTCATACTCGTCGATCATCCGTGATCGACGCCCTATGGGCGTGGTAAGGAGAGTTAATTGCAACGCGCCATAACAAAGAGCGCCCAGGACGAGTGGTAGTTCCAGCTATGGTCATGTGTAGCATGCGCACCTTACGCCAGCGCGTAGAAAAGCCCAGTTGAACAAGTGGCTGCCGGTTCTGGTGGGCTCGGGGCGGTTCCACCCGCGGTGCCACGTGTTTCGCAGGTGTAACAAGGACCGCCGGATGGACCAGAGTCATCAGAAAAAAATTGCAGGGAACATTTCCACTGGGAAGATACTTCTTCTTGTTCCAAACTCGATCCCTATGCGCAACTCCAGCTCCTTTCACCTCTCCCACTTGCTTCAGCTCTCCAATACTCTCCAACTTGGTGTGTGGTGCTCTCTGTTAGCACGTCTTGCAAATTGGATTCTTTCGTTTTGCATGATGTCGTGGTGTGGCAGCACACCGGTTGTAAAGCTCTGCAAAGCTTGCAAGGCAGCTTTTTTCTTTTACTGTTTTTTTTTTCTCTATTACGCTCGCCGTTGAAGAAGGAACGTCTGAACATACCCTACTTTTTTTGCGGGACAATGGCCGGACGGCCCTACAACCCTACAGTGTACCAAAAATGCCTAAAATACCCTACAAGTAGGGTAATTACCCTACGGTTGGCAACACTGGGCGCGGGCCGCGCGGCTGGTGCTGGAACTGCATAACTTCGAGCTTTGACACGGCGTGGCGCCACCTTCGTGTAGGGCTTAGTGCGCATTCATGTAAACGTTGCCACGTCGGCTTCGTTCGAAAAACGAGTGGAGTCGATGCGCTGAAGACGCTTTCATGTAAACGAGGCTCCTGTCGAACTTGTTCCGAAACAATCTTGGCAATTAAAAAGCCAGGCAACTGATGGCAGGAAATAGCTTCCTGATATCCTCTCGGACAACGTCGTGGATGTCGCAGATGCCTGGCAGGCTGGCGTCGAAGTTTCAGCTGGACGACTCGAGTCTCGAGAAGCTGGGGAGAGGCTCGGGCCTGCAGTCTACAGCTGCAACGGAAAAAGAGTAGCACAGGTGACCGACGACCGGAGCGGCAAAATCGGGACACGCGGCGCTATCCCCGAGCGCGCCGATAGCGAGAGTGCCAATCACGTTCCATGTCTCAACGCGGGGGCGGCCGGCAGAAAGCAGAACATCCTAAAGCCCGCATTTTGGAAGCTATCTTATCCCCCAACTTTCTGCCGGCCACCCCCGCATTGAGACATGCAACATGACTGGCACTCTTGCTATTGGCGTGCTCGGGAACAATAACGCTGCGTGTCGCGATTTTGCCGCTCCGGTCATCGGTCACTTGTGCTACTCTTTATCCGTTGCCGCTGTACATTCAATGTTGGAAGCCTCCGTGATATGAACCCTTCGACTGTTATAGTGGGGCTGCGGACAAGGCTACCGAAGGTGTTGTCTCTCACATGAGGGGTATCTGATTCTTAGCTTCTCGTCTTCTGTAGCACCAGGGTTGGTGTGGGCGCTCGATCAGGCGCAATACATTCTCCACGAAGGCGGCGACGCTCTTGTTGGGGCCGTGTCCTAGACAGAATCAGGAATTTGGCACTCTCTCGTCGATGTTGGCTGATGAGCGTGCACTTCAGCTCGATCTTGCTTACTTCCCACGACGTTATGGTACGTTCAGTGGCGTCACAAGGGGGGGGGGCGGGGGGGGCGGACCGCCCTGGGTGCAGCGCTCAGGGGGGTGTCACGGCGGGCCGCGAGAGCGGGGGGGGGGGGGGGGGGAGTCGCGGCGGGCCACGCAAGAGGGGAGGAAAGGGAGTCGCGGCAGGCCACGCGAGAGGGGGGGGGGGGGGGGGGGGTCGCAGCGGCTACCGCCCCGGGTGCCACTGACCCTCGTGACGCCACTGGGTACGTTTACGCCTGAGAGAAATCCAGCGCCGCGGGAGCGGATCCGCTCCCGGCGGTGGCGGCGACAAGCGGGTTGCGTTTACATCTATTTCATTCGAGCGGCGGCGGCGGCGTCGGCTGCGGCATCTGTTCTCGTAACATCCCGTCAGATATGACGAAAGGCGCGAGAGTTCCCACCTCGGCTGTCTCTCCCGGGCGCTGTTGCTCCCGGAAGTCGTTACGTAGGCAGCGTCGCACTGCGCAAGAATGTCACTTCCGGTCAGCGAAACGCCTCGTTCGGCGGCAGAAATAGGTCCCGGACTAGACGGCTCGCCGCCGCGTTTTCCGCCCAGCGTTTCGCCCCAGCGGCAAAAGCTGGGCGGATTCGCTAGCGGATCCGCAAGTGTAAACGTACCATTAAGGAGGATTCGTGGTTCTCAAACCAGTGCCTGGCAGAAGCTGGTTGTCTGTGCACCCACTGTGGCGGGCGACACGATCATATTGTCCAATCCAGCCCTCGACGTCTTCATACACCATGCGTGAAAGGGCGTCGGAGTGTGAGGTGCGAGGGGCATGCAAACAATGGTGGGAGTGGACGCGGTTTGCTGCTACAGGTTTGTCATTGTTGGCTTAGTCAGTTTCGGTTTTTCTGGCAAAAGACCGAATTCCGGTGGTTCTTGCTGGTAGCAGCGACTGACTCGGATTTCAGGTTCTTCGTGGTGTATTTCCGAGGTTCGTCTTTGTGGTACTCGCTCGTCTTAGGGTTTTTCTGCCGGGCTCGGGATAGGACTTGGTTCACGGCTCACCGGGGGTTTAAGACCCGGGATTGTCCGCCACCCGTGTCCCGTTATCGGGCAACTCGGCTGAAGAGCCGCCAAGGTGCACACAGAGTGAAGGGCTATGGGTGAAGTACCCAGCACCTCCACCAGAACATACGATGACAGCTGAACATGGCCTGGAACATTCCAGAATAGTAAACATTGATAGAAGATAGGACTGGAGCAAGCATCCGTGACAATATAACAAAACTGACAGAAGAGAGTCTATCCTGACCACTAAAGAAGCTGCAGTGCTTTAGTGGCATTCTCTATGAATAAATCCTCTCCTTCGGGGTTTGGCGACTGCCGTAGACGAGCTGAACTGAAATGGATGTGGGACCACTTTTCTGGTAATGAGCCGCTGCAGACTGCCGTCGCAAAGCGGCGTGAGCGGGTGGACTGGGTAGGTAACACGCGCAATGAAATGTCCATACGGCTTGCAATTCGCGTAACGAGTGTTCATCAAATTTTTGTGTCGACGAAACGTGCGACAGACCAGCGAAATCAATACCAACTGCAACACCTGTGTTCCGTGAAAGTACACGTCTACGCCGGAACATTTCGGGAAGCAGCACAGCATCATTTAGCACGGCACGGGGACTACCAGCTCCGGTGCGCCGCACAACCAAAGTGAGCCTTTGGTCATTTGAACGAAGCGGCACCACGATTGCACACTGCCAAGCACAACTCGCGCAATTTCCGTCACCAAACTGTGTATCCAAATATATTGCACACGCTTCACTGCAGATCTCGAAGATTTCAAGGGTCAACGAGAGCACAGAAACGTCGCCTTCAAATTTATATTAGCGATATCCGAATCAATTCGAGGTCCGAGCAACGCAGGGCAGATTGTCTCTTCCGTGGCAATATCCCCGTCGGTCACCGGCGAAAGGCACACCGTTCCTCCGTATTTTCACGTTATACCCACGTCAGACACCACGCTGAAACTCTGAAGCCGCTTTCGACCGGTCTGACGATTTCCGCGTCTGAGACCAACTCGCCGAGACGAACGACAACGAACAGAGCATCCGACAAGCTCCGGCCAATGTTCTGGCCCAGCTGGGGCCAGCCGCTGCCCGGGCGCTGCCATCTTTCCTGTGACGTCACGTATTTGGTTTGGTAACGTGACGAGTGGTCAAATTTGCGTACAATGGCAGCCGCCTTATGGGGGTCACTTTCGAGGGCAGACCGGAACTCCGGTGTATCGCTCTAAGCACCTCTACCTCGTTGTGCTGGCTGCCGCAGCCACTATCATCCATCCATGGCAGACAGCGTTGTGGCAGTTGTGGTGGTAGGCTGCCATCAAAATAGCGTGGGTGATATTTCGTGCTTTATTGAAATCGTTTGACGAAACATATTTTTGAAACGCGGCGTGGACGGTAGCCCCATCTTTGAGGACCCGGTGAAAGTTTCACGAAATCACAGCACCGGGGAAAAGCAGCACAGCACGCATCGAAAGTCGCCTCGAAAGAAGCATCGAAAGCAGACGTCGGTACGGAGTCTGCTTTCGATGCGAGCTGCGCTGCTTTCCCCCGGTGTTGCGCTTTCGTAGAACTTTCGCCGGGTCCTCAAAAATGAGGCTACCGTTCACGCCGGGTTTCAAGACTCTGCTTCGTCGAACAACTTCAATAAAGCACGAAATATCACCCACGGTACAGTGTCCTAGATCCACGGCTATTTTATGGCAGCCTGCCGCCATCGCGCTGTCCGCCATATTACTATGATGGCTACAGATAATATAACTCTACCAAAAAGATGACCGACCGTGGCCGCATCCCCGTCCATAGGCGGAGCTGGTCAAACGCGATCCAGCAAATAGACATAGAAATCAGTGGTCTGGCCAGAGTTTGAATGCTGGCAAAAGCGACGCTTTTGCTCGCCCCTTGCCACCAATAGCCCCTTTTGTTGTTGTTTTTGTTGTTTCCTTCGACTGAGGTGTTCCCCTTTCTATCATTTTCGTCTTCTTTAAATTCTTTTTTCCTCACCGCAGTCTCGGTTGTTACCCAAAATGACCAACTATCACCATTTCGCCAGCACACTCCTTGTCTTTTTGTTAAACTATATCTGCTCACAAAAAAAATGTACCCGGCTTCAACACGATTCGGTGTGAGCAATACACATTTGAGTGGTCTCTTACTGATGATTCTAGGTGTGCCGCCATACTGCGTCGTCATTATCCGCATGTTTAGCATATAGTCATGTCTGGCAGTAGCGGTATCTAGGTCGGTTGGCAGCACTTGTGACTTCCAGTAATCATGCCTCTTAAGTTTCGTGTACTATAGCCACTACAGATAGAAGGGGCTATGTGAAGCGCCTAAGAAACGAAGCCACAAGGAAGACGAGACAGGACAAAGCGCTATAGAACCCAGAACTTCGTGACTTGGATACTGAAAGTAACATGTACCATCAGAGGACCCAGGAGCCGTTATTCCAAAAAAGAACCTTGTGAAAAATATGTGGATTACGACGGCAGGTATGGAAACGCCTCTGGAATCAGTGATAACAGGGGTCCTTTTTCAATTTTGCTATGAGCAAGCAAAAGGTGACTCTACCCTAAGCCTCTACCGTCCATAATCATTAAGCAATTTATGATGAACAAATCAAAAATATAAAACATTACATATAACAGGAAATAAACAGAATGCCTCAACAATTCCCCAAAAAAACGCCACCTTCAAAACAAGATTACCCACCAGATAATTCACAACACAAATAAAGCTGGAGGGACAATTGCTAAACTGGCAAAAACGTTTGTAATATACAAGCGCGGCAAGAAGCATAGGGAACCGTCGGTGGGTTGTAACCTTGGAGTTTTTTGTGAAATCCTTGTGAAATGTGGTACTAGCTATGTAGGTCGGACTGCTAGGGGTCTCAACGATAGGTTATGCGAACATATGTGTGGAGTAAAAAATAGGAGCGAATCTTCAGAGCTGGCTAGGCTAGGCAAAGCATGCTTCTAGTTGCTCTGATTGTTGTGTTGTTTGGAACAGTTCTAAATAAAAAGAACGACTGTTACAAACGGCTCGTAAGGGAGTCTTTACGAATAGTTGACAAGGTTTTAAAGGTGCAAAAAAGACGTTTCTGAGATCGTCTGTTCTTGGTGGTTACTCATTCTACGGGATCTTAGCATCCCAGAAATCGAAAAACTATGCTCGTGCGACGTCTATTTCCCGACTAAAAATGTGACATAGGTTTGTGCCAAGCCCCTTTCCCAGCGGAAAAATCCAGAGCACAGAATTCAGCTAAGGCGCCGGCAACGTGACGACGGGGGCGCGTCAGCAATTGGCTGACGCGTGCCCGTCGTCACGTCGCCGGAGACTCCGAGAAAGGCGGCTTGCGATTGGCTGACGCGCGCCCATCATCACGTCGCCGGCGCCTCCGTTGAATTCTGTGCTCCGGATTTTTCCGTTCGGAAAGGGGCTTGGCACAAACTTTGATTCCGTTTATAGTAGGGAAATAGGCGTCGCAAAAGCATAATTCTTTGGATTTCTATGATGCTTAGAGCCCGTAAGATAACTTCTCGCCAAGATCAGACAATCTCAGAAGCGTTTTAGTGCACCCTTAGGTTTGGTAGTGTTTCTTTTGTGTCCGGTAAGCGTGGCCCGTTTTTTTTTTTTTTTTTTTTATGTATGGGGAACGTGTGGGTTGATGTGAGCTTTGGAGCTTTGTGGGAGGGGGAGTTTGTTGGTGTCCTTAGGTGGCTTGGTTCTTTAAAATAGTAACTAAATTCTTCAATTTTTTTTTGTGCGTAACTCTTGAGGATATGGGCCTATTTAAGGATGATTTGGCCTGATAAAACTACAGCTGTGTTTGGACCTGTGTGTTGTCCGTCACATTTCCTTTCGCCCCTGGCTTGACATGTCAATATTGTACCCACTCGCTTACACACTTGCTTTTGTTTCGCAGAAAAGCCAACGTCGGCGTCGGTGCAACGGGAGAATCCTGACTAGTCCATTAGTAATTCATTTGCCTTAAAGGAAACATTAGAAAAATTTTATTCAGAGGCGCGATTCGAACCCACGACCCTTCAATTGTGAACTGATTAGGCCACGCAGACACTTCTTTTTATTGCCAAGTATTGACAGGTCAAAAAGTAAAATCAAATCCAAACACACAAAAAAGGTAATACAATGCTAAAACTCAAGCCTGCCTTTCGCCAGCACGATGGATGGGGTTAAAATTTACTCATTGTAATCAACCTTTCAATACACGGGAGCCACTCAGGCACGCTCTGCTGGCCTTATGGATTTCAGCGAATGAGGTAATACTCTCCCGGAAATAATCCCGAGCCTCACGCGCATCCTGTTCTGCATGTCGCACAGCCATCCGACACCTCCAGATTCTGTGCAGGCCCAGTAACATGACGCGATCTACCGGGACGTCACCTTCGGTCTCTACGGGCAGGTACCTGATCCCATGCCCGTCTAGCGGGAAGTCTTTCTTCAAGGTGCGCTGGAGCAGATCCCACAGAAAGACGCCATCCCAGCACTCCAGGAAGATATGTTCGATCGTCTCCGGTTTCTGACAAAGGAAACAATGTACACCCCAGGGGACGAACAGTCCCTTCTCCTTCATCCATGTTTTAACCGGTAGGGTACCGGTGTGCAGTTTAAAGAAAAGAGTCTTCCCTCCGGGCGACACTAACATTTCCTTCGCGAGTTTCAAGACGTCCTATCCTGAGCCTGCATAGAACAGAGCTCTATACGAAGGAACAGGGAAAACAACAGCATCACAAACATCCTTGTACAATCGCTTACGCGTTACTGAACTCAAATATTCAATTGAAAAACGAGTTAACAAAACCCGGCATGATGCAACCACTTCCTTGAGGCAGGCACGTAGCCAGAGGGGGGAGGGGGGGGGGCATGGGGCCCGGGCCCCCCCCCCCCCCCAAATCTTCCATTTTGCTGGGAGCTCCTCTCCCCCCTCCCCCTCACACAGCATTTTATAATAATATTAATAATAATGTTTATTTTTCCATCAAACAAATGATGGAGGGAGACCGAGGAAAAAAGCTGCATCATGCAGCTTGACGAGTCCCCGGCCCCCCTCTCACGCAAACAGCAGTGGCACAAGAAAAAAATAAACAAGGCACAATGACATTCAAAGAGTAATCGGGCGGCAATATTATTTTTTTCGTAGTAACATGATACATACATTGAGACTTGAGAGTTCTATGGAACTATGTACACAGAAAATGTCATACATATATACATTTAGATATATACACAGAAAACACGAAGTATGATGCATCTCAAAGCTCTGGAAAGGACTACTAAAAAACCACACTGGAAAAAAATTCTCGAATATCTTTTCTCGATGACGTTACAGGATCAATATTTTTGGAGCTAAGAAAATTAAGTAGGTTTGGAAGCGTATAAGATAACATTTGCTCAGCATAGGTCGTTCTAATATTGGGTAACTTCCAGTTTTGCAAACTTCGAGTGGGATAAGTTGGCACTTTTGGAGCGATAGAAGCCAGGTCAATCAGGTTAAGATGATTTTTTTGAACTTGAGATTTATAACACACACACAAACGATATTTATATATACTATTAACATTATTCAATTTTAAACTTTTAAATAAGGGTTCACTAGGGTGGTCGTATGGGACATTGGAAATGTTTCTTAGCATTTTTTTTTCTGCAACAGAAGTAGTTTATTTAAGTTTGTACTTGTACTATTACCCCAAACTAGGTGGCAGTAGTTTATATGAGAGAGAAATAAAGAGTTATAAATTACAAGTTTGACAGTTCTTGGCAAAAGATGGCGGTGTCTATACATCAAGCCAACAACGCGCGACAGTTTAAGCAAAATATAATTAATATGATCGTCCTATCGCATTTGATCCGTGAATACAACACCAATAGTCTTAAAGCTAGTGAGGACTTCAATTTTATTCGAATTTAAAACGATATCACAAGTAAAAGTAACATTCTTGTTTTTTTGGGTGAAATAAAACCGCTTTTGTTTTATTTTCATTGATTTTTAGAGCATTACAGGTACACCACTTAACAAGGTCTTTAAGAGTTTCATTTGCGCTATTTATTAGTTCGTTACAGTTATTACCTGCAAATAGTAAACTAGTATCGTCAGCGTAAATTACATATTTGATATTTTTATTTAAATTCACGATATCATTCACATCTAAATTAAACAAAAAAGGACCTCCAGATTCTCCAGATTCTGAAGAAACTCCAGATTCAATTGGTTTTATAATAGAAGAATGGCCATTTATATGGACGTATTGCTTACGATGTGAAAGATATGACGATATTAAAGTTGATGCCTGTCCACGAAAACCATATGTTTCTAGTTTTTTTATTAACAGATTACAATTTAGATGATCGAACGCTTTACTAAAATCAATAAATATTCCAAGGGTCATTTTTTCTGCTCAAAGTTGCCCAAAATATATTCTTTTTGCTCTAAAAGAGCGAGCTCTGTAGACCGGCCTTTACGGAAACCAAACTGCGAAGGATTGATTATACTGTGCTTATCTGAAAACTTCACCATGTGTGAAAGCAAGATTTTTTCAAAGCCTTTCGAAAACACCGTTAAGATTTAAATGCTTTAAGATGTTCAGGGTCCTTAGTGTTTACGAATATCTTGTACAAAACATTTTTCCTATTTATTTTAAACAAAAGTTCTGGGGTTATCCATGGTTTACGATTTCTTTTCGACAATTTAATAGATTTATATGGAAAGCACATTTTGTATATTTCCTTAAATTTGTTCAAGAACACGTTATATGCTTCGTTCGCGTTTACTTCCTCATAGACCTGGCTCCAGTCCATTTCCAAAAGTGTATTTCTAAATTCAGAAAGGCTATTCGCTGTAATATTTTGAAAAGGTGCACCAAACCGCTTCTTTGTAGTTTTAGCTATTTCTATTTTTGTGAAAATAAACGCGCTCAGATGATCACTTATATATGTACTTAATATCCCCGATTTTATGCAGGTTAAATCAAAATTTGTAATAAACAGATCGAGGAGTGTTGAAGAGTCAACCGTAATTCTTGTGGGCGATTTTATGACATTTGTGCAACCACTAATATTAATTAACAAATCCATCTGCCTTTTGCTTGGGGTGTCTAGAAGAATGTTCAAGTTGAAATCTCCACCAAAAATTATATTATATTGATTTTCCGTAGCAAATCTAAAGTAACCTTCTAGAAAAGAAAAAAGAAAACTAGATTTCCATTTGGCGGTCTATAAAATACCGAGACAATACAGTTCTCCACAACTAGGGACAGCACTTCATAGTCGTTAGTAACACATGAGTATTCAGGTAACAATCCACCTTGCATATTATTTCTTAACATTAACATCCCACCCCCTCCGCGCCCAGTTGATCTGTTTAAAAAGTAGTTGTTATACATTGGTAGTTTAAAAACATCGTTTTCATCAGAATATCATGTTTCTGAGAACATGATAACATCAAACAAAAAACAAAATTCATCAAACAAAATACCAAGCTCTGTAGTTTTGTTTCGGGCAGACCGAGTGTTTAAGTGTATGCATTTAAAAGAACTTGAGTGCTCATTTCCCATATGGTCATTTAGTTCAGATGTAGAAAAGTAGATTTGTTCATCCATAGTGGGCTAAAAGACGACATGAAGCAGAAAACAACAACAATACTCACCTCGAGTACAGTTCTCATCTTCAAGAGACTTAACATATCAAGAAAAACCTTTAAGGAACATTTAACGAAATAGCAATCGACACCAAAGACGTTACAGTCAAAATTTATTATTGAGTATTCAAACAAAACTTTATAAACTAAATAAACAAAAGAAATAGCGACTTTCCCACCCTTTTTGTATGCTTGGTATACTCTCTCGCGTTTATATCCCGAGAGCCTCACACCAAAATTTCTGCATAAAAACCAAGTTTTCCGAAATGCCAAGTTATCAAATAAATAGTTCAGATACATACAATCCACAACGTGCTTATCGCCAAGACTCGCAGCATTAAAATGAAGAAATGAAAAAATATATTTATAAAAGAACACAAACACTAGCCGATTGTCATCAGTAAATTGTGCTTCCATCATCCAAGCTCATATATCAACAAAGGCACACCTCGCAGCCCGTAGGCTGTTCACACGATCTTATCAAGATCCGCTTCACATTCGATTTTGATTATACGGTCTCCCTGCTTTTCCGTGCGAAGATTTTACCGTTTTTCTGCCAGGCAAACCGATACATTTTTTCCTCGGCTTTTCCCTTCAGTGTCCAGAGAAGCTTTTTATTCATGGCGGTCAGATTGTCAAGAAACCAGATACCAGATTGCGCATCTTTTAGATATTTCCTTTCTGCTAGCCACAGATCTCGGGTTGCTCGTGAGACAAACCGAACCAGTACAGCAGGTGCTTTTCCATTTTTCGCTGGAAGCCGGTGAAGGCCCTCCACGTCTTTCTCGGTCAGTTCTGGCAGTTCTAGTGTATTCGCTATGTCATTCAGCTTATTCAGAAGATTCTCATTGGCGCTTAGGGGTAATCCATGAATTTCCATATTCTGTCGCCTGTTGTACTGTTCTAGGTTGTTCATTTCCTTTTTTAATTAGCAAATTTCATCGTCATTCTGGTTTCCTTCGACTTTTTCCACGCGTTTTTTAAGGGCAGTTATT
This sequence comes from Ixodes persulcatus, assembly GCA_013358835.2. Lineage (NCBI taxonomy): Eukaryota > Metazoa > Arthropoda > Arachnida > Ixodida > Ixodidae > Ixodes > Ixodes persulcatus. The sequence continues at coordinate 522,410 of JABSTQ010010547.1, forward strand.
TCTTTTGATTTGTGGTCCATTTTCTTTAAGATTTCGTCGTACTGACTTGATATCAACGTAGTTGATGCTTCGATTTGATCAACTGTCTCCTTGATTGACATTAGTGAATCCACTTTCGTACTTAGAATCATAATTTTGGCAAGTTTTTTTGTTAACAGCAGCTAGCTCCTGTACGAGTGAAGACTCCTGCTCCGGCTTCTGTTTTCCAGGGCTGTGTACACCTCGGTTGTTTGCTGTCAAACACGTTTGGCAGTTCCATGCATTATATTTTGAATTTTTATTTTTGCCTTTGGAGTTACTTTCGCCCGAGCATGACCCTACGTGATAGCCATATCTGCAGTCCGAGCATGTTAAGAACTTTGTAACTTCTGTCGGTAGTGGTTCGTTACATGACAAGCAGAGTTCTGGGTTTGACATAGTCTCATTCGCCATTCAAATGACGAGTGAACAAAGACCAGCACTTTCAGTCATGGGCGGGCCCACCCCCCCCCCCCCCCCCCGAAACAAATTCCTGTCTACGTGCCTGCCTGACATATAAGTCGACGAAATGCCTGCCTGACGTATAAGTCGACGAAACTACCACCTCGAACATAACCCAACCCAATCTCAATTGACACACCGTGCGCAGAAAGGGATTGCTAACGTCGCGAAAAAACAAAATACGGTTGACTACTTGACGCAAAAACAGATGTGACAAACTTAGCCCCCTTCGCGGACTCGCCGGAAAAGGTTCATTCTGCTGGTACGCTCCCAAGAAGAGTGTTACATCGAGTCGGGCACAGGAGATCACTGGTCAAATCGGTTTAATCAGTTCGGAGCCCGGCGTTCGTCTGCCCGCGCACCCCGAGCCTCGAGCGCTCAGTGCACACGCTCCTCAAGTGGCCACGAGCTGATAAGCGCCAGTCTGTCAGTCAGTACATAACACCTCCTCCAACTAGTTGTGGTACCCGTAGCGTTGCGGAGGTCGTCGGGTTCTGGTGGCCCGGGGGGTACCCGAAGCGGGATTACTGTCAGCCGTCGAAGACGCTGACACTGGTTCCTGAGGAGAAGTCGTTGGCTTGTCGCCAGCTCCCGGATGTGATCTGGTTGGTTTGGCCTGACTGTCAGAGCTGTGTGATGGTGGCTGCGTTGGAGCCGAGCTGTCCATCTTGATGTCCCAGACAGGAGGCCACGTGCCCGCTTTTTCTCGCACCTCGGTGTTTGTCCATCGCTTTCGTATATGGTTGCGATGACGGCGCACCAATCCTTGATCAATGCAGACCATCCATGAGCGTAGGCCCATTCGACGTTCGTCAACTCCAGTAATCCAACCTTTACTACTTGGAAACTTCTTCGTCCAAACTGCCTGTCCCACGCTCAGCTCATGTGCGTCCGTGGAACCGGTCGTTCTTTCAGGTTCTTCAGAACAGGTAGAGGAATCGGCCGCCCTCACAGGTTTTTCAAACACAACATAGTTTAGTCGCTCCAAAGCTGATGGAAGCTCCCTTCCATACATCAGCCAAGCTGGCGTTTTGCCCGTGGCGACGTGAATGGTGCTATGTTGTTTAAACAAAAACCTTGCCAGCGCACACCTTAGTTCTTCCTTCCCTCTCTTGGCAAGAGCGATTTTTAGCTCCTGTACCATGCGTTCCGCCTGTCCATTCGTGGCAGGATGGTACGGTGCGCTTGTCACCGCCAGGATGCCGTTGTTTCGGTAAAACGTTCTAATTTCCTCGGACACCAGCGCTGCGCCATTGTCCGACACAACTTTTCTTGGCAGGCCGAATGTTGCAAAAATGGCCCGTAGTTCCCTAATGACTTCGGTCGAGGTCATATTGCGGACTACCCGCACTTCGAGCCATTTGGTAAAAGCGTCCACCACAACCAGGAAGACCTGACCATTGACTGGACCTGCAAAGTCCACGTGAAGGGTGTCCCATGGCTCTGATGGCCTAGTCCAAACAGGGATAGTTTCTTTGGGCGAACACTTTCGGTGCATCTGACAGGTGCTGCATTCTGCAACTCCTGTCTCGATATCAGTGTCTATTCCGGGCCACCAAACGTAGCTCCGAGCGCATGCTTTCATTGCCACAATCCCGCGATGTCCAGAGTGTATCAGAGCCAACGTATCTTTTCTAAGTTGCGTAGGAATCACGATTCGTGCTCCCCAACTTACACATCCCCTGTGGTTCGACAGCTCTGCCTCTTTGGTTCTGTACGCCGAGCACTCCGGTGTTTGTAACCGGTCAAGAGTACCCTCTAGGATGGCTCGGTATACATTCGCAAGGACGCTTTCGGCTGCGGTCTCTCTTGCCACTCGTTCGGCGGACAATGGTGGACTGGACAAAGCTTCAAACATCAGGATATCTCCTGGAACCTCCGGCTCATTTTCACTGGTTGACAGCGGAAGCCGGCTAAGGGCATCCGCATTCTGATGGCGTTTTCCTGGTCGGTATCTTAGCTCGTAGTTATAAGCTGCCAGTCTGACACACCACCGGGTCATCCTTGGTGACAGGACTTGTGGAACAGGCTTTTCAGCTCCGAGGATGCCTAGCAGAGGCTGGTGGTCTGTGTAGATGATCACACTCCGTCCTGCGACGTACTGATGGAAATGGTTGACCCCAAACACAATGGCCAGGCCTTCTCGGTCAAGCTGAGAATAGTTTCGCTCGGAGGTTCCTAGCGTCCTGGACGCGAAGGCAATCGGAGCCTCTCGGCCGTCTGAGTCCAATTGTGCCAGCACGGCACCCACACCATATGGTGAAGCATCGCATGACAACAGTAATGGCTTCCTTTCATCATAGTGTGCCAGCACAGTGTACTGCACTACTAGTTGCTTCAATTTCTGGAACGCCTTACGGTGTCTGTCCTCCCATCGCCATTCTGCCTTCCGTTCCAGTAGGCTATAAAGCTCTTTCGCTATCGTCGCTCTATCTTGCAAAAACCGGTCATAGAACGCTAAGAGTCACAAGAAAGACTGCAGCTCTGCCTTGTTCGTCGGCTCTGGAGCGCCCACCACCGCGCGAATCTTGTCTTGTGTGGGATGGATACCCTCCGGATTGATCAGGTGACCCAGAAAATTGACTTCTCTGACCCCGAAGTGGCATTTGGTTTCTTTCAATCTCAGTCCTGCCTTCTCTAGTCTTGTGCGCACTTGGTCTAGTCGATAGACATGTTCCTCCGCGTTTGCCCCGCTGATGATAACGTCGTCGAGGTATGCAGCGACTCCAGGAATTCCTGCTAATGTCATGTCCATGACTTTTTGGAAGATTGCCGGCGCTGCCGCCACTCCAAAGGGAAGTCTTTTTACTCGAAACAAGCCCTTGATGGTGTTGATTGTTAGCATTTCGGCCGTGGTGTCTGTCACTCGCAGCTGTTGGTACGCTTGAGCGAGGTCCAACGTCTAAAAGACTGTGCCACCCCGGAGGTTAGACAGCGCTTCCGTGGGGGTGGGCAAGGGGTAAGCCGCCGGTTTAGCTGCGAGGTTCATCGTACTGCGATAGTCCCCGCAGAGCCTCACCGAGCCATCAGTCTTTCTGACCACAACCACTGGTGTCGCCCATGTTGGATGTTGGACCGGTTCAAGAATTCCTTGCTTCTGCAGGGCCATTACCTCACACTCTACGACAGGGCGCAAAGCAAAAGGTATGGTGCGTGCCTTGAGGAATATAGGGGTAGTTGGTTCTTTGAGCTCCAGCCGGACTGGTGGACCGGTGTACCCCGTGGTGTCGGACTTGAATACCGCCTCATGTGCTTGAAGCACCTTTCGCACCTCTTTGCTTGGCGAAAAATGGTGTAAACCGCTGACTTGTATCTTCAGCGCTGGGAACCAATTTCTTCCCATCAAGTTGCACCCAGTTCCACTCGTCACCATCAACGGAAGAAGGTAGTCTTTGGACTTATATCTTACTTCGACTTCCGCAGACCCGAGAACACGCAATCCTTCGCCCGTCCACGTTCGAAGTGTGACGTCCTCTTTCTGCAAGCGAGGAGGCTTAGATGGCCAGGTCTTGCGGTGTGTATCTTCACTAATAACTGTGAATGCTGCTCCTGAGTCGACTTCGAACTCCAATGATCTTCCCTGAACCTTGAGCGTTACGAGGTACTTGGGTACTATACCTCGTGCGTGTTGCACATTCAATTCCTGCAAGTCGAACCCGTGGTTTTGATCACAACCACTGACCTGTGCATCGTCGGCATAGTCATCTTCATCGTAGCTCATGCGATGGGTTGAGCGCCGTGCGCCCGCTCTCGCTTTGTTCCGACATGCTTTCTCAATATGTCCTATCTTCCTGCAGAACCGGCAGGACACCTTACTAAATGGGCAAGCGTCTTGCCTGTGCTGTCCATGGCAACGGTAGCATTGCGGCTCCGATTTCACTTTTTCCGCCTCCGAGGTGCGTTTTGTAGGTTGCGCTGATGTAATCTTATGTTGGTCGGCCGTGGGGGCTTTAAGCTCCTGCTGCTGTTGAACCGCGCTCTCAAGTCGTGTTGCCATGTCGTCAACTTGCTTGAACGACAGCGATTTTTCTGCGAAAAGCCTTTGCTGTAGACGCTCATCTTGCACGCCACAGACTAAACGGTCTCTGAGCATCACGTCCAGTGGTAACATGGTTGGGTTCGATACCAACGGGTCGACGGTTGCTGATGCTCCAGCGCTTGTTATCGCCACTGCTGGCCTTCTCAAAACGCCGAAATTGCAGTTGGTAGCTAATTTCTTCAAAGCAGCCACATAGGTAGCGATTGACTCGCCGGGTTGTTGATCGCGGCGTTGGAATTTGCTTCGGCTGAACAGTTCCGAGGGCCGCGGGTCGTAATGCTGCTGGAGCAAGGACATGATGTTTTCAAAGCTCACCTCTCCTGGCTTATTCGGGGCCGTTAGGGCTTGTACGGTCTCGTAGGTTTCCGCGCCGCACAGGGTCAGCAGCAGAGCTCTCTTTTTCCCGGGGTCCGTGATCTCGTTTGCTTGGAAGAAGAAATCCAAGCGCTCCGACCAGGCTGTCCATCCTGTTCCTTGAAACTCCTCGAGTTTACCCTGTGTCGTGGTCATTCTTGAACAACCGAGAACGGTGCCGGTTGAGTTGTCGTCCGCCTCGTCGCCAATGTTACATCGAGTCGAGCACAGGAGACCACTGGTCAAATCGGTTTAATCAGTTCGGAGCCCGGCGTTCGTCTGCCCGCGCACCCCGAGCCTCGAGCGCTCAGTGCACACGCTCCTCAAGTGGCCACGAGCTGATAAGCGCCAGTCTGTCAGTCAGTACATAACAAAGAGCACCAAATAAACACTGCTAAAACTCGATGCAGCTTCTGCACATTTACTCGAGAACAGTGCAACACTTGTAGCACGCACCTCAACTTGCTCACAAGAAACAAATTGCAAACCGTGGTACGTGCGAAAATTGAAAAAACGCTACCCCTCCATTGTTCTGCTTTATCTCAACCTCCACCACTTGATTACGCCAGCAATGCTCGCTATCCCGATAATACTCAAGGGGCACGCCCAAATACCTTGTCGGTGTAGTTTCCCGCTTAACATTAGCAAACACCCTTGGAGTCAAATCCCAGTCACCATGCCAAAAACACAGGCACTTATCCCAGTTGACAGCACTTCCGCAAGGCTACGGAGACACTCTTGCGCGTCTTGGGAACGAGCGGGGGTTTATATTTAGCTATCGCGCCTTGACCATCCAGAATGTTGCCATAAAAACTGCTAGACATTCGGTGATGTTCATCGCCCTAAAGAGTTTCCTTCATTCTCCATGGAAAAACAGGTAACAGGTGTTCGGAAAGTTCTCGGCTGCCTCCATGAACCGAACACAAATGCAGACCGCATGGAGTAAGTGCGCCTTCACTCTGTCGTACGAGCAGGAAGCGGTTATAAATTACAAAACAGGTACTGGAATGTTAGAAATGCAATGCTGTTTGGACATTCGAGTATAACAATTAGAACTTTATCAAAATATGAAATTCAGAAAATTAGTAATGAAACATAATTCATTGGGTAATGCTTTAGCAGAGTTCATTTAAAAAGGCATGAGTGGTTTTGAGTTTCAACTATGAGAAGCTGCCCCACTATCGAAAACTTGCCTGTTCTAGATACAATATTAATTCACTCAGTCATTAAAAAAAGTTTCTTACTTATATGTGGGTGACCAAGTTTTATTTTAAGTGAGTAGCACTATTTAGAACTAAAATTTTGGCACAAATGAACAGCACACAAATGTGTACCGCGGGCGTCTTTAAGGAAAATTGCGATTTTTCTTCACCGCAAGAAACAAACTTTGCAACGACAAACTCTCCGTTGCCACCGAAATGCAGCGCTAGTGGTTTGAACCACATACCAAAGTTTCAGAGCTTGCCGTTATCTGGTTCAAAAGTTGCAGACGATTTTCGTAAATTTACAATGAGAAATGAACCCCGTTTCCTGTAGCCAACAGCAATCAACTCTATGGATTCGTATGCAGAGACTGAATCAACATTTATTAATAAGCTTCACTCTTTTAGTATTTTTGTTTTTTGTCTCGCACACTATTTATTTATGCAGGGTACCTTGAAGGCAATAATGCCTTCGAGGCTGTAAGGCAATAATGCCTTAAAAGGCATTATTGCGAGGAGGGGGGGGGGGGTATACATTTTTCTAAATTTACAAGCGTTAGCGATTGGTGAGGCGCTGGTTTGACTGGCTCCAAAAGTAGTAGCGGTGGTTTAAGCCGAGATACTGCCACAAGACCAATACACTCCTGCTACATATTCGCAACTCCAACGCCCTATAGATGGCGGGGCGGTAGTGCCAATATTTATTTATTTATTTATTTATTTATTTATTTATTTATAAAAAGTACCCCCAGGGCCTGAAGGCATTACAGAGGGGAGAGCACATACGTGAAACAAAGATAGTAAAATAGTAACAAGTCAACAATATTAAATATACAACGACCAAAGAAAGACAACAGGTCATGGGTCACTGCTAAAATAGTTAGTGATGGAATTTCTAAACAGGTTTGTATCAGTTATAGTAGCAATCAACCGGGGGAGGTGGTTATATACCTCGGCTGTGCGGAGTAAAAAAAAAAGATTGAAATGTTGCGGTAAATGAACTTGGAACTCCAACTTTGTGCTGATGGTCAAGACGGGATGAAATGTAAAAGGGGGGAGTAATCATCTGATTGCGTAGGAGAGGGTTATGAAAATACATTTTATGAAATAGACATAAGCGTAAAATTTTACGTCGCAAAGAGAGAAGTGGTAAACAAACTATTTTTCATCAATGTGACACAAGCACTGCGATGGCCGTGATTAGATGCAGTGATTAGAGTATCGTGACCGGGATCCCAGATGCAGGTTGCATATTCTAATTTAGGCCTGATTATTGTTTTGTAGAGGATCAATTTTAGTGAAAGAGGTGCCAATGAAAAGTTGCGTTTTAAATAGCCCAAAATGTAGTTAGCATGGGTAGTAACATACTGAATAGGGGGTTTCCACGAAACGTTCTTTTTTAGGTAAACACCAGGGTACTTGTAGGTTGCCACTCGCTCCAAAAGGTTGCCATCTAGGCGGTAACAGGGACTGTTGTTAAGTTTGCGGGACACTCTATTCTGTTTACATTCACTAGTGTTTAGTTTCATTAGCCATAATTCACACCAACGATAGACAGAGTTAATATCGGCCTGAAGTGCAGACAAGTCACAATCATGACAGATTTAACGGTAAACTACACAGTCATCGGCGAAGAGACAAGCGGATGAAGACACATCAATGGGAAGATCGTTAATACAAATTAAAAGTAGTAGTGGGCAAAAACAGACCCTTGAGGAACTCCAGAATTCACAGACACAGGTGGAGAGTTTTTGTTGTTAATTGTTACAAATTGTGAACGGTTATTCAGAAAAGACCAAATTCATGAGAGAACGTTAGGGTCAATGTTAAGTTTTACAAGTTTTAGCAGTAATAGCTCGGGACACACCTTATCGAATGCCTTGGCGAAGTCTAAGAAAATGCAGTCCACCTGGGAGCCTCGGTCAAGAATAGGCGAAAGATTCAAGGTAGATTCTCCAAGATTTCCCGTGCGCCTGACCGCTGACCCTGGTCAGTGTGCTAAGATTAATCCATTTTGATACAGATACAAAGCGGTTAGGGCGGTAGCATATTACCGGTAATGCGCTTATATACTTCTGCTACACGTAAATTTTAAATGACGTTTAAAGCGACGACAAGCACAAAATTTGCAAAGTAGTGTACGAGGAGGGAATCCAAAAGAAACTGGAATCTATTTGTACAAAATCGTGTGTTTGATTTTGCACTGTTTTTAATCACTCTAATTATATACTTCCCACTACTACAAAATCCACCAAAAAATGTAGTATATAAGTAAAAAATAAAATATAAACTTCGCTAACCACGAATGAAGCACAAATAAGTTCGTGTAGAAAACCGCTCCACGCAAATAGCCCCTTCTTCAGAGAAACTGAAAAGAGGGAAAGAAACGTTTTCGAACAAAATACGAGAAATAGGCGTCCCCCGAGATAACATTCGTCATTCTTTCGCGTGCGCCGCACACCCAACTGTAGCGATCCTCGTGACCTTGGAGCCAGCGAGTTAGCAACGAGAAACCAACAAAAAAAAAGAAAAAAAAAAGCGCGAAACAGACCGGTGTTTCCAGGACCTTCGACGCCAGGAATCGGAAACTCCGTATGCACCGAGAACGCCCGTTAATAAGTCGGCGTATGAGTATATATGCATTTGACGAATTTCCCTAGAATGAAAGAAAATTCAGCCGGGAAAAAATAGAGGTACGAAAGAAAACCTTTAAAAAAAAAAACGTAACTCTGTTAGAATTCGGTTTCTGCTTATTCGAGGTTTATTTTTCTTCGATTCCGGATGTTCTTTTCCAAGGTGCAATTTTCCCCAAAATGTTGTGTGTTTTTTTTTGTTTTTTTATATTAGTGCTGCTAACGAAAATTCGGAGTTAATTGGTGATTATGCTGAAGAATACAAGGTACGCTGATGGGATCTCCCGACCTGCAGAGAACACAAAGGTTAGCCGAATACTTGAAAAACATCCCTGTGTTGATAAGAAACGAAAACCAGACGGGGATGTGAACAAAAAGTGCGCGAACGAGCTGGTCTAAATTGAGCATGATTTCGCAAAACCCCGAATCTAAACTAAGGGACAGGGCAAAAACCAAGTCTCGATCGGAGCTGAAAAATTATTTCACGAGAATACCGTTAAATATAGTCCTGTCTTTTTCTTCAAACAATGCAGAGAGGTTTCTTTTAAATTATTTTTTTCCAGCTGTGTTTTTGTATCCCATTCTCGTGCATTTATGTATAAGGGATGTTCCCAAAACAAAGAAGCAGCATGACGGAGAGCTTAAAGCTCCAGCCCTGGAAAAAAAAAAAAAAACTGCCTCCTCTCTACACGCCGGTTCCTCCTCTCCGTGGGCCCTTCTCTCCCCCTTTCCGCTCCGAGAAGACAATGTTTTTTTTTTTTCTTTGTTTTTTTTGTTTTTAGCTGCTGCGCTGACCCGTTTTGTTTAGTGCGGCGTACGCCAGCTCAATGAAAATTTGTTTTTCACTACAACCGCATTATTGTTTTAGCGTGAGATACTAATTACTCATGCATTTCTATTCTATCTAGGAAGTTCGAGGGCCTTTATGACAGATTTGTTGGCGATGTGCTCCTGGATAACGCAAAATAAAGCCTAGATAAACATCATCTTTCCTCGAAGCTGCGGTTTTTCTTGGTCATAGGTAGCTCCGATTCGGGGTGAACAACTCGATAAAACAGGGGCACAGAACACTGAGAAAGAGAAAAAACAGGGAGAGCGAAAGCTGCGGCGCTACTTTTGGGGTAATTTAGTATTTACCGAATGCTGCTAACCGTAGTTACAACTAGGCCAGGGCAATTTACTGAATTCTTGCTTTACATTTTCTTTTATGCGAAATTATAATGAATGTGTTTTTGATTTAGTTTTTTTTTTTACTTTAAATCTTTGTAAATAGGTGTCTTACGAGGGGGTTTCAATAATAAACGGCTCTTGATTTGTACATTTCTAAATAATGCGAAGATCTAAACAGTCTACATATCTTTATTTTGGAAAAAGTGTCCTCCATTTAGGGTGCCATGTTGTTCCCATATCGTTCAATGCATTAGTGTTTTGTCAAGGTCTCAAAACCAGCTGGAAACGCATGCACCACTGACTCAAGTTTTCACCACTCATTTGCTTGTCAACGATTATTGGTTCTTCTCTCTTTCAAATTCAAAACCTAACGATTGGCATCGTTCATATCCGTTGCAACATCACCATACCCACTTCTGAAGAGTCTACGGATCTCAGCCGCCGACCCGCCGTCTTTTGTCAAAAACTGAATTGCCGGCTCTGTGCTTCAAATTTATAATTCTATTCGTCAATCTGAACACACAAGACACACATTGGGAGAGTAATGTCATGTGCATAATGCATACAAAGCGTATTTTTATGAGTCGTCTTATAAAGAGGTTATGATTGCAAAGGCATTATCTTTTGACCTCGTAAATAACCACAAATAACATAAAGTGTATTAAAGTCTTAAAGGTTAGCTGCAACAGTTAAACGGTGACCTCTCGTTATTTTCTTTGCCACGTAGCAACCCCTTCCGAAATCCCTGCGCAAGTCCGTGAAAGCATAGGAGGCTCTTCAACGCTACGCTCTCGCCTCTTGGATGTAAATGCAAGCAACAACCCCGGCGGTTCTCTCGCCAAGCCAGACGAAAGACTTCAAGGTCAAAATCCCAGTCAGGCACTTAAGGAAAAAATGGTCCCTGAAAAAAATAGTTCCGGAAGAAATGATCCTGAAAGAAATGTTCCCGGAAAAAAATGGCCCCGAAAAAATACTCCGTGCAATGTACGAAAAATGGTCCCATAAAAATGTGGACACAAAATATATTCCAAGCGTGCTTCATTTTTGTATAGAAATATAATAAATAATTTTTTCCCACAGTTTGGGACCGGATACTTCCAAAGAAATGAACGAGATTTTTTTTTCTAATTTTTATTATATTTGTTTAGTTAGAAGAAAGAGGGTGAAAACCTAAAGATATATTTTCTTTCTACTTCGATAATACCGAAATATTTTTGTTAAGATATTTATTACGCATATCGGGTTGTTTACAGTCAATAATAAGCATTTCTATTCACTCGGTAAGATTGGTGAGATTCTGCTCTGCGATTTTTCTAATTTCGGTGAGAACGTCGCTGGTAGGGCAAAAAAAAAAGAAAGACTCCCGTGGACGGCAGCTGAAGCACGTATTGGGCCCACGGGCTCTCAGCTGCACGGGACCGAAAATTGGTGAGCAGAATCGTACCTTGTCACATTGGTTTTAAGGACTCGAACACATCTGCAATACATCAACCAAAAAAACGAAAATCGGAACTTTAGAACATGGTTCCACACCGTTTTGGGGGAAGCGAACCACACGAGGGCTATTGCGGTAGGAATCTCGGGTGGTTTTAACGAGGACACATTTGCAGTGTGTAATTGATATGCGCGATTCTCAAAAATAACGTGAAATTATTTTCGCGAGTTTCGTTTTCTGTCCGATTTCAGAACGTTTTAAGTCTAGGGCACGTGAAAAGGCAACCGAAAAAAAAAATGAAAGACGTTTACAAATCTCTCTAATGCGAAATTAGAGCGTAGCTCTTGAGAAGGCGGAGGGGAGGAGGAGGAGGAGGAGGGGAGGGTACGGAGAGGAGGGTATCCCCTTCTCCTCCTCCGTACCCTTTCCTCCTTCCCTCCGCATCCTCCTTCCTCTCCCGCTTTCCCGCTCATCCCCCTCCCCTCCTTCTCCTCATCTTCCTTTCCTGCTCCTCCTCGTTTTCTCCCGCTAAATTTAGCGGGTTAAGTTTCCCCGATAAATTTAGTAGAGAAATCGACGTCAATTGGCCTAATTACAAATTCAGTTTCCCCGCTACATTTAGCGGGTCAAGTTCCCGCTAGATTTAGCAGGGAAACGTCCCATAATGCAACGCGTGCAGTTACTCCGACAGCGACCCCGCTCAAGACGGAAACGGGCGCCTAAGAGCTGCGTTCTAAAACGCGTAAAAGTCGTAATCTTAAAAAAGTAGTCACGTACAGAGCGCGACACTGTTAGCGCGAACAAGCGATCGCCGATTTTTCCCGTTTTTCTCTTTGAAACCAAGGGAAGTCGTCCAAGTTATTATTGCTACGGAAAGAGATCATTCAGTTCTATAATATAAGCGATAAAATTTCGTGCTCGCTAATACTATTTAGAAGTAAAATGCGAAAATGCGCCGATGTCGTGTTCGCGCTAACAGTGTCGCGATGTGTACCATTTCCCTTAAATTACCCGAGGCTAGCTCAAAAAAAAAGGGGGAAATGAAATAGAAGAAAAATGACGAAGGAGAAGGAACATCTCAATGAGGCTTTCCTCTTCAAGTGTCCTTACTTCTACTAAGTTTCCCATCTTCTAACACAGTCTTGGGTAATTTTCAAAATAATCAACACCTGTCACTGTATTTTCGTATACCATTTGTATAAATAAACGTTGATAGTTTTTGTCTTTTTTTTTTACTTTTATGACAAATTGTCATTTCCTACACGCCACACATTCAACAGTCGTTGCCTGTCAGCTATCATACACAACTTTGGAGCCAGTTGTTTTTTTTTTTTTGTGTGTGTTTTCAGGATTATACTTTTTGAGGTTTTAGATTTGGGACCGTTCATTCTGTTTCTCGTTAGTTCTGCTGAACACAAAACGAAAGCTTCAGTTCAATCTGAAACCAAAGTCTCGAAGTTGCAGACTTTCGCAACGCCTGAGTCTACGCGACAGTGACACGGGTTCAATGGTTTCTATCATCTCTTATCGAGCCTACCAAAAAAAAAAATGTTTGAAAGAAGCATCCAAGTTAACCAGTTGCAGTCCAACTACAAAACGAATCAAAGCAGCGCATCCCACTTTGGGGGTGTTTCGTGGCAAGTTTTCTACAAAGGTACCTCGGCTGGCATAATTGGACAACCCAGAAGGTAGGCTTCGTGAGTTCGCATTGAGATGTCTGCCCTGCAGCCTATGGAGACCTCTGCACCAATTCACATCGACGAAGATTATCACGGATTGACGCCTGAGAAGGTTATTCACTTCCGTTTTCTAACAACCAAAATAAAGCAGATCGTGTGCTACGAATAGTTTCCCAGGCGACGTGATTCAGAGCTAGCTTGAACTGTGAACATCCGCTATTTATGAAGGAAGCTATTGGTAACCCGTGATTCTTTTGTAAATGTCGAATCGCTTTCTTGATTCGCAAATGCTGAAATCTACCAGTGGACGAAGAAATGATCGCGACAAGCCCGTCAGCGGTCGCAACACCTACCTCATCATCCTTGTGTGGGTGAAAGGTTATTATGAAAATACTCTCCGATTGTGAACTCGCGAACAGGAACTTTTTTTTTTCTGATTGGTCGATAACGCTTGCATAAAAAAAAGCCTGTGATGATACCTCCAGTTAGCAATAGGCAATCCAATGTGTTTCTTTTTTTCTTTTTCTTTTTTTTTTTTCAGGTGCCCTTGTAGAGTAAGCGTTGAAACTTTTACCAAAAATAACCAACTAGATTTCGATTGTACGTAACGTCGCCAGCCGGAAAGATGAGAAAAAGACAGAATTGACGAACAAGTCGGCGAGATTGCTCAAGTCGTCGTTCTAGGTTGACTTTCGTTGATTGCGTCAGACTGGCAGATGTTGTTACACCCCTGCGAAACGGGCTTCTCAAATGGCAGTTCGCCAAACGTCGTTTGATGAGCGAGAGGCGAGTCAGCTCGCGATCCCGACCCTGCGCGCCCGATTCGGCGTCCTCTGATCTGGGTCGAGAGCGCTTCAGTACGGGACGTTTCGGTACGTTGTCGTTTCGGTACCGGGCACTTCAGCGAGCGCGTGATATGTTTCTGTCTTTCATTTAATATCGAAAGAAAGGCCCGTTTCGGCTAAAACTGTTTCCGGCACGTCTATATTCTGCAGCATGAACCAAAAATATCGAGTGCATCAGAGTACATGTTGTAGAACTCAGCCTCTTGTTAGAAGTGAGCCTTAGTTGCATGTGTGCTTACAAGGAATCAATCATCGTTTTACACCTCTCGGCATTTTAATAGATTAAGCCCTATTCTGAGATCGGCTAAGTTCTACAAAATGTACTCCGATGCACTCGATAGTTTTGGTTTATGCTGCAGAACGTTTGACCTTTCTGTTTGGAAGCAGTTAATGCTTGAAAAGGGTTGATATGTACTTGTGTGTCGCCACGACATCATACACTGGTCCTTGTATAGAATATGCAAGCTTTGGTGTAGCTTCTACGTTGTTATTCTGCTTGTTCTGACTTCTTGAACTGTTTCTAATTTGTGACTGTCCTAGTGTCAGACTGGTGGGCTGCGTTCATGGGCGTACCAACCGGGGGGGGGGGGGGGGGGGGGGGGGGGGGCAAGGGGGCGCTTGCTCCCCCCCCAGTTCTCAGAGTGTTTGTGTGTTTTGTGTTTGTGTGTGTGTGGCATGTGTAACCCCCCCCCCCCCCCCCCTGAAACAGTCGCCGCTGGGCAGGGCAAACACTAGCCGGCGGCGCCCAAGGGATACCAAGGGCACCGCCCCCCGGCTTTGGGGGGAAGGGGTCTGGCTTGTTCTCCCATTCAAAAACAAGTTGGTACGCCACTGGCTGCGTTCCACCACTGCCCTAGTTTTTCCGTTTTAATTTTTTATTTCTCACAATTGGGCCAGCACTAAGACTCAAGGGATTGTTCCTGGAAACTCAAATAAACACTGATTCGTTGATTGGTTGATTGATTGATTGATTGATTGATTGATTTATTGATTGATTGATTGATTGATTGATTGATTGATTGATTGATTGATTGACTACCCAAGTCCCTTATCTGAGGTGCATGTTAGGATTCCTAGAGTACCTACAAGACTCCATTCCCATTTTATACATCAAGATAATTTAGTCATCTCTGCCCAATTCCCAGGTTATTGGATTGTTTCAACGGTTACGCTGAAAAACTGGACAAATTCGACTCCAGACGAAGAAATTTCGACTACTCGAACAAAAACCTGTTCCAATTAAGGCAGAGCTGAAAGGTACTCAGAAGTTACAGTGAATCTCACACGAATTTGTATTCTTTCTCGTGACTTTGTAGACACGTTGTTTTCCTCTTAAAGAGCATGTAACCGACATTTTACTATCACTTTTGAACTACTCTAGAATTATTACAAATGATATGAGGGCTACAAGGTCACTAATATCTGTACCAAACTTCGTCAGTTTGCACTTTTATTTATTTTTTTTTTTTTTTCACTGCGTGATGTACTCTTCCGACTATATACATCACCTTCACGGTGCACCAAAGTATGAACTTTCAACCTAAATATTTACCTTCGAATTTTACGTGTCGTTGATTTTGTTGTTTGTGCGTTTTTGTCTAGTTATACTTTTATGTTTTATCTTGTAATGTGAGTGTGCTCTTTGTTTTTAAGTGTTTGAATGTCCGGTGTGCCAGTACCAGGACCGAATGGTTGCTCCTGGATACCCAGTAAAATTGATTCATTTATTGATTTTTTATTATTATTATTATTGTTATCTGCGGAGATGCCACCCAGTAAGGACGCACGTCTGATTTGCTCTCGCTGCTTTTATGAAAGGCAAAGATTTCTGCGCTGCACTGAGTGCGAATTTCGCGCGCATACGAAGTGCGTATGCTTTCGTATGCGTGACGCTACTCACCAAGCACCTAAGGTGGAGGTGCCCCCTGCGGGGTTCGGAGTCCGTGGAGGCTCCACTCTCCAAACACCTGCTTTCACAGGTGCCCCCTGCAGGACCTGTAATGCCGAATTAGAGTGCAGCTCTTGAGGAGGAAGAGGGTAGGGTACTGAGGAGAAGGTATGCTCCTCCTCCTCCTCATTTGTACCCTCTCCTCCTCCCCTCCTTCTCCTCTCCTCCTCCCGTGCTCCTCCTCCTGCTTCTCTCTTGAGGTATTTCGATTTTGCGATAACCGTGCTAACAATGTGAGAA